>OY735143.1:22935855-23535855 GCA_963457615.1 Nicrophorus investigator
GGATGGGCGTAATGCAACCCCGAGAGGCGAAGTGGAAGAAGACTCATTTAAATGCAAATTTAAATTGTTTCCCGTCCGACAAATATTATTAGCGCAATCATAGCATTGCCGTCTAATTGCTTTGATTAACGCTGCTTTCCTTAATTGCACCTCGCGATTCCTCTCTCTCTCTCTTTCACACACACACACACACTCATTACCTAACGTAACGATAATCATCGTCAATAGCAGCAGCAGCAGCAGTGGCAATCTGAAACTTAAGGCGTGTTTCTTTCTAAACGCACACCGCGCGCATTTATACACAATATCATTAGCTCTTTTCTCTCACTGCATTCGTCGTAATTCGCAGTTTAAAACCGACTAATACCATTTGTTTTTCAAATTGTTTATTTGTTTCGAATAACTAGATTTTAAAGCAAAAACAAAACAGTAAAAAATTAACATCAAAACTTTATTAAAGTCATGGCGGATATATCCGCCGCTCATTCTAAAAATGATTAATAAGTTTTTTTTACATATTTTAAAAATAGTAAATATTGTATTAATAAAGCAATAATGTAAGCTAACATGTGTTCAATTTCACCTAAACTATAAGAAAACAAGTATATTAACACTACAAAAAAATTGTAATCGACACATAAAATAGTTGTTATTCAATATAAATATATTCTTATTTTATTATAATATGTTTTTTCTGCCCTTCTGCAGATTGCAGTTTCCTTCTCGCTGCGTATCTGAGACTGGGTGAGTAATCACTGACATTTTAAAGTATAGGGCAAATATATCCGCCGCAAATCCACAACTTACTTAATTAACAAATATTTTTAAAGAATTCAAGCAAAAACATTCAAAATATGCTACCAAATAAATGAAACACTTAATAAATTCATTAAATTTTTAACAATCATCGATAGAAAAAATTAAATTTATTACAATTCGTAACACAAAAAAATTTGCTCGTAATTCGCAGTTTAAAACCGACCATTTGTTTTTCAAATTGTTCCTTTGTTTCGAGTAACTAGATTTGAACAAAAACAGCAAAAACAAAACAGTAAAAGATTAACGTCAAATCTTTATTAAGATCATGGCGGATATATCCGCCGCTCATTTGAGAAAAGAGTATTAAGTTTTTTTAACATATTTTAAAAATAGTATTAATAAAGCAATAATGTAAGCTAACATGTGTTCAATCTCACCTAAACTGTAAGAAAACAAGTACATTAACATTACAAAAAAATTGTTGTTATTCAATGTAAATATATTCGTATTTTCTTGTAATATTTTTTTTCTGTGTCTTTCTGCAGATTGCAGTTTCCTTCTCGCTGCGTATCTGAAACTGGGTGAGTAATCACTGACATTTCGCACTCGTTTAAAATCAGCCGCATTTATTTATTTTTTTGTTGCAATCAGGACTCGGTAATTAATTAATGTCACCGTTGAGCCGACGGCAAATGAATCACTTTGCGAGAGAGTCAAGTGGTAAATGCTAAAAGCACACACTTGAAATAGATTAATTATTAATATTGTTGGGATAAAATCTTTTTTAGAAGTCTTAATCCAAATAGATCATTTAATTATCTAAAGTATCTAATAATTTTTTTAATTATATTTTTTTAAGTTTGACTGAAAATGTTTACTAATAATAAAGTAAAGTTACTATAATTAATAATATTTTATTGAAAGTTTTTGTTCCATAAATTTTCTATCAATTAAGAGCAATTATTATTCATATTTCGTACATGATTCAACTATATATATTAACGCAATAAATTAATATATATATAAATATGTGCATAAGTATTTTTTTCTGACCTAAATAGTCTATGGTTGAGAGGTTTCTAATGTCGCAACGGATTTATAGGATTTATAAACATATATCTTGTGTATTTTTTTAAATAATTCAATTAAAGGCTCGAACGGCGATGGATTGCCCCGTGTGCAGGTGCAAAAGGGCACACGCGTTAGATTTACAATGGGCAGCCGCCTCGGCCTCAGCCTTAGCCGCCGCCGCCGCTGATCATTATTAGTTAATTAATTTCATGGTTCGAGTTGTTGTTATTATTTGTGTGACCCTTCTCTGCCCGTGCTTGCTTATGAAACGTTAATTACGAATGATCGAACCGGGAAACAAATGATTTATCTTCTTGAGGTCGGTCCGCACGTTGCGCAACATCATCATCAGCTGCCACGAATCGAAATCCACGAGAATTGCATAACGCAACGACAACCTTTAATTGAAACGATTGTTTTGTCTGCAGATCGTGAATTAGTTTAAGACAATTATTTGTTGGTATAAAAATTTATATTGAATTTTTGAAAAATTAGACAATTAGACTGTAATGTTATTTTGTCAATTAATTGATTTTAGAAAAAAATAAAATTCTGGATAACCGTAGGTTAATTATTAACTAGAAGATGATGGTTTAGTTTATATGAGTAAGTAGTGAGAGAGATAGAGAGGGTGTGTTTTTGAACCAATTTGATGTGGGCGGGCGCGGTATATTCATATGCAGGTACGGAATGTTAGATACGGCCGTAATGTACAATCAATAACGTCGTTGCCCACCCATACGCAGTTTGTTGAAGGAGAGGAAGGAGAGAAATGAGTACAGTGGAGAAGGTGGGACAAAGAGAGGCGAAACGCCAGTAAATATAAAATATAAATTTTATTTATTATATTTTATATATGTGCGGTATTTACGTGCGTCTCTCTTTGGCACGGCGAGTAATGTTCGTCGGACGGCCTTCGGCTTCGACCAATGGCCAAATGAGGGGAAGAATAATAACTGTAAACTCCGATCATAAATAATAATTTGCATTTTACGCAACGCAAAAATCATGCAAAACATCTACAGGGTGTAACATTCAAAAATGCATTTTCAAGTGAAAAAGGCAAGAAACTAAGATTCGATGACAGTATATAATATTTCATAAGCGTAATCTCACGTGTAAAGTATAGGGCGGATATATCCGCCGCATATCCACAACTTAATTAATTAACGATTTTTTTAAAGAATTCAAGCGAAAACGATTATATCTTTTTAACATTCAAAATATGCTACCAAATAAATGAAACACTTAATAAATTCTTTAAATTTTTAGCAATCATCGATAGAAAAAAATAAATTTATTACAATTCGTAACACATAAAAATTTACTCATAATTATTAAAATGAAATTTTTCAACAGTGTGTTTTTGGTCGTAAAGTAAAATTGAAGTGCATTACGTAAATTGCAGTTTACGTTGAAAAGGCGAAGGCTCGTTCGTAACACGATTTCGGTGGCCGATAACGGGTCGCGCACGGATAATAATAACTAATAACGCCCGGTGTCATTAAGACATTAAGCAATTTTCATATACATTAATTTCGCTGTAAATTAATCTGGCCATTAACCGTTCGCACATAAACCATAAATTAAAATACGTAATTGCCACGGCTTTGATGTGGATAGATAATTCCGCGGCGCACCATTATCCACGTCCGTTTTAATTTAACACTTGTTCCAACTATATTTTTATATTTCGTACGTTTCTTGCACTTCTTGCGAATGTCCTCCGGCCACCGTCCATTGCGTTAACATTTTTCTCTCTTTTTATTTGTATTCCTCTCAATCTGTGAACGTTGCATTAATTCGATTTTCATCCTGTTTTCGTATTAAACTTTGAAATAAATACAAATCGAAGCGAGGAAGTGCACTCTGCGGAAAATAAATAGATTGTCGGTTATCAGCGTGACTCGAACCTTGAGTGTCATTATTTTAATTACACAGCCGAATGGCTCCGATCGCAATTACGTCTTTCGCCCTTCGCGCGATCTTTTAACTCAGACGAGACGAAACGAAAACGAAGAGTCGAGAAATGCGGTGAAGAAAACGAAAAGTTAAATGAATTTTTGCAAAGAAGGAAAAGTGGCAGAGTTACGTGCAAATAATGAATTTATTAATTAGCGTGCATGAGGCGCGAGTAATGAGCTTGAAATGCGGCGGATAATAACATTAAGTGGATTCCGTTTGGCCTTTAAAATAACGCGAACTTTAATTAATTCTATTTAAGGATCGATGCCTTTTAATAACAGATTGAAATTCTGATTAGCGACAACCGCAAAAAAGTGCAACAAAAAATAAAATATAAAACCTGTAATTCAAATTCTTAAATAATTGCAAAGAAGACGAACGTAATTATAACTGTACAAAAAAATACTTTTAACTTTACGCTTCTTTTACGAAAAAGTTTGAGCGGCGGATATATTAGCCATATTCCTTACTACGTTTATTAACATTTATTTTTAAAAGGATCTGTCAAAGTCATTGATTAGGAGAAAAATAAGTTTAAGTTATGAATCAAAAAGATTTTTTTTTGATAGAGCTTTGATTTTCTTTTGACAGTTTAAAATGCGTCCTTGAAAAATATTGGTTTGCAAAGGGTAAATTATATTTTATGTGCGAGAGGAAGGAACGTTGGATAAGTTGAAAATGCGGATTTATCGATAATTCCCACTGTCGGAGCCAATCGAGCAGAAAATTAATGACACTTAATAACTGTTCTGATTGATTTCTTCATAAATCCCGTGCCCGTAATTAATATATAAATATATTCCGAGCGAGGAATTATTATTTCGCTCGCTCGGCTAATGCTCGTGAATTATTTCCTGGTGCTTTTACGATTCATACAATTTAACATACATTTAATCAGGATATTCTGCAAATAGAGGAAATGAAAAAGTTTTTACTGCAAATTGATATTTACCTAACAGATTTACGAGAATTATCATTCAATAATCAATTATCCGCATCGTTATTTCCCATACCTAAAATTATAATTTTAATATTATGTGCTAATTCCTACAATCATTGACAAAATAATTGTAATAAAATTCATAAATTTAAAAATAAACTGCAAAAAAGTATAATACACTGATAATTCAAACCTTCGCCTTAAAAACCTTATTAAATATCCATTTTCTGTAACCATTTATATAAATTTTCCTGCTGACGCTACAGCAGTATCGAATGTTGCAATTGTAGTTTCAGGAATGTCTGCCGTATTTAGAAAGTAAAGCTGAAGACTTCAATTTTTACCTTATTTAAAAATAGATTTTGGATGAAAATAATTTATTTAATGAATAGTTTTGTAAGAAATTGAAGAAAAATGAAATTGCTGTATCGTGCGATCGATTTGGTTTTGTGTATGAGCGATGCGAATGCAAAAGGTTGTGCTCGTGAAGGATGGAGGAGGAAATGCAAAACGTCCTTCGAGGGTATAAAATATCCGGGCAGAGTAAGCAACATGTGTTACGTGCAAATATATTTATATGAAAATGCATCGCATTTATTCCGGAACATATGGATCTACAGCACTACCTGAAGTGCTATTTCAAGGAAAAACCATTGTCGCGTTATGATATACTAACAACACATTGTCAAGACACACCACGCATTGTAAACCATACCTCATATATACAAAGTATGTACGCGAGAAGTATATAAATGCATGTACACCATAGATATACGTGTACTAGCTAGATGCATAGATTTCGCACCACGTTCAGATCCGAATCTGCTGCGATTCATTTTATCATGGCTTTAAAATACACCGAAGCACCCAAACCCTTTTAATGCGAAAATTATCATTTTGTTTACGTCTGGTTCGGCATTAGCAGCACGTAGCGAATCTCGAATTAATTAAAAATGGGAGAAGCGTAACACGGGAGAAGCAACGGAATAGACTGGATCCGCAGTTAAGAAACCGGAAAGATTACCCGTATCGAATGTGAGTACATAAATAATCGAAATCGAGGCCTGCAATTAATAAATCCGTGCTCGTATCATCTTTACGTGCAGCAGAGACAATCGATGTTGAAAGGAGTTTGAATGAGAAAAGATATCAACATCAGTTGGAGAGAAGGAAGATTGTTCTCTCCGTCTGCGAGTGTACGTGTGTGTTCCGAGAGCGAGACTTATTGCTGAACACGTGGAACGTATACATATATATATTTCGCCGTTGTTGAACAATTAATGGACTAAATTATCTTTATTAACATCGCGCAATAGTAATTAATCCTTGAATGCTATCTCGAGGAACTCATCTCGCTCTCTTCTATATGCACCACCACCAACCATCATCATCCATAGTCCATCCATTCCATTCTGCGATTGCCGTTTCACACTATCAAATATAATAACGAATATAAATATAAGTTGTGTTAACTGCACTTTATCGCGCATCGCATTAACGAATGCGTTTAACAACATTTTCTGCATTTCAAACTCGATGTAAATTGAAACATTGCAATTCTTTTAAGCACCGTAAAAGTATTCGAATGAAATAATCGAACATTCCAATCGTTTCCTTGCTATTAGCTTGAATCCAATTAAAAATTAGCTTTAATTGAGAAATGTTTTACAGTGTAAAAATTAAAATTGTTAACAGTTGTAAATGTTTTCGTAGATGTAGTAATGTTTTAAGCGACTTTAAGGATGTATTATTGTTGAGCATATGGAGCGCATTAAGACTGTTGTTCGTGATAAGGAAAAGGGATTTCGCCAAACGGTACAGGCGCTTCAGATGTGAACCTGCGATCGCCTAGGAGTTTTACGTTAAGAAAAAAGAAGCGGTTATTAATCGGTGCGGTTGTGTGCAAGCTCTAAAATGGCAAAGATCCGATTAAATTTTAATTGGATTTGAAATAATGCGGCTTCTGCTGCTATGCAGCAAAACAATAACTATTGTCCTTTGGGCGCGCAACAGGAGAAAAAGGCGCATGGAAATGAGCGGCGTCGGTGGAGGAGCAGCAGAAGCAACACACGAGCACAAGAGAAATGAGCGCCAAACTCAAATACTACCGGCAATAAACCGTTCCACCCACGAGGATAGCTACTAAGTGCCTTGTGTTTATGTTAATTTACCGGTTAGTGGTATTATTGTTTGGCGAGATGCTGCATCGGATTGCGCCCATCCAGAACTCCTCCTCCTCCTCCTGTTCCTCACCATCCAGGCCACGCATCTTCTATTCGGATATTGCAATTAATGCAATTAGGTGTGCTCAGAGATGAATGAAAATTCTTCATCCGATGATCGTAAATTATGGTGAATGGCATCATCATCTCTCTTTCTTTCCCTGCTTGAATACGTGTGTGTTTGAGAGAGTGTGTATGCATTCAGCATGTGAATACAGATGTTTATGGAGGCTCGGTGGACAGCCACGGTGCTATACATGTGTTGTTTTACATTGTGGCTTCGCTTCCGAATAAATAATCTATTGACATTTACTGGCTGAGAGATATCATCATCTTCCGCATGAAACGAAGCTGTAGCTGCAGCAAAATGCAGCAGAAGCAGTATAACAACCACCACCAAAGCTTCTTTGCTCCTCCAACTATCATGATGCGATGATGATATGTTTGCTTATTTTCACAATGACGTTATCTTTTACGGTACATTATTTCGGATCTCGTAAAGATTTTTTTTGCTCGTTAAAAATCCCTGCTTAAACGGCGATACCTGCCATTCACCGGCCTGTTAATATTTCATTCCCGCTGCGTTATGGCATTGTTAAACATTGTTTTATTGAGACGTTTAAGCGATTTCGAAATCGAATATTATTGGCACAGCGAGCTAAGCGAAAATATAAAAATAAACAAGAGCAGAAACAGCAAACAACACTTTTGTTGCTTATGATTTAATGCTAGTTACCAACAGTATTTACACTTTGCATTCGGAATTCCTCGAAGCTGGCGAAAGTTGAAACATTTATTCTAAATTTTTGTTCAATTTTTAAACTGTTTTTTTATCAAATATTGTTATAATCATTTTAAATAGATTGAGTGTAAAAATATATATATTTTGATAAATGTTGTGTATTGAAAAGCAATGAATCCAAAAAGATTTAGTTGCATAATTATATTAATGATTGTTTTTGTTGTTGTGTTCAAATGTAACTGCTTGGAGATGAATGTAGAATGAATAAAAAAAAAAAGGTTCGACAAAGCAGAATTAATGAACAAACGGATCGACTAAGTATTAATGATGCTCTTTAATATCGTAAACTAAACACGCTGACAGAGGAATTTATGTAAGACATATTCATAATTTTAATGGTTACCTCGTGGCGAGCGGCCCCGAGGATGCTGCTGATGCTGCTGCTGCGTTGTGCAGATGGACGCGATGGAGAGACGAGGATGATTGATTAATGCCACAGCCGCAGCATCGCATCCAATCAGAGATGAAATGGATCGGGAGCGCGCACGCTCTCCGTTCTCTCCTAATCCGAAGAGAAAAGAGTCGCGCAGATGGTTGGATTATGGACGATGGATTTGGGCGTAATTAATGAGGGTCTCTCTCTCTCTCTATCTCTTTCTCTTTATGTCCAATCCTTCCACATCTTTTCGAACCAAAGAGATGCTTCGAATGTCGCGCATGCAACCGGGTATTTGGATGATGGTAATGGTAATTAATTTACCGGGAGATCTTCTCGAGGATTCCGAGGAGAGCTACCGTGTCAAGAAGAGTGTGGGGCTCAGTCACAGTTTAATGGATTCCTCCGGTTTGGGATTTATAAAGTCGTGAGATCTTCGGATATCCATTTGGGATGGAGTTTATGCATATGCGCACACGCGATAATGCTAATGCTTTACCAGAAATTGCACAAACCCCATCGGCTTCCACGAACGAAAGCGCCGTCGCACACCCATCTCCATCTCTTCGCCGTTGCGCAACCCGGTCCACGGTTTCCTCCCTTTTTCGCACCGAGCCTCCGCGTCTCTTGCGAAATATTCTGCAAACCATATTCGGACAAACTCGACGCTGGAACTCTTTCTTCGAAAACATTATCTCTTTCTCATTCTCTCTTAAAACCTTCATTAATCCTCGAATGACCTTTCACATTTTCTCAGTCGATTTCGTAAGTGAATTGGTTTTGTTCATAAATTCAATTAATCCAAACTTGGGTAATCCTCTAATCCTCAATGTTAAAGATAAGGCGGATATATTCGCCGCTAGTCCAAAAAACAAAATAACTCAAAAAAATGATGAATCTTTCTTTATTTATTGTGAAATCGTTAAATTCCAATTATGAAAATATAATGGATATATAAATACAGATTGGATCTAATCAGTTGCAGCTTGATCTTAACGTCTGCTATCAACCATTTGATAACTTCAGCGAAATGGCTTTAAATATTTACAGTCGCTGTGGACTGCGATTGCCGCTATAAATCAAGGATGAAAAAGGATAACAAAAATAAAAGTAATAGTAGTAGTGGTGGTAGTAGTATGCATACGAGGATGGGGCCTTAACGGTGTGATTCATGCGCTTCGATTTTTATCTCGGACATCTTAAACTTTTGTTACACAGGAGGTGGCGCATATATCAAGAGCCCGATGGTTATTACACATCGGTAGATGTCATTACATGAAATATAATGACAAATAAAATCCCATAAAGGCGCCTTTATTGCGATATAATTTTCTAATCGGTGACACTGTCCGTGCCCGATCGCGATTATAAAACGGTAGGAAAGCTCGGCAGATAAGATGCCTGAATGTTTTACGAGCCTCACGGGATCGAGAGACTCACTACTCTTCCATCCCTCTCATTTGAATAATCTCGCCTCGAAGATCGAAGAAGACTGAAGAACTGAAGAAGGAACAAAACAACGACAACAACAAGAAGCGAACAACGGCAATCAGTTTCCGTATAACTGGAGCGGATGCTGCGTTTCGTAATTACCGATTTGCATAATTGTCCGCAAACCCGTGAGCCCTCGAGGTCGTCCATCAATTGCAGCCCTGTCGCATCTTCGCGCAAGAGAATCGGTATAAGAATGAAGATTAAGAGGAAGAACAACAAAGGCCGGCAGCGGTCTTAATCGCACATTCCAAATCAATGGATTTGCATTCGAAGCAAACATTTAAATTGCTAATCAAATGTCATTATTGCACGTTTCTGGGTAAAATCCTCTTCCACTTATCCATTACGTTGATCCAAAAACTATACCTACAGAGTGTGTTCTCTCCTCTTTGCTTCTTTCCAGCTGGAAGCGTATATTGATTTAAAAGAAACGCAATTAGCATTAATTATTTCCTTATTAATATTTCATTTACATGAATTATAATTAATGATCGGTTCTTCGAACGATGATGGAAAAAAAAAATGAAGCAACATAACAGCACGAGAAGGAGTCCGTTTAATTTAAGAGATACCCCGTAATTAACCGTAATAAATGCATAATAATAGCCATTCCTTATTTCAACAGAATGTAAATTCATCCACTATGCTAATTCCATTCGATAATAGAATAACACTCAAATTGAATAGCTAATAATCCAATAGTATTTTAATTAAGTAACTTTTATAAAATTAAACAATAGTCAAATTTTATATTCAAATCGTTAAGTAAATTGTGAAACAGTAAATATTTCAGGAAATCCTCAATTTGCTGTTATTATTATGTTTATTGCGTAACGTTGATTGCCGTGCCTCGTGCTCTTAAGATGAGGATCAACTAATTGTCAGCGTAAATTCCGGAGTTTACTCGCGAATGACCGATCGTTAAGTCCTCCTCCTTCTCCTCTGTAGAGCAAAAATTGAGCTGAAAGAGGGAGGACGAAAACGAATGCGAAACACTAAAAATTAATGCGCGCGTATGAAATTTAATGGGCAGGCAGGCCAGAAAATCTCATCTATTTCATTTCATTTTTATTCATTTATTTATTTATTTATTTACTTTTCTCTTTCTCTCGTTTCACTCGGAGGCAAAAGGCAATCATAATTAATGGCAATTTAATTATGAATACATTACGTATGGGGGTCTGGACGGAAAACTAATGTGCACCTGTAATTAAAGCCGGGAATGGTCTCGAGAGAGGCCCATTCCGTTTCCGAAGCGGCCTCAATTAAATAAATACAATTTTAATGCAAATACGAATATGATCTTGCTCTTCGAACAGATTTGAAATTGTTTATCGAGAAATTCCGTTTCCGCAAAAATTAACATGCGGCAATCAAATATAATTATTTTCAATTCATTATGTTTGAAAGTTTCAAATTGATACGTCTCAGACTTTGATATATCTGACGCATTAATATGATATATTTCTCATATTATAAACTTGTGATTTCCCCATCGACAATTCTTGATTTATTTTTCTTATTATTAATTTATAAAATTGATAGTTTGTAATTATTTAGAAGAATGTCATTACTTTAAAAACATTAAAAACTATTGGTTTGTGTTAATACAAATTAATGACGAAACTACATGATTTCCAATAATCCTATCGTGAAAAATGATGATACTAATATTTTAGTTTGATGGGATTTGAAGCATGATGAATTGATGTTTCTACGCTGCATAAATTGGTAAATATTAATGCGTTTTGAAATTATATCTTAACACCAAGTTGAATGATTGCATAAGATGAGAAGGAGTGAAAACCTCCAAACAAAATCCGGAAGATCCACTAATAGTACTAATTTATTTTGATGAACCTTGTGATCATGTAGGGTTTCGGGTTTGCCTGGGTTCGTTAATTGCCATCGGAATGCCGTAAATTAAGTGCTGCCCCTTTAATGCCCGTTACGTGCGTTTTGTTACGAAACGGGAGCCTATAAATTACACGGAGTTATAATCGAGGCGAAGAGATAGATAGAGTGAGAGAGATGAGAACTCATGGCAATAACAATTTGCGTTTGCGTTGTTTATACGATCAGGAAACTATTATAGATGTAGGTGCCATCGTGGAATTGGTGTAATTTGCTTTCTTGAATTATACGCCTCTGCCCCGACGGACATTTCTACTCCCGGGGATTTTTCTTCTTTTCGCTCTTCGTCCTTTTTTTTCTGCTGTGTTTGCTTCTTCTTCATTTTTTTCTTTCTGTTCCTCGTGTATAATTAAATGGTGGGGGCTTCGGGCAGAAGAGAGAAAAGAGCCTTGAGGTTGAATTTATTTCTTTTCTTCGCTTCGCTTCTTCTGTTGCCGAAACCGAAATCCATCCGTGCAATTACGAGCAATATAAACTTCATTTTGTTGTTAACTTAAGTCAATAGTATTAATTTATGGAAATTTTTAATTCATCAATTTTCCTGCATTACGCTAAACCAATTGCTCTACATTGTCGACGCACATGAATATCAATGCTTGCAGACGTGTAATTTCGTCGTACATGTCTCTTAAACATAGCTTCGCAACGTGTGTTTCACTTAAGATTTAATCGTCAAACATTTACAATTCAGAAACTCCGCAGCAAAATATGAAGTTATAAACTTTACACTGTGCAATTACTGGTAATTAGCGAATAGTAATCTTTTCGAATTTATTGATTTTAACACCAGTCTCTTTATTGCACGAGGTAAATATCAAATTGACTTAAAATCCAATTTGAATTTAATTGAAAATTAAATGTTTCCAATAGTTTCAGTCTATAGTTAAGCTATTAGCCATTATTTTATATAATTTACATTTCATAAATTTATACATTGTTTTTTTTTTGTCATTACAATATTTAGATTTACATGCAGTTAGTTTTCATTTTATTAAAAATACTAAATTGTTTCCAGTTTAATTTTAATTTCATTTTTGCTTATTTTTTTTCATTTTTATTCTTGTCTGTCTGCAGTAGTTGCAAGTAATAAAGAAGTTGTTTTAAGAAAATAAAACAAAAAATGTAAAGAAAAAAGGACACGAAACAATTTGCAAATGACTTTAGAGATTTATGAGGCTGCGAGTGCAGGTGATAAATATGTGGGTGTATACACGTTCGACCCTTTGCTTCTTATTGCCACGGTGAAAGCGTTGAAATGAAGATATCCACCGTTCAGGAGGGCCTCCTTGACTCCGGACCGTGCCTATAATTTATACACGATACTTCTTCGTGCTTCTAAACTCTTTCCATCCGAGCACTTTTCTTTTTTCTTCTATTCCACACAATCATCTTCTTATTTTACCATCACAATAATCGTGTTGAAATATTAAGCAAATTTATTTCACTCTCATTTTCTAAAATTATTAAGAAAATTTTACAATTTCTTTCAATTTCAATTCTATTGTTGCAATTGTAGAAACTGTTCAATTGTAAATATAATTAGTGAAGAAAAACAAAGTTAATTTTAATGCTGGATAATGCAATTTTCTTAGACTTTGAGTTTATAGTTTAATGCTATATAATTTGCGCAGATTTGGATAAGATGAGGTATATGCTGCTAATTGAAAAGGTTGATAATGTTCCGGATGCGCGAAAGAAACGCGGATAGTTATAGAAGGTAATTGTTGAAAGTTAAAGATGCTGGGAACGTAACGTGTTTTTCGTAGTTTTTTTAAAACTTCGCGGTAAACTGCAGTTTATATGTGAGTATGTGTATGTATGTTAGCGGCAATCTAAATTTCCTCGTTTTTCCAGTCCATTATTATTTTTCCTCGCGTGCAGTAATAGACTCTGAAGTGGAGATCTTTTTATCGCCGATGATTTATGATTGCTATTAGTGGTAAAAGAATGTACAACAACAACTGCAAAAAGAAGTAGTTTTTCTTCGAGAATTGAAATGAAAATTTTCCGATTTTAAATATAGCTTTTGATTATATCGATTAATGAGATTTGAGTGGTTTCTGCAATTGCTGTTCTCAAGTTCAGGTTTGCAATTAATCCTGCGGATGGCCATAAATCCCTTCGGCGATGACAGCTGGAGGAGATGAAGAACAAGAAGTGCTGCGGCGGATGATGTTGAGCGCAGAAAATGGAAGCGCGCAGCAAGAGAAGAAGGATGAGGTTTTGTGGTGGTGGAGGAGAGGATGATGATGAATAGTCGCGCAGATAAAATTAATTAAACCGTAGGTAAATAAGGTGAAAACAGTTCGAGATTACTTGGGGTTCTCTCCTCTATGGGCACGATGCCCATAATTCATCGTAATCTCGAATGTCCGCAGATTTGTATTCATTGTCCTCCGCATAAGGAGGTTTGCGGAAGGTGGCGGAACCGGAATGATGGTTGCATGTACACGTATATTTACGTAACATTGAGCGCAATTCTAATCGAGTGATTGCCTTCTCCTCTTCAATATCCATCATAATTCCCATTGTCCGGCGCCCCATAATAATGATTAATGCGGCCCCATTGAAAATTTAATTGCACTTACGGCGCTAACTAGACTTTAATAAATGTGGCTTCCATAAGGAATTATGCTTAGGCCAATTGGAAATACATCATCGGCCCACGCTTAGCGAACAAACAAACAAACCCATCTTGCATATAAACACATACAGTATTCAATTTGCGCTCAAGCGAAACGACGAAATCCTATCGAAAAGTTCAAAGAATCTTTGGTGGAGAAGAAACAGCGCTTTTGCTGCTGGGACATCTGCGGAAGCAATTTTATAGTTTTCGCGCTCGCTCGCCATTCAATTAAGCAGATGAAGTTGGCAGATATAGTTGGCAGAAGACGTCGTCCTCAATGAGAAGAGGATGAAGAGTACGAATACCAACCTGGTCAGGCCAGGTTCATCAATTCTTTTACGATTACAACTCTATTTTATAGAAAGAGCTTTACGGCCGTATCTCCTGCGCTTTATCTGCATCCCATATTTGCTTTTTTTTTTGCTCTCAGCATAAAATATAAATATTTATTAAACGCCATAAAGATTTTAGTATTTTCGCCGCGGAATGAAGAGATCCGACGAGTAGGACGGGATTACGGCCGTCCGATTTTTCCCTTTTTCCCAAATCGCATTCGGAATGCGAATGCCACCAAAACGGGCGAACGAAAATAATATTAGCATACGCTTTGAGATCGTAGAGATTTTTTTTTTGTGTGCAAAAGAGTCTTATCCAGAAGACTAGAATGGTGCGGCTATTCCAATAAACTGGTATTGCTTGCAGTAACATCTGCATTCAGTCGAACCATGAAAATCATGTAAAATTTTATAAAGTTTACTATTTTAATGCTGTTAAAATATGAGATACTTAATTATTGAAAACTTGAAAAACACATAAGAATAATATAATATTTCTCTTATTTTCAATAAAAATCTATTCAATTAGCAATAATTAAATAAAATCTAGAAATGTCATAAATTTAAAAAAGTTTATAATTATGATTGAAGTTGTTAATTTAGTGAAGCAATTAGTAAAGTATGTAACTAGATTGTAAAGAGGAAACGATTTAAATTAATATTTTATTTCCTTTTTAAGAAGATTTAATGATGAGCTTTAATCTGTCGCATTAATTCGAGTCCAATTAAAATAAAATTGATATTGCCATTGCAATTACCTTTAATTACAAATTTTATCAATGATGGAATTTAAGTAAGATTTATAGTATTTTTTGAAATTTTAAAATTAATTATGGATAATTTAATTAAGAAAATTGCGAGAATTTTTAATTTAATTTTATCAGTGTATGAAGTACATATAATATTAAGGAATAGTGAATATAATTAAAGTTAATGCTAATGTTGTTAATGTTGTATTTGCTTGGTTGAGTTTTAATGTGTTTGAAGAATGATGTAAATGCAAATTCGATGAATTATTTAATTGAAATAAAAATGAGACTTTGTTGCGGCGATGCGTGGAGATAATTAATGATCATTAATTGGAGATAAAAACATAATTCGTGATTTATATATTATAGGAGACAAGCGAACTAAAAGGTATATTAATCAAATACGGGTCCACGGTTAATAATAAATCAGCTGGTTGTTGTGAGGTGCGTTTTCGAGGTGGATAACATTTTTCAAAGAGAGGAGCAGCCCGAGATGAAGCTACTGAATATAATTAAAGCTGAGCAGGATCTGTCTTCTCTCCTCCTCCTCCTACTCCTCATTCTCTCAATTGGGTTGTGTGTGTGTATCTGCGCTTTTCCATCTCGACTTCTTCTTGTGTGATGGATCATTAGATTCATGCTGCACGGGTGATAGATCGATTGGGGCGAATGAACAGCAATAAATAAAAAGGAAAGAACAACAACGGGCCGGACCAGAAATAATGCGTCGTCGTGACTTAACTTAGAATGTAATGGTGGAACAACAACATAGGCACACATGTACGAAACAGTACGGACACACTGTAATAATGATAATGGGAGCAGTGAAATTTTTTTCTTATACTACATGCATGTAAGACATCGACACATAATCCATCAGAGGCGTTCTAAATTTTCAGGGTTTATGATTAATAGAAAAAGGTCATCGAGTTTCGCAGCTTGCCGCCGCCGTCAGGTCAAAACCCATTGTCAGCATCAATCATCCAAACCATTATTTACATTTTATTAACTTTTATCCACTTAAGAAGAAAGCCTTATTTCCGTCTCTTTCATTCATCCTCTTGCATCTTTTTTTGGTTTATTTCTTGCTGCCCTCTCGACAGGTGATTTAAATCCAACCTCGGTGGCCTCAGCCGCTACAGAAGTGGCACTCTATAATCTTCATATGCACATGACATTTCTAACAGGACTCCACTTCAATCCAGCTCTCGCACGAACTCCTCCTCCTCCACAGACACGCTCTTCACAAAACAGAACATTGTGTAATTGTCAGATGCGCTTTCGTTCTTTGCTCTGAATGAGATTACCATTTCAGCGGGACCACCGTGCAATATTTTACATTCAAACTTAAATTTAAAAAAATATATTATTATATAATACACTAATTTATTTATTTTTATTTTTTCAGATTCAATTTTTTACACATTCTTCAACAAATATAATTTATAAGGTAAATATTTTATTTTACTAACTATATAAACTTAATTAATTTTATTATTAAATAAGAAAAAAAGCAATAAATTTGATTTACATTATACATTAATATAAATTTTTAATCGTTAAATTTTTATGATCGTTTCAGTAATTAACTACATGATTGCACCATTTAATTAAGATTATCTTCACTATGAAAACAACACGAGTAATTCATTTAGATAGTAATTATTTCAAATGGAATTTCTTACTATTTTCGATTACGCTTAGTAAATAACATGGCAAATATATATGCCGCCCGTCCGCAATTAGTTAATATAGAGATACAAATTATTTATACGAATTTAATTGAATTATGAAAATATATTCATAAAATATTGATGCAAATTCTTGAAAGTGTATTTCATTTGATTTTTAATAGTTAAGTTGGAGTGTGTATGCAGCAACTTTGTTATTTTGATGAAGTACAGAAGGCTCTAATTTACGCAAGTATTATTACCTTCGAGTCCATAAAACTTTCATGCGTTTTAAGACTGTGCAATTCATTGCGGGACATTAACGCGAAAATGGAACGTGTATCTGTAATGGACTCGAACATCATAAATTTGACGACAGTTTGACTGCTTTTGATGCTGCTGCAGCTCGCTATCAGAGGAGACGGAAGCGCGTAGAGAGAGCTCTGACTTCATTCCAGCATGCTGAGGCCGCCGCATATAAAACTGCTTTACACTCCGCTGAATCCGTATATGTAGGTGTTAATAATGAACCGAACGCTCATTAATATAAAACCTATTACATATCAATAAGTACGTGACTTAATTTAATCGCCAGCGCAAATATAATTAATTGCTTGTTTTCAACCATACATCTGCGGCGGTAATTAGTTTAAAAAATCATTAAATGTCATTGGGACAAAACAAACGCAGCAGCAGCAGCAGCAGAAAAAAAATGGATAGAAGAAAAGAAGGAGATTGGTATTGCGTTATATCCAATGGGCGCAGCAGGCGTTACGCAAAATCCCCCACCTTCGATAAACTAATTTGCGTTTCGTATTTAATTAATGTTAGTTAAATTTTGTGAATAAATTTGCATAGAGAGCGAGGAACAACAACCCGAATTATGCTAATCAATATCTGAATCGATTTCTTCTTCTGAATCAGGCCGAAAGTTGGATGTTCTTTTAATCATCGTTATTTGTGCATCCAATCACACGATCGGCGATCAATAATTAATAAATTGCGCCCCGTCCGAAGACACCGACCGGTGATTACCTAACGCATCCGCAGAATCCGTGATTGAAGGCGTCCCAACAAATAACTACAAAACAAACCCGTCCGGATTATTAATCAACTCGAAGCCAATCTCTCTCTTTCTCTCCCTGATCAGGATTGCAGCGTAAATACACAGATTAACTTGCCATTATTATTATGGATATCGATCCGTCGCCGCATATTGATTCCTGCCACAAATTCAATAAAAATAATTAATAACAGAATTATTACTCGAGCATCCTTTATATAAAATTAATTTATTTTCAATTAAAATTCTGCAAAATTATTTTAATTGATAAATATAAAAAGGTGTAATTTTAGATTCAATTTCAACATTTAATATTTTATTAAATATAAATAAATTAATAATTAGAGGTAATAATTTTAACGTCAGATTAAGCGACGAACCCGATTTCAATTTTGATTAATTTTCACAAATTTATAGAAAATTTATATCCATTTTGTATTATTAAGATTAAATCAAATATTTTATAGTTAAAAACAAAAAAAATGATAAAATTAAATTTATTTGATGATTTCGTTTTGTATTTTATTGGTTATTTGTGAAATGCTAGGTGAAACGACGAACCTGAAAATTTAAAAAAAAAACTAATTAGTTGTTTCTTTATGGACTAGTGAATGCGATAATGTGTGATTCGCTGTGAATGGAGATGCACGTAATGAATGTTTTCAATGAAATATAAAAGTGTAGGTAATCCTGAATTAGCGAAGGCAAAAATCCAAATGACAAATTGATAGTGCATTTCCTAGGACGTTAATTATTTCTGTATTTTTTTTTTCTCCTTCATACTTGTTTTTTTTTTTGTAATTCTCTTCTCTTCGCTCGCCACGTAGTAGTTGTTTCTGAGCGTGGTGCTTAACAAGAGGTAGTGACAGATAAATGACATGTTTGCGTCGTGTTAATGGTAATTCGCTTAGGATTGTCTCCTTTCTTTAGCGAGCCTGATGTTGCCTCGATTTAGTAGCCGTAATCGTCGGGGCCATTAGGATTCGCGGGAATCGCTGAATGCGAGGATGAGGATGAAGACGGTGGCGTTCCGTAATTACGGATTTTTGGAGAGTTCGGACTGTCGATATAAGGTAAAACACGTGGCCGCAGCAGGAACGAATGTTTCAGATGGTCGGAATGGCTTTGCAGTTTTTTGTTTTCTTGAACGGAGAGCAGCAGCGGCTATGTATGCGCTATGGCCGCTATTCCATGCATACCATCTTGAACTAATTAATTCCGATATCTCTGTGCTCTCTTTGAAAGCATTCCTCCGGGGTGCACGAACAACCTACATGCACTCACAATCCGCGTTGCATAAACATCCAACAATGCCCGAGTGGTTGAAGTGGTGCTTGTATTTGTAGTAGTAGTAGTAGTGGTAGTAATAGTAGCTTAGGATTATGCGAAAATGATATTTTATTATTTATCCGGCGATGATTTATGCTAAACCGTTTTTATCTCAAAATCCCTTTTCGCCAATGCAATTTTGCAACACAAGCTCTAAATATATAAGTGTGTATGTATACGTACATATCAGATAAAACGCATTCCAGATATATATTTCTCAACATTGGATGGAGCGCAGCAGACTGGAAATTGTTTTATCTTAAATTGTCATTACGGTTCAAGCACAGAAAACCTCTTACACGCTCGACACAAAGGCCGCACATTACCAATCTCGCTCTTTCTACTTCACAACACTCATCTGAATAAGATGCACACGCAGCAGGAACAGAGCAAACAACAATAACAAGAGCAAAAAGAAGACCCTAATCTAATTGATACGAGAAGAACGGGGAAGAGCGGAAAATTCGCTTCGATTTACATTGTCTGAGTCCGGTGTAATTTATGTAAATCGCATTAAGAGCTGAAGGGCTTAAAACGAGTTACACTTTTGCACCTGCTGCTGTTCCCCTTTCTTCTTCTTCATCATCATCATCATCTTCTTCTTTCTTTTATTTTTGTCTTTCGAATTTCTCCCCGATCCGGATTTACCTTTTTTTTATATGCCATAAACTATTTCTATACACGTAATGGGTCCGGATTTATTTTAATTGTCCGACGCGTCCGGTCGTCTTCTTAAGAGCCACGTCATCTAATCCAATACCCGAGATGGCGCCACAATAGGAATCGACTTAGTTTCACTTATACCAGCGTACGGATTAGTGCATCTTTTGTTAAACGAAATCTGATTCGATTTGGATTTAATAATTGAAATCTTAAGTGCTTCAATAATAGCAGAATATTTAAAATAAAGCAATTCTTATATATCTATATAAAAAAACTGATTTCATATTTCAATTAGCTTCAATAACATTTTTTCACAAAAATTGTCAGATATTTTAAGAAAAATTGCAGTAATATTTCTAAAAATTAAAATTTTCTTTTAATGAAGTAAAAACATTTTAAATAAATATTAAAAATTACATAATTCAACTATTTGTAACGCTATTCGAGATTGACTAATGTTTCCTTGGTAACATAATAAATTTAAAGATGTTGTTTCCTTGAAACATTCGACACTTAATTAAGCGATTTATCAAGCTATCAAAAAAAAAACTATCGGTAATAAAAAGAATTTTATTACAAGTTTTAGCAATGCTGGAATAAGTTTATCCACGATTTGCATATTCATGATTTCGAAATAGTCGATTTTCGAGATAAACTGAAATACCTATAAAAAAATCGCAATTCAAATTGGAAATCTCAAATAGTTTAAGTTAAACGAGACAGGAAATTGGAATCACGAACAAACAAACAAAAACTAAGCAAATGTTCAAGAATTTAATGTTGTATTACATAAGCACTTAAGATTAAGTGGCAACTTCCTTTAATCGGAACTAAAGACGGATCATTACCATTTGAATTGTTCTTCACCTTCTGGAGATCAGCTCATTGGTATAGGCGATTGATTGTCGAGACTGCAATGCTTCAATCTGGCTCTTCGCTCGCTGCTTCATTAGGTGGACAATAAATGCGGCGAAACCGAAACTGACATAATTAAGCCTTTAAAATTCAACAACACGCTCATTAGCCGTCGCGCAGCTCTCTCGTTGAGCAGTGAAAACCTATAGCAGGTAGATGCAAATACCCGCCGAGTGTGGGCATCCGCCGCATTATTATTTCCACCGCTGTCGCACACAATCGCAATTAAATTGCGGTTTTATCCTGCCTCGACGTACATTTATTGCAGCGCTAAATACCCATATATTTCACAGATCCGAATCAATTGGAACCTATAGAAGAGAGCAAGAATAAACTTTAGATTTTTAACTAATCTCTTCTCTCAGCAGCATTTAATCCATTATTAATTTGAAAATAAGTTATAGTTACAGTATGAATGTTACAAATTGAATCTAGTAATTTAGGTAACTCCAAGCATATTGCATGCTGATGCAATGCCGATGCGAATTGGGTTGGTTGGGGAACGTTCATTGGTCGCGATTTTGCAAAACTTTATGTATTGGATTGAATAATAATCCGAAATCTAAATATGAAATTACAAGAGCGCTGGGCGCGTAACATAAACTGCATATTAAGCCACGGCGTCTCGCAGATTAGATCTTTATGGGCAGCTTTAATTACCACGGTTTCCCATTTTATTTATTTATTTATTTGTTGCTTTATTTCTCAAATGTTCGTTCGTTCCTGAATCCGTAATATCACACGGATTAATTACTCATTCTCGCTGACTCAATATGCACGCAGCTACAGCTTACTCATTCCTGCATGTTTCCACTCATGTTCTACTTTTTTGTCAATATAAACTCTTGTGTTAATATTTCAATGAATCATATGTATTTCAAAATTATTCCAATTTTCTATCATTGATTCATAAAAGCAATTTTAAATTGTAAAATGAACAAAAGGTAGAACTTGCGGTGATCTATAAACCATAACTGTTTCGCGTTAATCGATTTGCAATAGCGAAAAAATAGAAGAAGAAAGAAACGTCCATAAAACGGAGGTCGAAGATTTCATTTGCTGGACGCTCCAGGATCGTATCGATAGTTTTATTTACGGTCGGTTGCCGTGTGCGAAACAAAACGGCAACAACTGAAAACAAAAACACCGTCCACGGAACAACGGATCAGCGAAAAGAGAAGAGAGAAAGAAGGGAAAGGAAAATGAAGCAGCAGCGGTGCTTCAATATGAAATGGGTTTCGTGCATTGTAAATTACAGGTGGAAATCGTTTCGGAATAATCTATGCTTTAAAGTGAAGGAAGTGAGTGTGTAAAGTGTGAATCTCTGAAAAAGAAAGAGATTCTTTGCAAATTTCAATATTGTTCTAAATGATTTATAAATGAAATTTTGTTGAATTAAAATAAGAAATTTTAACGTTCGATGAGACCGCAAACCTTAAGCTAATTTAATTGATGAAAGGTGGAAATCGGTTCAGAATCATTATTCTAAAAAGGGAAGTGATTGTGTGTAAAGCGGGAATGTAAATTTGAAGAGAAAGATGAATAAAGGTGAAGAGAAATGAAAATTTTGAAAGGTGAAAGAAGGAAGTTTTTGAAAACAACACGACAAAAAAAAGGAGTCTGAGTTGGCGTTGGCGCACCTATGAAGAGCACCGGTGAAGAGCTTCGTTGTCGCACGTCACCGACGCTAAATGATTCGATTATTCCCGCAGATACAGACCGGCGTAGAAGAAGAAGAAGAGTCCGGTCATGCTTCAAGTCGCACGCAAGATGCGAGGACAATGATAACTCTTCTCGGTTATGCGAGACGAGAACGATCCGAAGCAGCGAAAGAAAAGAACGTACGGAAAAACGCCATTACCTTTCCTTTGCTCTGAATTTACAAACAATCCATAAGAACTTATAGGAGATTAGGAAAACTCGATAGGTGGCTTCGTTATTTTATGTTTTGTTTTTTTTTTTCTTTCGATTAGTAGCCGAGGCCTGGCTTTCTGGGTGCGGTTTCACCAGAAGACAGAAGCCAAAATTGACACGCTATTTACATACATTCTCCTGCATAATTTACGCGCGGCGGCCGCAGGCCGTAAATTAAATTTTTAGAATGATGAACAAAAAAAAAATGGACGAGGCTAAATTTAATCATCCTCCTTAATTGTGGCTTCTCTCTATAAATATTTATTTTGCCTCTCGGATTTTATTTTTATTTTATTTTTCGTCTTTACCTGCGGCCGCTCGTTTCCGTTATTGAGATGTAATTCTTGAAAATGTTATGCCCGGTGTCACCGTAAAACAGTGGGGGATTCCCCGTCGAATGGGCACTTAAACGCTTATTATACATGGCAATTACATTATTTCCATGTCTACAAGTTAATTGCCATATGCTCGCTGTAAATCCAGATCGAATGCGTACGGATTCCTGCAAAGTAAAAAAAAACTCTATTACGCAGGAATTAGAAATTCCAGTGAGGTCTTCTGCTGCTTGAATCTTCCTCTGCTTCAACTCTTCCTCCGGCTCTGGTTTTCTGCAATCGATGGACCGAGACTAATCAGCGACGGACGCGAGTGGCCACTCTATATCCATCCATCCCGCTCATTACGGCCAATTATCTATATAAGTATTTCAGCTTTCCTCTCCACCCTTATCTAGATTCCGAGCGCACAGACACGCGCTTCATTATCTACATCTTATCTATCGCTTATGCATCATATAAACGGGACCATCCAAACTGCGAAGAAGATCTTTACATCTTTTGCAAGTAATTACACCCAATTGTAAATTGAGAAAATCAGTGCGTAATTTATGTAAAGCATCCACCTCCATCTGTTTTCTTTTTATTTACCGCAGTTTGTTGTTGTTTTCGTGCACTCTCCGCAGATATAAATCACCACTTAAAGCGCCATTTATATTCCACGCGAGATTACCTCAAATCCAATCAATCGCATTGCCATACAGTAATTTTACATAATTAGAGCGTAATGAGCGACGCGATTTATTCGCACATAAACACATCAAAAATCCAAGATATTATACTCCGCTTTTTTTATTTCTCCGTTCATGCATTAATTTTATTACTAGGAAGTAACTTAAGCTTAAACTATAACCATTATTTTAATTTCAATTTATAATTTTTTAAGAATTAATTTTGCACATAAAGTGATATCAATGATAGGATATACCACAAACCCGATTTGTTTATTTTTTCTTAGAAATTAAGACAAATTTACATTAATATTTTCAATTAAAATTGAAGAATAATTTGTTTCTCTAGTTTAAATGAAATTAGGGAAAAATAGAAATTATAACTTTTTATCTTAATTTTAAATATTAAATGAACATAAAAATTTTCAATCCATAAATTAATATAAAATTTTATACATTAATTCTTATAAAAATTGTTAATTTTCGTGTATAAATTCGTTGGAATCGAATGAATAATGCTCGATTGCAGGTGAATTAGTACATTTAATTAGATCCGTTGGATTTATCGCGCTGTAAAAGTAAGCGATTAATTGCCGAGCGCAATAAATCGGATTCATTGGCTCCGTCGCCGATAAATTGCGTGCGATTAATTTGTTATTGTTCGTAATTTATGGTTTTTCCATATAATTTTCCGTTGTTGTCGCAGCATTGAGTTATTCTCTCTCTGTCCTGTTCATATAGTAGGGAAAACGTTTAATTGCCGCTATACTCCCATAGCCTATGACTAATAGCAAGTGGTTATGTAAAAAAAAAGGAATAGAGGAAGAAAAAAAAGTTAAACGTGTAATTGCGTTGACCGCCTTGGAGCGGATAGTGGATATTTATGCACGCGCGATTTTTCATTCAGCGAAATCGAACGGAGTGAGAGAAAAACTTATGATTGGAAGACAATTTCTTTACCTACTAAAATTTATTTATGAAAAAATCTTTTTGAAATTATTTATTTTTAAATACTAATACTTAATTATTTTAAATTATTGTAAATTTAGTGTTAAAAATATTTTTATCAATTTGGAAAATTTTAGAATTAATTTTTTTTAAATTTTAATAATGATAATTGTGCGATATTTTTAATAATAGCAATTATTTATGTAATTGCATATTAATATATGCAGTTCTAGCTTTAATTTGTATATTTCATATTCATTTTGTCTTGGATGGATTTTGTTTTATATGTGATTTAGTGAATGCGCGTCAGAGATATCAATGCTAGGTGAGACAACGAACCCGATATATATTTTTTTCGAAAAACTAACTACATATTGTATATTTTTTATACTCGATGGTTAAAATATCATTTACACTTAGAGAAGTTATCGAAATTGTAGCATTTTTTTCAAAATTTTAATGTAATGTTTTCATAAATTTGTAGCTTTGATTTACGCGTGTAAAGTATGATAATTATAATTATCGGAGCGCATGTAAATCCTTGGAGTGGATAATGTTTGTGCGCTTGCGATTTTTCATCGAATGGAGAGGCGAATGAGCGAGAGAAAATCATTAGGTTTTGCGGAATGGAAGTGGTAGGTGCGAGTTAAATGTTAACCGATTGTTTTTCTCGTATTGCAGCCGCAATTTGTTTGCCTACTATTATTACTTTATTCATTTTTTTTTCTGTTTTCATTCCGATTGGAAAACGGAGAGGCAATTTAATTGGCCGGTGAAGCTGAGTGACATTTCGCTCTCTCACCGATAAACGCTTTGCATTTTAACGTCGACGCCTACCAATAGCACATTAGCAAAGCCATCTCTAATTGGCCAAGCGGCCATTTAATTAAACCACAGTGGGGACACGTGTCTATTTTTATAATTGGATATAGACATCGGGAACGAGCGAAAACCTACCTACCTATTACTACCACCTCTTCATCCTCTTTCTTCTCTTCCTCCTACCACGGCTTTACGTTTTAATTAATTCCTATATCCATCGAGATGTGTGCTTATAATATACACGTGAAGAGGAGAAGAAGAAAAAATCTAAATATACAAATAAAGGAGAAGCGGGGCATTAAAATCCGAATCGATCCACAGTGAAAGTTTCCCACTCTGCGTCTATCTACCAATCTATCTGGAATGGATTTCAAAATTGGTCGACCTTAGAAGGGGATTAAATGTGTATGTGTGTGTGTGTGTGTAGTTAAGTTGAGTGTGTGTGTATGTGCAGGTAGTGTGTAAAATATAAAAGTGAGGTCTTATTTAAATCCAGCGGTAAATGTCTGGAGATAGGCAGTTAAATGACACGAACCTTGTTCGGCCATCAACCATGGGATTCCGGCCGCATGTGAGTGTGTGTGTACATATACACGTATATTGTAGAGAGGAGCGCGTTGTGTCCATTATCGGTGGATGCGTGTTCGGTCGTATTAGTTCATCTAATGTCGTGTCAGGAGTGTCGTCTCGTATATACAGCATGGGTTGGCATTACCGGTCCTCAGGCAATTTAACCTGACATATCGTACAATTTACTTGAGAGCAGCGTACATGCGTCCCTTATCTGATGCGAACGGGAAAACGCAGTTTTTCTTTTACTATGCTTTTTGCAAGCTCCGTCTGCAAACGACACCTACGATCGCCCAAACCAGATCGAACATTTATATAACCGTGTACCACGAACACAATCGGAACACATCGAAATGCGCGAGCAAAATCAATTAATCACATTTACTTACATCCGCAGACTTTCCCAAACAATATACAAAATTTTCATTTCTAAAAATATTATTATTTTTGGTTAAAATTAAATTATTTATAAAAATATTTCAATGCTTAATCGAGCGACGAACCCAAAAGTTACGTTTTTAATGAACATATTTAGAATTATTTCAACGTAAAGAAAATGTGAAATTATTGATAATATTAAAAATTAAAATGGTAAAAAATGAAATTAATTCTACAAAATTATTATAAAGTATGTTTATTGAAAATGAATATCTTGAAAATTGTAGTGATTTTGAAAATATCGCATTGATTTTAATGAATATTTTTAATAATTCTTTTTATTTATGAAGGAATTAAGTATTAAAAAAACTGAACAATTTATCGCAAATTTAAAAATTATTATATAAATTACATTATTTAGTATAATACTATTTATTCAATGATTCTAAAAAAATATAAAAACGAGTAAAAAATAAATATGTTGCAATTTGTTGAGAAGTGATTTCTATGCTAGATAAAGCGACGAACCCGGATATTTATATTTTGAATTTTACTAACTAAAAGTAGTTATATTTTCAGTTTTTTTTCATTGAGTAAATAAAGTGAAATAAGTAAAGTTAATTAAATAAATTATTCAAGAGTAATTAATCTAACAGTTTTATGTTTACTCTGGATTTGTAAGATTGTTGAAATGCGGTATGTTTAGTATAAAGATATGGAAGTTGTCGAGGTACAAGCACCATACGTAAACTAAGTGGATGCGTATTGACCGTAAATTAAATCGATTGCATTTTAATTTCATTTATTGTAATGGTACATACATATGTTGCACGATCCCAAGGTGGTAGCTTCATCCGGACGAATGAATAAAGAAACGCGGCGATCCGGTCGCTTGTTAGTGCACTCGATTTGGCATGAAAACGAGAAAATGGAGCGTATGAAAATGCATCGGGCCGGCCGGCCGGCGGAGATTCAATATTGATGAAGTGGTTCTGCAATTATGAAAAGATCCCTCTCGTCCTGCCTCAGAAGTATCGGAGAGTGCGTGCAGATACATATATGGGGATGGCACGGGAGAGCAGGATGAACTGAAAACGCCGAAAGCCGTTAACGAACATATATACATGCATGCAGACGTGGAGAAGGCGAGGAGGCTACAATTCCACTCAATTCCTTAGTCTGTCATCCGGATCGAATAAACATTATTTGCCCAGATGGAAAGGAAAGGAGGATGAGGAGGAGCGGACGTCTCACTCTCGGAAGCCGAGCTGATTTCCAATTCGCCTCCACCTTTAAACGACGACAGAGCGGCGGAGGCAGCAAAGTCCATATGCATTGTGACTATATTTGGGTGGCAATTTTCCAAACCCGAAGCCAATTTAGAAGAGGCAGCGGTAGCGGCAGGATGAGACACATAATAATGACAATCGCGAAATAGATTTTCATTAGCATTTTGCTAGGCGGATATTTAGCTGCGGCTTTAGCTCCGAGAACACCTGCGACGTGAAGGTGGAAAAATGCAGAACACAATACCGAGCCATGTGGGCCCCGTCCGATACCGATCAGAGATCAGGCAGAGATTGTGTGTAGTAACTATTACATTGCAATGTCATCGCTCCAGAGCGACATTCTATTTAAATCATTCCATCCTTGCTTCGCTTTTATTTTTTATTTTCGTTTGTTTTACTTTTTAGCGTACTTTTTCATCCATCCATCCATCCACCGTACTTTATTCTCCACGTTTAATCCAACATCACATATACAATAAAAATCAATTGAAAACAATCATTTCAAGTGCATCCAATAACTCTGATTTCCATACAACAAAAAGAGACTTCAATGCTACATGAAGCGACGAACTCGAATATTGTATTATTTATTAATTCCTTTCGACAATATCGCTATTAAATTAACTAAATAATATAACAATAATTGATAAAAAAAACTATGATTTGATTAAATAAAAAGAGATTTCAATGATAGATGATTTTTTTTAGATTTTTAATTAAATAAATAGTAACATAAAATACAATATAATATTAAATATACCTAGTGTAGATTTAAACGATGGTTTAATTGAAGTATTTATTACTGTAATAGTATGTATTTATGTTTACTAGAATGGAAAGATTCAGTGAATGTTGTATGAATGAATGGAGATGAGCAGATGCGAAAAGTGAGAGTAATTGGAATATTTTTCAATCATGGTGAGCAGGGTTAAAGAGGGCTTTAATGAACTCAATTAGCAGTCGGTGCGTAATGTAATGAACGTTTTTATGGCGCCGTTAAGGCCGTTGAAGAGGCAATAAATCATCGATGATAATTAGCAGCTGGATCTTGGTCGGATCGCCCAACGCGGGGTGAGGATACAAAATGCAAACTGAGACCAGAAACATTTGATTCACAACAAGAGATGAGTCTCTCTTGTCCACACGCTTTTCCATAGGAAGAATGAGAGTTATCGTTATGGTCGAGGAGCAGGCGACCCGCGTCGATTCCATGTACGGATTATATTATTTATGGTATTCCTATGGAAATGTCCGTCTGTCGAATCCGTCTGACACGAAAAACTGGGGTCGAAGATAGGTAGGTAGATGGGTAGGTGGATTTCGTGTCTGCGGCAGGTGGCGAAGTCGCGCGCGCCTCTTCGTCGTCTCATTACACGCGGTTTCATGTCTGTCCTCGTACACCTTTTGTCCGCCGCTCATCGGATTGTTCTGTTCTTTGCCTTGTTACTGGCCCTCTAATATGATGCGCACCGCCGCACAATGCCCATGCACACATTCCTTACAACCTACTTCTTGCAACCCCTCTTCACCACCGCAAACCAATAAAACCTAAATCGCAAGGTATTTGTAGATATTTGTACACCATTTGCGGAAAACCTACATCAAAATAACTACAATTCAAATACAAATTCCAATGCTTAAAATACGCTCTTATTCAATTGACTAAAATCTGAAGACATTGAATATTTTAACAATGAATATCAATTACTTATAAGTTATAAGAAATTTTAAAGCATTTCTGGAGAAGTGGTTTAGATTGACGCGCGTAGCGTTGCGATAAACTGTGTTTTGCTTCTGGATTCGGAGAGGAAAAGGAAGGGCCACGTAATGAATTCGGGCCGGTGGATTTATCTGCGCTCGGCAGTAAAAAATCAATTACCGGAGAGTAACGAGCTGGAAGGACTCACCCTGCACTCGCGGCCGGCTGGCTCCTCCGGATCGCAGGTGCAAAAGAACACTTTTCCTGCCATATACCGTGCAAATGGTTCTGCACTCTGCCTTCGAATATGGGACTACTCGCATCAAAATCACATAAATCCGTGTGACTGACGCCTGTCAAGGGCGATACCACGATGCGAGCGTCTCTAAATAAGTTTCGTTGTCGCTCGTTATAGGCGATATTGAAACAAACAAAAAAACAGTTCACCAAAAACGAACGCTACATAAAAGTCAAATCTTAGTTAGTTACCATAGTTACTTAATTACAAAACCACACAACTGTAAATAATTTCTACGCATTTTGACAATCTATTTTTTTTTTTGCAATAAAGTTGATATATAGTTTAACGATGCACAACTTGTTTCAGGATGCCATCCGGGATAACCAATAGACCCTCAAGCTAAACAGGATGATCGAATAATGGTAATATCAGCGTTTTCGATGATGAGCCGCTTCGTCATGTGTGCGAGGATTGCGAATATAGATGGAGCACGGATGGAGGGGCATTAATCATCGGGCTTCGGGACATTGCCACATCAGCGCGGATTAATGGATTCCATAATTCCGTGGATATGTAATCCGAAATAATTTTCCAATTAATCCCCGCTGCCGAGATACGCGCGGCGCCCATGGGCTACGTCTAATTCCATCTTCCGCGATTTAATTTGCATCTTAATCCTTTTAAACCCGCGATGCCATCGCCATCAACACGTTCTAATTCCATGCCATTCTACATTTTTTCGTTCATTCATTTCTTTTACTTTTCTTCGTCTCTCGGTGCAGCTTCCTTTTTGGCTTCGCTGATTTACGCCTCGCCTCTAATTTGCATGTCACGTCGTGATTTATTTCGTCCGATAAATTATTATTATTACACTAACAGACGAAACATTATCATTGTTATTAAGTTCGAATCGAAACTGGGAACGATCGACAAATTATATTCGTTGCAATGGTTAGTTATAAATTATAGCATAAATCACCACAAACAATAAATATTACTGTTTTTAAAAAATATATTTTAATATTTAATATTTAAAATATGATTTAAGAGATTTCTACTTTGTTTTTAATAACTGCGTCTGTAACGCAAAGATCGTTTGTAAATTATGCGCATGATGTATTGGTACGGTTGCGCGCAGGCTAATTAAAGCTAATTATTTGTTTGCTGAAACGAAAGTGGTAATTTTCTCATTACGTTTCAAAGTGTACCGCCCGGCGTATTTTTCATCGTTTCTTGCCGATTTGCCGTAAGTTTTTTTGCTTTTATTTATTTTATTAAATTGAATCGTTTGCGAGTGTTGGAATGATGATTCCCGCGGTACGGTTCGGTCGTAATGAGCCGAAAGGGTTAATCTTAATCTTAATTGAAACATCTGAAAGGGGAACCGTCGTTTCGGGTCGTCGGTAATTCTTCAATATATAAATCTGATTGGTGGGGTATTATGAGAGTGGAGTGAAAGAGCTCCTCGTTGTTCGTCGTGACGCTGTCAGAATGTCCGGCGATGGTCACTGGAGATCGTGGATAGCGGCAGATCACTCATGCTCAATGTGCACTGAACGGGAAAGCAATTTGCTGTTGATACATATCTTAAATCTTAGATTTCTTCGGTTCGTACACGTACACACACTGTTGCGGTGGAGAGATCGATCTTTTGCATCACAGAGTTATTGACTTAAGGAACGCCGTGTGTCTCGGTTTTCCTCTCTCTCTCTCTCTCTCTCTTGTTCCTCTTCTCCGTTTCGTTTACTTCTCCATCCTCGGTTGTTCTTGTTGTTTCAGTTGTTGTTATTTATTTTTTGTTCCTCCTCATCTTCCTTCGAAGACCTCTCTTCCCTCATCTCTCCTCGATGGAAGGTCGAAGATAAGATCGCCACTCGCAGCCGGCCGCGTTTCGATTTCAATTATAATTCAAATCGATCTTCTAAAAAAATACCCGTTCGAAACGGTGTAAAAATAAATACCTATCATAGATACGCATCTCGCGCGGATCGCCCTTTCCTCATAATCCACTAATAAAATTTTTATCCTCTCATTCAATGAACTGCTTTAATTACCCGGCTCGAGCTGTCTCTCTGCAGCTGACCAGAAATGTCGCATAGAAATATGAAACGATAATCTTCCCACGGGAGCATCTGCGCACATTAAAATTCTGCAGCATTTCTGAGCCTTTCTGTAACCGTCTCATTCTCAATTATTTTTTTTTGTTCTCGGATAGAAACGGTGCGGCGGCGGTGTGCAGGTTTTCAGGAAACGCCGTCCGCGAAGAACGACCATGCCTCTCGTGGGTGTACAAAAGGGCACTACGCCTCGCGTTCCGTGTCCATTTATAAAATGGACATTGCAACGTAATCAATTCTTTACACATAATACACCATAAACACCATTCCTAGACCCGATGCCCATTAATATTACAAAACGTTTCTAAATCATTTACTTTAACCAAACAAACACGATCTCTCTCACTCTCGCACACACTATCTCTTCTCTTCTGTTTTCCCTCTTTATTTCACTCCTTCGTTTTCTCATTTTCTGCGTGCAAGAGCCAGTTCGCTGTTTGTTACATAGCGATTAATAAATATTTAAAAACAACCATAAAATACACTCTACATTCTAATTAATTACTTACTATTTCAAACACGAACTCATATTCAGCCTCATTCTGTAACGCATTATTTTCTGCATTATACAATATATTTTCATTGCAAAATACGCACATTTTCTATAGAAATCATAATAGGAATATTTTTAATCATTTCCATATGATTTCTTAAAATATCAATTTTAATTGAAAATAATTATTTGGAGTTCTGAAATTATCAAAAAAATAATAATATGAAAAACTAAATTTATAATATTTTGTTCCAGAAAAATGACCATCGGATCTTCAAGTTAAAGATTAAATTAAATTAAAGATGAGTACTTCATTGTAATTAAATGAATATAAGAATATACTTTCTTGAAGAATTATAGAAATTGGAAAGAGGATCAGTTAAGTATATTCGCTTATATATTGTATGAAATGTTTTAACTAGTAATTATGTTTGGCTTGTCTTAAGTTATTGGGTAAAGTAGGAGTAGAATGGGTTGATGGGTGTGAATGAGAATGAGAGAAGAAGTTGAATATTAACGCTCGAAATCACTTGCGAATGAGGAAGAAGGCAATGCGCCAGCGATCACGGACGGATTTCGAAATTAACGAGGCTGCAGTGGATCTCTCGGAATCGGACAACTTACGCCGCATTGCGTAACAGACTGCCTGCCCTCCGGGAGATGCTTCTGGAGATAAAAGGAGGCGGCATCTGAGTCTGAGGCTGCGGAGGTGGCGGCATCTCGACGGTGCGTGAAGATCTCTTGCGTGCAAAGAGGAATGTCCGAAAGCGTGTTTCACAACGCTCACCTCTTCGGAGCCGACAGCGTGAAATCGCATTGATGAGACCTGTCACCGGTCGTTTTGCCCTCGCTCTGATGAAGAAAAAAAAAACTATTTGCATCGCATTCCGAGTATTCCCTCATCTTCGAACAATCCGAAGCATACAGTTGTTCCGCGGGGTGCCGCACCGGGTCTCCCACCGAATCGCATCACAAAGCGACGTTAAAGTTTTCAGCAGCTATATTTTATTAAGCAGTAAATAAATCTTGAAACTGGATACGGCAACAGCAGCAGCAGCAACAACAACAAAAAAGAAAAAAACGTTCTACTACGACCATTCCTTGAGTAATTTATAATGCAGTCTTAATTACATCCAATTAACTCATAAAGTAAGTCGGGCAGGTAATACTATGCCACGGCGAATAATGTACATACTAACGCCGCATTTATTATTATTTGTACCGGGCCGATGCTCGTCCGCTCTTTTCTTTTGCTTCTTTCACCCTTCTTCCTCCCCACCCCCATTACCAAATCGCCTTATGCAATCTGAACTTTAATATGCAACTCAATTATAATATAAATTATGGCGGCAGGAAGCATAATTCATGCACACGTATCGCGTATGCAATTTAAATTAATTTCAAAAAATTTCAAGAGCCTCGCTTCCAGAGAGGAGAGATCGCTCGGATATTTCGTTTCCTCCTCCTTGCAGAATCAACGATGGGCTACAAAAGCGCCTGAAGATGCAGACGCGTGGGAGCTACTTTTTTTTTTATAGACATACACCAATCTTTGATAACCATACAATTCAAATTAAAATTATATACATTTCTTCTATACGAAATTTTAACAATCAATACATCAATTCTGTCATCCCCCCGATTTACAATTAGACCACCGATGTCTTCGCCCACGAGGGCTTTCTAAAATCGCATCGTTCGGATTTCATCAGATTGTTATCGTTATTTATAACGCGCACCGCGAGACAATAAATTACGCTTTATTTCATCTGCGTTCCTATTTTCCTCTCTTCTCGTCTCGCTCCGGACCCCGTGATTAATTGCGTAAGTAGCTTTTGTCCTTCAGCGTACACGGCTACCAAAGCCGGAGATAGCAGATAACCGCCCGCTGCCCAATTAATCAAACTAACTTAACGGGACGATTTAATTTATCTCCTCCTCTCGATCACCTTTTTACACGTGAATCCGAAGCGAAGACCGGTTGCGTAACCCGGGAGGCGCCATCTAAAATTTTAAAATTTTTGACGTAAATTTCAATTGTCACGACATGTATTAATTTCAGTTTCTTCAATTGCAAATAATTAATCTGATTCAAATCTCTTTAAATTAAGTATTTTATTTGTTAAATGTTAGATTTCGATGAATTTTCTAAAAATCTAACATTTTTAAAGCCTATTTTTAAATTGCAAGAACTGATTAACGTTGTACCATCTATGTCTTAAATGTCAACTAAAATCCAGTTACGCAATTAACAATTAGTGTAAATATTTTCTCATAAATTTATGGTGACCACTTTAAATACCAAACAACGCACGGATAAAGAAGTATGCGATCGTTTACAAATTATAAAATAAATCTCTCAACAATTAAAGGAGACAAAAAAGGAAGATGCGTTTATTATGTAACAACGATCCATCAATCAATCTGTGCTCGTGTCTCTTCCTGTTTGCGGATACATTTGCAGGGCGATCTTTCCGGCGAAGAGATAAAATGAACCGTTGGTGATGGTTCTGGTGAATGAATGAAATCAGCGCGCAGACCATTAATTAAGACGGTTTGCTGAACAGCAGGAGGACTTTAATTGGTCGAAACATTCGTATTCCAGCTAGTGTCACCGTACGTAACGTAAGACGTGACGCAGATGCCACCAGATTCATGAAAATCTTCATTGCTGACAGTTTTTCATGAATTCCCAACAATTTAAATCTTTCAAGTTTAACATAAAAAAATTAAATAATGACAAAATTAATGTAAGTTAATATTTTATTGGTATATTAAATGTTAACACTTTTATAGGATTCGAAGATGATCATAAAAATGACTAAATCAGGACTTACCATGCAGTTAAAACGTAATAACTTGAGATTATAATGCTTATTTATTTTGGTTTTTGGTAATTTATGAAGATAATATTGTTTTGATTTACGAATTTGAAATTTTATATTGCTTCTAATATTCTTTTACAATATTTTTTACTGTTTTATGTCTTTTGATATCTATTAATACATTTACTAGTTTTAAAATTTGTTAAGTGAATTTGACAAGATGTGAATTTGCATTGCAGGTGAAGATGTTAATTCTCCTTTCTTTGTAATTTGTTTTGCAAATGTGCTCTAACTAATGAAAATCTGTTTCAGAAGTGTGGGCCGTGAGAGACACGTATATTTGCGTGCAAGGATAATCCAGTTGCGCATGCCGCAGATCTGATTGGAGATCTTTCGATTTGCGATAGTTTGGGCCTTATCGGTACAGTGGGTTATGCGAAGGTCTACTGGCCTGTTAAGTCCCAAGTTATTGCAAACGCATAAACAGCCGCGGCGGCGGCGGCCTCCCCGATGATCAGGATAATTGCGGCGCCGGACGATTTATGAATATCGGCCCAATAAATTGCTGCGAAGGACTGTTCCGAAGAGGAATGCTAATAACGACGAGAGGGAAGACGACCGGCCGAGCTTCGGGAAAAGGAAAGGAACTGTATAATGGATTGACAACCTCTTTGCCGCGCATTAAACAATCGATTTATGGACGCGATTCGTTATTAATAATAATTGTCGCTCTCGGACAATGCCATTATCGAGATCGCAGCAACGAGCACATTGTGGTGGGCTCTCCTCTAGCATCGAATTAATAAACTGGCCAGCTCAGCTCTCAGGTCTCTGCCTCTCTGCGCAAATAGCGGAAAGCGTCGAGTGGAAAGAAGTGGGTGCAGGTGCAGAGATGTGATGGTTGGATGTGGAGGGAATCGAACGGAACGGCACGGGGAATCCCCCTCGACGATTTATATCGAATCCGTATTATTGGCCTCGGGTGGAAGGAGTTAGATCCACTTGAATGGATAAAAAACGATTATATTGAGAAATAATGATAGAGCGTTTTGTTCCCGGACTTCTCTGCTGCATTGTGCAAGAGGTGCACTATACTCTGTTCTCTTTGTGGTGCCACGGCTCTGCACAGCTCTCAGCTCTGACCACAAACATATTGTTCCAATTGCCTCCGGCGAAATCGGCTCCGATTAGAAAATCCCTCGCTCTCAAAACAATAAAATTCAACATAAAAACAATGCCCGCCGCCGCATTTTATGTTTCACGTCCCAAAGCAATTGTTCTCGACCAGGTTTCCTTTGGAAATCTGGTAGCAATGAGCACCGAATCTTACGCAACTCGATTGATTTAATGTAAACAACTTCGAGATTTAGATATAAACGGTTTCGAATGCATTTATTCAAGTAAATCATGCAAACGCATTGCAGAAATAAATAAATAAATAATAATAAACATAAAGAACGTTTGTATAATAGCGTTTATTCTTTCATAGAAAAACACGAACAATTGTTTCGATCTGTATTAAATTTAACAATTCCATTGTATAATAATAATAGGAGTATAGTATAGGCATTTATTTGTGAACACGTTATTCTTATTATTAGATCGTTGTATGAAAGAGATTGCTTCGGTTTCAGTTAGGTAGTTAAATCGACCGTCGTCAACGAAATGCAACACCAAAAGAAGAACAACAAGAAGTGTTGCGCGCAGTTTTGGGGTTTCTCAGCGGCATTTGCCAAAGTGCGAAATGCAATGCCCTTGGAAATCCCAAATATGCCCAAACGTCGTCAACGCAGCTCGTCAAACGTATAAATGAATAATTGCAATAACTACAGCGATTCATAGAAAAATGTACTTGCTTTTTATTGTTCAAAATCAATTTCTTAATATTTTTCCTATCCGTCCGCCTCATCCTGACTGCTTTACAATATAAAATATCTCATACATATATTTTTTTTTCAATGCTCCTCCTGCCCTCGTCTCGCAGAAAGAAGAAATTAAATAGAATAAAAATAATTGATATTAAGTTTAAACAGTTTGTTTGAACCTGTTTCACGGTTGATTTGAGTTTTGGGAATAAGATAATTTCAATACTAAATTATACTAAACTATATATATATAAAAAAGACAAAATAAAATAATGATTATTAAATGTTTTCGTCGTAAAGCGGGGTAGCATCGCCCAACGACATGGAGTGCGGTGAGGTGTTCGTCCTTGGAGTGCTGCGGACAGATCGAGGGCTTTTGCCGACGCTCTTCCTGGACCTTTCGTCGTCGTACCTCGGCGTGCGCTGTCCTTGAGATCGTGGGGTTCCCCTACCGGCCTCGCTCCTCGGGGTTCCTGTAAAAAATATAGCATTAGTCAATATCTGCAGATAATTCTATAAATATAAACACTTACCACCCTCACGTCCTCCTTTGCTCCTGGCCCAGGCCTCTGCCGCTTTCTGCCAATCGGTGGATTCATTGTTGTGGGCGTAGTTGGCTCTGGATGATCTACCTCCGTCGGGATAGCTCCGGTGTTCACTGGAATAGCTCCTAGGCGATTCTGTTGGATAGGACTTGTGGTCGCCGTAGGATCTGCCGTGCGGCGATGGTTGCGGTGAAGGTTGCATCATCGGGGACTGTGAGGAGGTCATGGAATTCCTATAACCAGGTGTCCTCTGCGATGGTGTCACTGCACCAGGATGCAGGAATGGTCCGCTCATGTGCGGGGCAGTGTTCGGCAGGTGCTGCGATGGAGTCTGATGACCGTACCTAGGTGTCTGCTGTGCGTGCGGTGTCTGGTACGGAGTCATGAAAGGAGTTTGACCGCTAGGTGTATAAGGCTGTTGAATTCAAAAACAAAATTAATATTTTGCAAATAAATAAATTGATATTAGAAAAACCTATGTTTCTTATTAACAACCCAATTATCATCTGAAAACGGCAAGTATTTCAAAGGAAGCAAATAAATAAATTTGTGTTCAAAAATATTGCGTGTTTTGCTTCTTAAGAATTGTACGTAACGAATGAATCGAGAACTGGTCTCGCTGGCCGCCATAAACATCGAGGATTTAGCTTTATCTCGAATGAACGCTTTGGGTGTTCTCGGCATTTATAAAGTACTTAAGCGTAATAACTTACCGTGTTAATGTAGGTATTAGCACCGTAAGCGCCGGGAGTGTGAGGGTAATGCGGAGTCTGTTGCGCAACGGCAGACAAGGTCTGCATCATGTGGCTGGGCATATTCTGAGCCACCCGTTGGATAGCCTCCGAATTCATGTTGCCGTAGCTCGGCGTCACGTTGTTTCCGTAAGAGGAAGGCCTGGCCTGGTGATTGCTACCTCTCGGAGTACCTGGCGTCTGTCCACCTGGAATTGGATCACGGAAATGCTCCTTGAACCACTTGAAGAGGTTCCCGATGTTATCAAACATCTGACCTCTGTACCGGAAGCCGTCCGGCGTAACACTCACGAACTCATGCCTCACCTTGTTCCTCGGTAAATACGAGAGAAGAAATTTTCCCGGATAGTTCTGCAGCAAAATTATTATTACCTTTTTAGTTTCTACAAATAATTAATACTATACCTTGGAAGCGCTTATGATGTAATGGATTTTAGAAGAATTCTTCTTGCGCTCATCCTTAAGATATTCCTCTGCTTTATCTTTGTGGCCGCCCTCGGTATCCTTGTAGTACCGGAAATGCAAAATATCACGAGCATGAGCAGCCATCGGGGTTACGTGTCTGGCGATGATTTCATCCAAATCTTCAAACTCTTCCCCATTAATCCACAGGGACGAACCCAACGAGAACGCGTTCGCCTTTCCTTCTTCCCTCACATCGATGTGCGAATAGATTTTATCTGCCACCTTCCAGGTGATGGTCAAGTGGTCCGATCCTTTACTGGAAGGCCTCACGATCACCTCGCCTTGGTCCATATTCACCATAACTTTCTCCGCCTCCAGAAAAGAGATGTTATGGAAAGAAGGATGCACGATGACCCTCTTGATGTACGTCTGTTTCTGCTTATTGCGCTTCACGTCTTGCTCGGCCCTCGTGTCGCTATCCTCCTGCTCCTGATCGTAGAACGGATCCTTAGCCCGCCTCCATTCGTGGTTCTTATCCGACAAATCGCTCGATTTTGAGGTGCAGTCCACAGAGAACCTTTCCACGTCGATCTTTATTATCCTGCAGTGGATCAGTTGACCAATACCGACGCGATCCTCCGGGTTCGCCACATGTTTGTCGCTCAAGTTCTTAATGTGAATATAACCAGAAACACCATTGTCCAAACGTAACTTGACGCCAGTTGCTTGGCCGCAACAGGCACCAGCGTCAAAGTGATTCCACACGTCAGACAGTTCTGGAAAGTCATTCTTCAAGCAGAATGGACACTGCCACAGTCCAGTCTCGTCGTTTCTCACGGGATTCGCTTGATCTAATTGCTCGCCTTGCGGTTTCCTCCTGGAAATGCCGCACACCGTCGTCGTAATCATTTTACCAACATAGAACGTTTCAGGAGTCTCCTTCGTTAACATGTCGAATAATTCTTCTGCGTTAGCAGATTGGAAAGGCGTTCTCAAATCCTTGTAACGGCTGTTCAACTCTGCACGAATATCATATAAAGTTATGCTCTTATTGCCGAATGCCTGCCTCTCTAATTCTTCTGCGAATGCATCCAAATCTAAATCCTTCAATCTTTCCGGAGCCTCGAGGATCTCTTCGAGTGCCCCAGCAGGATTCGCACCCTCGTCATCATCATACTCGAGAGCATCAACGGCCATCTTTCTGGCCCATTCATACGTTTCCGGATGGACACGAGAACCATCAAGGATTTCTACATAAGCTTCGGTACTATCACCTAAACTGTTTGTATCGATCTTAACGAAACCCGAGCAATTGATGAACACTTTAGGGCCCATATGACAAGACGTTACAAGTTGCGTCCTGTTCTCCAAGCGCTGATTTGTCTGCTTAAGCACGCGAATTAGAGCTTGGCCCTTTCTAGGGCCGAGACCACAGATAAACTGCACCAAATGACTCTTGTGGTTCTGTTGCACAGCTAAATTAACATCGACGCCGACCTCGTTGGTGCGATTCACAAATTCTAAATACAGATTCTCCAACAGCTCATCTTTGCCTATTTGGTCCTGCATCGAATGGAATCGTAAACTGAGCAATTCCTCGTCAGCCGTACAGAGTTGAGAATATTCTACCAATGGATCTTGCATCTTTCTGGCCAAGGAGACAGCCTGTCTGAGGAGTTCAGGATATTCCCGGAAGTCAGTTTCACTCTTATGAGAATTTGCGTACACTTTGGCCAATTCATTGTCGACGATTTCAACATTTATCGCAGGGAACTGATCGTTGTCTACCAAATCAGATACCAAACCTTTCATGTCCTCGGAAATCATCATGGCCTCTCTGGATTCTCCACCGATTACAATGACGTGCGGTTTCTTGGAATAAATGAAATTTCTCAATGCACTTAGATCGGCCTCTTTGAGCAATTTCTCCTCGTCCCGATAACTGTTCTTCCTCTTGAGCAAATGCGGTAATCTCAAATAATCTGTGATATCGCCATCCGGACCAGCTATACATGTGAAAGCAGATTGCGAGTAATCTGGAACATAGGCAATTGCCATAACGCGGATGCCCTTCGAAGTATCCCATTCATCATCCTCTTCATCTGGGAAATCAACTTTGTAAGGTGCAATTTTAAGCCAATTGTATAGTTTTCTACAGCAAGCTTTCAAAACGTAATCCTTAGATTCAGCAATCAGTGTTCGTTTCAGTTCGTCCCTGAGATCGGGAAGCACTGATTTGGTCAATGCACGCTCCACGCATTCCATACGCAAGGCGTTCCAGTCCTGGACATTCTTGCTGAACTCATCTTTAATGTAAAGCTGCTTCACTTCATCTATATAAGAGTTCGATGTGTTCCCGTCGATATTCTCATTGATTGTGATTGTAATCAATTGCTCCTCCTCAGCCATGGCAAGCTTTAGAAATTGCTCTGCAGATAGATCTCGGACGGGTTTGTTTTTAACGTATTTCACTGTGTAGCAATTATGTGATTCATCAATCACCTTCATGCCCTTCTTCGTCGGCCTGATGGTAATCTTCGCCCTTTCGAAAAACACTTCGCGTACACTCTTCCTTAGAAGAGGCTCCTTAGCAATCTGCACTGCAACCATAAACTTGGCAGCTTGCAACACTTCTTCCACTGTTTGGAACTTCCTGCAAATAAAAAATGTATCATTAGTTTTTACAATCAATGAATCACTAAAGTAGAATTAACTTACGGGCAAATAAATTCTTTAGCTACTTCTAACGGCTCGACACATTCTTGATCGACTTCGTGCCTTTGATAGTTATCCCGCAAATTCTCAGCGAAATGTTCCGGGGAGAGACCGAATTTTTTAGCCAACCCGTCGATTCCAGCCCTGGTGCAGAGGGCATAAGAACCTGAACGATTGGCGTACTTCAAAGTTTCCTGTTCCTCGGGTTCATCTTGTTCGTCAATGTCGACATCCTCGGGGATATCGGCTCCATCTTCATTTTCAGCAATTTGCTTCAACCTCGCCTGACGCTTCTCGAACTTCTTCCTCTCTCTTTCCTTTTCTCGCCATGCGACGTGCATCGCCGGCAGATCGCCCGCGTAATACAATACAAAATGATTGTAAATGTCCTGAAGTTCTTCCGTTGTCTGACAGAACTTCAGCCTATCAAGATCTGAGTCTTTCATAACGCGTACGTTATCCGGAATAGGTGCATCCGGGTTCTTGGTAAGTTGATCTAACTGGTAAGACCGCATTTTTTCAAAGAGGTTCAGAAGATTTTGACGACGCGATTTTAGCTGGCACCATTTTGCATCAAACTTGTAGACTTTCCATAAATCATTTATATTCAATTCAGGTTGAACATATTCTTTCCTGTAGAACGCGATGAAAGGCACTTCCAGTTGCTGATTGCGCATAAAATCGAGCGCTTTTCGTATCTTTCCAACAGTCTGCGGGCCCTTCTTCTGCCTTTCCCTGGCCTCCACGCTAAGATGAGAGTCTTGGTTAGAAATCGATGGTTTGCAGAAGGCTTGCTTATAAATCCATTCAGCCTCATCGTCCAATTCAGTCGAATCCTCTGGGACAGAAGTTATGGGCACTTCGCGTATTTGCATTCGCTCTGGGGCATCTGTGTTTCGAATCTCGTTGTCCAAATCGGTGAAGAAGCCTCGCTTAAGTTCGCTAGGCTCATACACCTCGAAGATAGTCTTTTTACTCATCTTTTTCTTCGTTTTCTTCGGCCTTCTACGCCTCTCCCCGTCATCATCCTCATCATCGTAGTCCTCGTCCTCTTCATCATCCTCCTCGTACTCATCTTGCTCGTATTTAGAAAACTCATCGTAATCAAAATCAACACCGAATGTCTCTTGAGCTTCTTGCAACGCACTGCAAACAATCCAGATAAAATTTGTATTTTTCAATATTTATGAAATAACTTACGCATCGGTAAATATTGGTTTCTTCTTCTTTTTCTTGTCAGCGATTGGCCTACCCTCATCATCGACAATAAAATCATCAGCATCAGAGTCATCATCATCTTCATCGTATTGCTCCGGCTCCGCCACATGTCTGTGACTCCTCTCTGAACGCCTTTCATCATCCTAAAGTTTTATTAAACATTTTTAATGAACAACAGATCTCAACCTTCTTCATAATTCAACAAATTAAATTTATTTACCTGATGATCATCTTTATCCTTTTTTACGTTTTGTTAATGAAAGAAACAAAAGATACAAAGATTATTTCAACCACCAATTAATTAAAAAAATATTAAATTTGATTTTTGTCAATAGGAATCAAAATAAGCTACATTCAAATATGATGCACTATAATATATGCAACAAGTAGTTTTTGGCCATAAAGCAATTCAAACTTTATATTAAAACGATAAACAAATACCATATATATTAGTTAATAAAATATGCTTACATCATCTGTGAATATCTCCATAGCAATTGCATCTCGATCCTGACTCTGATCTGCAGTATCCTCATTATCACTCTCCTCATCCCTAATTCGTTTCAACCGTTTGAATTTCTGCAATTTTTACAAATCACTTAACACTCTAAAACTCCACACACTAATAAACAACTAACCCTTCTTTCCACTTTAACTCCCAAATTTTCCTCGATAAGATCATAATCTTCATCCTCAAGCCTGTCATCATACTCTTCATCTGATTTTTTTCTCTTCTGTCCATCACGATCAGAGTCCTCTCCATCACTTTCCTCAATTGGGTTATCATCAATGAGATCCTTTAGATCTTCCCTATCATCATCTTCTACAAGAACTCTAAATGTAATAAACCAATCTACTTTATACTAAACCATCTCACGCACCATCATCCTCCTCAGAGGAGTCATTCATAGCCCTCGACCTCTTCAGCCTCTTCTTGTCATGAGGGGTCAATTCCTCCTCCTGCAATAAAGTGGAGCAAGCAGAAAGTAATTAGTATATTTTTTATATTAATTTCACTGTGGTAGGATCATGGTACAATCACCTGTGCCATGAATTGTAATTGTATTGCATGTATGTTTACACAAAACATTAACAATATTTACCTCGGATTCTTCAGCCTCCGATTCGATAAAATCCGACATTCTGTAATAAGTTTTTTCAAGTCTAATCTATAAAATAAAGCAATTATTGCATTAATTTAAGCGCTTGAGCTTAATAAATATTATCGGGACGCCATTGAGGTTATATACTGTGTTAATATGGTGTACCAACATGAAGAACAACAAACGTGCTACTTTGGTACTTCTTAAAGTACAGGTTTGCCAATCATTATTTCCATAGAATTAGGGCTAAATATAAAAACTATTATATAGAAAACTTGAGCTACAGCATATATATCATATATTAGGTTTATTATTATTAAATATATTAAATGAAAGTTGTAATTGAAACTAATAAATAACTTTCTACAAATATTTTTGCGTCATCTATCAGTGTTCGTCCCAAAGTTGTAGTTCATCCGTTTCTGCGCTATTCACATTCAACATTTTTAATTATTGATATAATTATAAATAACTAATTATTAAATTAATCGTGTATTAATGATTTTTACATCTATTCATTTTATGATTATTTTGAACTATTCGTTATTAAACTAAAGGTTTACATGTAGATTTAAACATTTAAATTTGAAAATAAAATTTATTTACTTAATGGTAGTGTTATAATAAGAGTAATATAATAATTTATTTATTTAGAAAAATAGGTGTATAAAGAAACGTGGTGTATAAAAATTAATTTTGTTTAAGAAAAGTTGAACATTATTTCTCTCTGAAAATTTGTAGAGCATTTGAACATTTCACTGTCAATATGAATGGACCTTCTTGATTCGGCAAATAGGTCGAAGGTGTTAATGTTAAACTGCCAGCAGGGACGTTATCCAAGTCGAGAACGACTATGCCTGTTCTGAAAAGTTAGAAATATATTTTTTTAAAAACAGCTTTATTTGAGGTTTTATATTATTTACCTATAAGGACCTGAAGATATTGTTTTGAATGGGGCCGTAACAGAATCGTCGGCTAAACTAGTTATTGTCAAATCGAAGCCGATCTGGTATTGCTTCGGCCCTTTGAGCTCCACAAAAAGACAGTTCTCGTTGGTATTTGATTCTATCTCGATTTTGATTCTGGGATTGTTTCTGTATGTTTCTTGATGGTTTCCGCAGCCTCCAGCTGTTATTCCTCTCCATTCTCCGCTAATCTTTAATATATTATTGAAAATAGTTAATGGGTTATATATAATATTATAAATATACGTACTTCTTTTTTAAATTTGTATGGATCAATGATCTTGTTGAGAGTAAACGGGCAAGTTGCGTAAGCTCTTAATGTGTAGTAAATTGTAGCCGTTTTTTCGTACTGCGAAACCACCAAGGTGTAATTCCTGCTCGTTCCTGGACTGAGAATAATCTTGCAAAGGTAGTGCGGGCTGTTGATTCGTACCCCATCAATGTACGGAGGAGGATCCACTAAAAACCATTCAACATGAATATCATAGTCTTTTGCACAATAGATAGATCTTCGAGCACTTGGGTAGTAAATCCTTTTGCCGTTTCCTTTGTACACGATGAGAGTTATATACTCGTGGTTCTCCTTGAAATCCTCGATGTCCATGATGTGCCTGGTGAGAAGAATCCAAACGGCGCCGGTAGCTTCGCCGCTCACGCTCAACGAAAATTGCGGATTTGATCCGATAGAGTACATATCCTTCATGGGACCAACTCCCGCCTTCCATTCCCTAAATTGCAAGATAATTAAGACTACTTCTGTTGGAGTTACTGTTAACTTACTGGTGGATGCAGTAAGTGAATTTGAAGAGCTCCGGGTTCCAGTTCATGTAAAACACCTCGAAGAAGACGCAGATGCTGTCGTAGTCGATCCAGAAAACGCCGTTATCGAATTGGGCCGCGCTGTGAGGATCGTAACTAAGTATATTCTGCAGCTCCGGCGTCCAATGTCTAACATCCAATTCGGAGTAATTGCCTCTCCATCTCAGGTGTGACCAAGGGTTTTTCAACTTCAGCAATTTAACGCCGTTCACCGATCTGATATCCATAACGGCGTAAGCGTGATTCGCCACTATTCCAGTTCTATCAGCCTCCGAATCGGACAGAGTACCAGTCGCAACGGTTAGAAGTACATCTCCTTTACTCAGTCGCGACTCCAGCGTGTTGAAGAGAGCGTCTTTATTGAAATCCGAGTCTTTCATCCTGATAGCAATCCTCTCAGGAATCCAGCCGGTCAAAGCGTGCAAATCTATATTCTATAAATTACCAATCAAGTTATTTGCAACCCAAATTAATTCATTTAACCTACACTATTGCTTCCAGGAAAATCGTATCCTCCCATAACTTTCATGTAAGCCTTCTCCAAGAGCGAGATCCAAAACTCCGATTTATTACTGGAATATGAGCACAGCAGTTGCCCATATCTGTTCATCGGCAATTGGTCATCGATGATGACCTTCCTGGTAACTCCATTTATGTGCAGCTTCACCATGTACTTTCCAAATGGATTGTACATGGGTTTCTTGTTCTTGTCTCTTGGATAGATAATTAGAGTCACCAGCTTCTTCCCAAACCGTTTCTCGTAACTCGCGCTCACAGCCAGTGAAGCCACAAAGGAGCAATCAGAAACTACAGTTTGCTTGATGCTAAAGTAGTCAGGATACTGACCAAGAACAATGCAAGGTTCACTGCAGATTTCCTCTGGCCTTATCTACAATGAGAATTAAAACAAATGTAATTGCATTAAATACAATAATCTACCCATTTACAAAAATCCCTTCTCTGCTTTGGCGAGAGCGCCAGATGCCCGTCCTTGTCGGTGAAAGGAAACGCGTATTGGAAACGCTCCTTCAAATCAATGGACATAAACGGCATATAATCGATGCTGTTGATCCTCGATGTATGAAAAAGAACCTGCTTTTCCTCTTCGGTATAAGCATCCTTATTACCAGACACCTGCAAATGCACGCTACTTCCCCTATGCAAACTGGGCGCCGATCTACGCACAGGAGAAGTGTCAACAGTTGGAGATTCCTTTTTAATACCTTTCAAATCTTCAGCGCGTTCCAATGCTTGCAAAACCAAATCCTTGATCTCATTCTGCATCAAATCCGGGTAGTTAGTAACAAACTCAATTGCGTTGGTGTACAGCTCTATAGCAGTGCTCTTTAAATCAGCCCCATCAGCATCCAAAGCTTGCTGTATCAAGAACCTGAATTGCCTCACCCTCTGCTTGTACATATCTTCATGGAAATCTTCTGTACTTTGATTCTGCAAATCCTGCAAGCTCTGTGCTCTGGCCTCATATTCCTGAGCCTTGACCTTCAGAGACTCAGATTTATCATCGTTCTCACATGACTCTGCAGCTTTCAGCAATAACCGAGCAGCCACATTGTAGAAATACGCTGCAGGCTCTGCCTTGCCATCCGAATCAAATTGCACAGCCCTTTTGGCTGACTCTATGGCATCCTCCAGGAACTGTGATGGGCTACTCATAATTACTGCTTACCTCTTCTAATTATAGAAAATGATGTCATGATCCCAGATTCATTTAGTTTACTAGATGTTCTTGATTAACCTTAAAGTGGTTATTTTATTATTGTCTTCATTGCACCATAATCGAATCAAAATAAATCGACCAAATAATAAACATGAACCAAACGTTACATGACAGTGACGTTTATAGGAATTACAATTACGGAAAACGTGTTATATTTTATAAAGAATTAATGATAATAGTAATTAATAAAGCATATTATTTAAGAAATAAGCTTTACTGTAATATAATATAAGGTTTTTAGTTTAAATATGATATTTATAGAATATATGCAACCAACTATGCTGTGTCTATGCAATGTACGTTTGTCACAATTAGGGTATTCCCCTAAATGTTACAATTTGCATTGCAATATAGAATCACTAAAATCAATGTAAAGTTAACTACTTTTAACTTAATTATTGTAGTGAAATTGGTTTATTGATAAATATTTTATTTTTCAACTATTATATTCGTAAAGTTTATATAGTTTTATGTGGTTCGTCGCATCGGTGAAACTAACTTTTAAAGTGCTCCGATAATTTCTTTCAGATCTGAGTGCAGCGTAGGAGGAGGCAGTTTGTTCAATAACAATAATAATAAAAGAAGGAAACGGAATGGTATTTTCCTTAATCTGAGAAACAAACAAAAACTAAATATGGTCACCAAACAAAAAAAATCTCTTCGAGAAGTTGATTGTATGTTGTGGAAAATAGATCGACGAGTATCCGATGATTTCCAATTAACCGAGCGCTCAACAAGTTTTTGGAAACGTGAGCGGAAAACGGTTGTCGCGGCTTAGGCGATCCGGTATTCCGAACAGACGATCATTTAAACCCGATACTTAGTGCCCCTCAGCCGGTATTATTGACACATGCGGGAGGAGGTTTTTAGGGGACGGTGGAGGCGTCGAGCAATCCGGTTGGAGTTTAGAGACGGCGTGTTATTAATTTGTACAGCGTTTTCCCGTTTCCAATGGAATTCATAAATATTTGATGCCAACGAAAATACGTTGACTACATTAAATTCGCATCACGTACGGACCGGAAAATGTTTGTCCCCAAATAGCCTCGAGACGAAATGAAAAAGAAGTAATGCACAAAGTAAAATAAATATAACAGGCGAGAGAAAAAAATAAATAAAAACAAATAAGCGAAAGGGTTTTCGTTATTTAGAATACGGCGATGGCGCTTATTATGAGCCATAAATACTCGCCCACCCACACACACTGATTTCAATTATTATTATTATGTAATCGCCGCGTTATTAGATTGCAAAGTAGCAAACTTTGTAAACGCAGCATGACCACTAAAGAAACGCTCTCTGCGAATAATCGATATTAACTCGTTACGATTTCAGCTCTTTCCCAATGTATAAAATTTCATATAATTATATTATGCGACCTTCTCTTCTTGGGATGTTAAATGAAATTGGTGCATTCGATGTTTGTTCTTTGAGAAAACGTCGTTTGTGCAGGAAATGGTAATTTCAAGACGAGCGCATAACTAGATCACTGATAAGTAGCGAAACTTTGAATATCCTTCACCTACTGTTTCATCTCAATGAACATGTTTCGCACCTCACGTAATATCCATTTCCTCAAATAAATAACGAGATTATATAACTTTATTTCTACAAACATTTTTTTTTTCTCATTTTATTTTCAGTCTACTTTATGAAAAGTTAATGAAATGTAATAAATACAAATTAATGATGTAATTTAGAAAGTTTCAATTACTGAAATTTATTTTTTTTTGTCTTAAAGTCGATTTTTTTTAACGAGTTTCGTCTTAAATTTCAAAAGTACGATTTTATTAAATATTTGGAAATTATAGTTAAAGATGTAATTTGGAAATATTGCATTTTTATTGAGTTTTATTTTCAGGTCAACTTTACGAAAATTTATTGAAAGTATTTAGAATTTTGTAGAAATTATTTAAGATTGTCATAAATTTAGTTGGAAGGAAACTGAAAGGCAAAGTTGTAAGTTGGAAAATTTTAATGATGGGAAGAATCTGGTAGATAACGAGCGCGTATTTCGGTGGTAAACAGTGATTTATTTATATTTTGTTAATGATGTGCACGATGTTGTTGTGCTTTAATTGACGTGCGTGTGAAAGTGCGTTTGATTTGATGTGCAGATCAGCGAAAGAGTTGTTATTATTGGATGATGGTGTTCAGGAAAGTGGGAAAACGGGCGCGTTCGGAAGGGAGAAATAGCGCAGAAACCCAGAGAGTCCAGCCCTGCCGTCGGCAAAAAGGGGGTGGCGTACGCGTACACAATATATATATAAGCGAGCGCTCGGGGATGCCTCGCTACCAGTACACAATTATATTATCGAGAAGCCTAAACAGTACTTTGGGGGGTTTACACTAAAGTGCGACACTTTGCTTCGCAGAAACCGTGACTTTTATTTATTTTTGTCATCCGGTAATTCTGTTTTCGGCTTTTTCTCTCTCTTCGCACAGGATGGAAGGAAAGCTCTCCTGTCTCCTTCTGCTGGGATGCTTCTTCCTTCTGCCCTACGAGGATGTCAACGCGTTCGCCTTCGAGAAGAGAAGCACCGCACCGGAGAGATCAACAGATGACTATCCCGATTATCTCCTTGGCGTGAAATACGATGAATATCCGGTGAGCAGAACAGAATCCTTCCATTCTCTCTTTTCTTATATTTTTCTTCGTTACATTTCAAAAGTATACGAATAGCAAAGAGAAATGGTCTTGTTTTCCCGCACGGATTCAATTACTTTTGTGGCCGCAGATCCTCCATCCCCTGACACTCGATCTCTCTAACTTCATCTCATAATAAAAGAGAAAAATCATCTCATATACCACTTTTTTACACAAGTTAATACATAATCCAAATATTCCTCACAGTATTGTTTCTAAATCATTATATAAAAAAAAAATATATTTAATAAAAGACAAAAATGTATACAAAATATCTTAATTTTCATTGAAATTAACATAAGTTTCTCTGCATTCCCAATATTCAATATGTATTTAAAAAAATTAGCAACAAGTTATTTTCCATGAATTAGTTAGAAATAATATGAATTAATCTCAACTTTAATCATTTGAAAAAGGAAATCAATTACAAAAAAAGAAATATTATTTCTATTTAAATTAATAGAATAAAATTTAGATATTTTTCCATGTTTCACCAAACAAATAATTTTATTTTATTAACAAGCTGTCATGAAATAAATTATAAATAATTTGACATTTTTGATAATATTTTAGTTTTAAAAATTTAAGTTTATAATGAAAAATACTCATAGAAAGAATATTGAAATTTAGTTGATTTTTAATTTTCTTTCAATAGTTATGTCCTGTTTATGTAAGTTTTTTAATTTAATTTATTGAAAATTTGAATTAACAAACATTATATATTTTTGAATGAATTTATATCATCTAGACTTGGTTTCTACTAAATCAAAAAATAAACTTATTAACTACGAGCAATATTGTGTTTCAGTTTGAAATCTTAGCTAGAGTTTCGTGTAATAAGACGCTTTTCAATTTGGAATTTAATTGATGATCAAAACTTGTCCACGTCCAGATGCAATTATTATCCTCCGGTTAGTGATTAGGCAAGTTACGTGACGGCATTCGATCACCCTCTAATCAACCTATTGTCAAGCAAACCGGATCCGAGCTAATTGCCAGAGAGTATTCCATCTCATCGCCTCAGAGTGCACTACTTTTTTTATTATTATTATTATTTCATCTTCGTTCGTCCATCCGACCATTTGTAATCACCATAAAAGTGCAAATCTCTTCGACCATTATCGCATTTTACGCGTTAGCTAATCCCATCCGATTGCCATCGACCATTTACGAATTGTCTGAAGCGAGAAACTTGACCCAAATTATTATTATTTTATTTGTTGCAAGGTCGATTAATGACGAAGGAAACCCTTCGTTTCAGCACATTAAAAGTGCTCAGATTTTATCGTCCGTAATTTCAAATAATCATAAAAAACATGAAATAATTACAGAAAAATCCAAAATAAAGCTTCGATTGTAATTTTAATTACAACAAATTTAATGTTGATTTTTTTGATAAATCAATCGAATAATTATTATATCCACTCGAATAATAATGGTAACAAATGATTGAGGATTTCGTAACGCAAAGAAATCAATCAATCACTTTTATCAATCAGAGCAATTGTTTTTCTTTAATGCAAATGGGAATTAATAGATGGAGGACGAAAAAAACTGCTTGAAACTTAATATTCTGAAGTTCACAAAGTTGCAAAATATTTAGATTATTTTCGTAAACGGATCGATCATGGTATTCGACACTTTACACTTTACACCAGACGATCAATCACCAATTGACTCCTTCCGTTTTCCCCTAAAAAAAATGCAATAACGCAAATGGTCTTAAGAAGTTTATAAATAACTCAAGTATTGAGGGATGAAAATGTATTTAAAAAAAATATTAATATTCAAGAATCTATTACGATATTTATGTATGATTGTAGAGATCGTGCAGAGATTGCGGGATGCTCGAAGGCTTCTAATATTGATTGTATTCAAATTGAAGAAAAATGTTTTCGCATTTTCATTTAAATTTACTTAATTTAATCAAATTTTTATTTACATTAAATTCTAAAATATATTCAAAATCTGATGAAAATACAATAATTGTTATTATTTTTGATTTACTGATTTTATTAATATAAAGCTTTCAGCCCTTAAATGACTAAAAAAGCAAAAATCAGTTTTCAGTGCACATTGACCACAATAGGTTTGTCTGAATCGTTTCATGAAAGCATTATCTATAAATACGTCTATAGTTTCTATATCATATTAGTTTCCACATATGCTTTTATGCAGAAATCAGAAACCCTAATCAATAATTTGTATCAATGAAAAATCAGAGCTTTGAATTTACATAAATTTCTCTTAAACTGCAAAATATAGTTATTATATTTTTATTTTGATTTTAAACTTATTATATAAATGATATAATAAACGTTTTAAATAATATTGATATTTTACTACGTGTAAACTATAATAATAATACTATAATAAAGTATTACGTTTCTTGTTTTTTTCGAAGAGGAAATCTGCACGCCAACGCTGGCAGTTAATTGGAATCATTTTTGGATGGTTGTGCGTGATTTTATATAACGGTAATTAACGAAAGTCATCCGGACGTGAAATTTATTCGGTGCGAAAAGTGTGAATGTGAAATCAGAATTTCAGCGTCAATTAATTAACGAATCTCCTCTCCTGTCCTTCATTTTCAGCACACCTTTTGCGCGCATCATCATTATATTATACACGTACACATTTCAAACAGATTTACAAAAAAAAAATCAGTCCACTGCTGGCATTCTTTTAATTGTACATAAAAAAAAACATCTTCCTACTTAAAAGTTAAAAAGAAATTGTAACAGTTTTAGCATAAATGAAATAAATATGTAAAATTTAGTAATTTTTTATAATTTTCATAATTAAAATCGTGATACCTTAGATTAATTAAATGTCTCGTCTTTTGTTTGGAAAGGCGTGTACTTTGTGTTGCATAACTTAATTAGGCGCGAGGAGAAAAACGAAAAGCTAATCGAAAACTGCGCTCGTAATTAAATGATAAATTTGAAAGTGAACTAGATTGCAGTAGAGAACAGTCACTTAATATTATCTAAATTGCTAAAGAGGGGCGAAGCTTTTGTTCGTGGTTTGCTTCACTTTAAAAGCCCTCTGCGGCTTCATCTTAGCTCGCAGCTCTTACTCAAAAAAAAAAAACACGAAAAGAAACGATTATTTCCTGCTTAAGAATGGAAAACTCTTTGTTTTTCAATGTTTATTAGAAGCTTTGATTACGTTAAAGAGGATTGCGCTGTTTTTTTTTGTGTGTGTTGAGGTCAGTGGATTATTATGGAAGGTTTTGGCTTAATGCGCGTTGAAGGGTGGCAGTAAAAACATCGGGGGGGCGGTAAATGTAGCAGCCACATGCACCATTAGTATAGAAATTGAGTTAAAAGCCGATCGGTTGTAATACTCCGTTCGCACGCTGAGGACCTACACGTATTTTACTCACCCAACTGGGTTCAACTCAGGCGACGACAAAAAAAAAAACGTAAAAATAAAATAGAAAAAAGAAGGGAGGAAAAACGTCGCACGACGGGGTTGAAAATGTTAAAGAGGAAATAAAAATAAGAGCGGAAGGAGGCGCAATCCCTTCGCATTCATACAAATCAGATTGCTCTGCATATTTCCAGATGCTTTGAAGCGATTCCATTTCAAAGGATGCATTAATTTCTGAACTTTTCCTTCCATTGATTTTATTCATTATTTCTTAATATTCCAACAGCTTATTTCTTAGAAAAACGTGCATTTCCATTGAATCTTTTTCATGAAAAATTTCATTTTCTTTTTAGTTTTCATTATATTAATTAATTTCTTAAATTAAATTCCGTAGGTTACAGGAGGTTGGTTTAGTAATCTATAATTCTTGGTAACTTGGTTGTGAATTTAATTAACAAAATTGTCATTAAAATTATTCATCGAACAAGCGGCTTTAAATGTTAATAAGATGGGATTTTAGTGTAGTGCGCGAACAGCATCGATTTGTTTGACGTTAAACAGTCTTCGAATTATAAACTACCTTTGCTTCAGCGTCCGACTTAAATGTTTTAATCCCGCGTATATTAAAAAATGCTGTTTGACCGTGACAAACAATCAAGAATCTGGGGGCGGAGGAAAAGTTCTGATTATGCAAGAGGCGATTACCTAACGAGGATGTTGTTTTCGATGAATAATTTCGTCGCCGAAAACGTTATGATCCGAAGGCCAGACATTTTTCGCAAATATTTAACTTAATCCTGGGATAATTTTATGCGCCGCTGCATTCCAATCTTCTCTATTTACATAAAATCCCGTTCAAGTGAATTTGTAAGAAGAAAAGGGAAAAAAAAACGATTTCTGATGAAATGGGATTTCGATTTCCTTTTTGATACAGAAAGACAATGTGTTTTAGCTATGCTATTATTACGTGTAGTTGAGTATGATTTTTTTCTTTTTTGGTTTAGATGATCGTCCCGAAGAAGAGAGCTGCTTTGCTGATAGATCGACTGATGGTGGCGCTGCAGAAGGCCATCGAGGAGGAGGAGACCTCCAGGTCTAAGGGTTATTCCGCACGGTCAGAAGATGCGGTACGAACGGTACTACCAATTCATTTATTTTCTGTTTATTTATTATTTGCACACGCTCTTCACACTGCATTTACTTCCTAACGACTATACACCTCATTGGTTCTAATCGGCTACTTAACCCATATCTTTGATACAAATTTAGAAAATACAAAGTTGCGAATGGGATAAGATCACGCCTTCGAGGATTTTTATTTGCTACTAAAACCGTCGACACAAAGCAAGAGTTAAATTGGACAGATAATCTAATTTAATGTTAAAATATAAAATTTTCATTTAAGGAAATTATCGACCCAGCACGCATACGATTTGCGACGTTTTTAAAGCAACCTGTTAAACTTTACAATTTGTTTGTTGCATACTCAACGATTAGATTACATAATTAATATTATGCAAATAAAAGTAATAAAATATGCTCGTATTCGATGAAAAAGATACAAAAATTAGGTGATTCATAAAAATAAGATAACGAAAATGTGCAGCTGCGAGCATTAAACCAATTTTTAGTGCGTTTCGCACATTTGTATAGTAGATAATAAAGCAATAGAAATTAGGTGAAAAACGCCATTGTAAAATACTAAATAATTAGTTATAAAAATTCATAGGAAAAATCATTATGGTATGAATATTTTAAAATTACGAGTATAAAGTTTTATTATATTACTGACACACCTTTTTTGCAATTAGTAATTTTGCACTGGACGAGATCCATTTGCATTTCAAAGTGAGTTGTGAGCAAATTCAATTAAAAGTAATTACAGCTTCAACTCGATTAGTCTTTTGATAGAGCATATATTTTTTTTAAATTAATTTAGTCATATTCATTAGATTTATTACAATTTTTTAAACTTTTCTATAAAGTAATTACAGATTACAACAAATTCTACAAGCTTTGAAATAATTCCATATGTTTAAATAGATTTTCAATTTTTTCACATTAATTTTACATTTTTTATGATAATTCTACCCTTTTCTAATTAATAAAAAAAAATCAAATAAATCCTACATTTTTATAATATTATAAATACGTTTATTTCTTAAATTCATACCAATTTTTTAAATGAATTCTATATTTTTTTAAGAACTACATTTTTTAAATTAATTCCATATTTTTGTAATGAATACCAAATTTTTCAAATTAATTCAAGATTTTTCAAATGATTTCTACTTTTTTTGAATTGATTCCAAAATGTTCAAATTCTGCATTTTTATAATTAATACCAAATGTTTCATATTTTTCTAGTATACACAAAATTTATTCAAGATTTTTCAAATCAAATCTACATTTTTCAAATACATTCTAAATTTTTTAAATTATTTCTACATTTTTCGAATTGATTCCAAATTTTTAAAACTGCATTTTTTTAATAAATACCAAATATTTTAAATAATTTCCATATTTTTCTAATAAATATCAAATTTATTCAATATTTTTCAAATTAATTCTACATTTTTTAAATACATTTCAATTTTTTAAAACGAATTCAACTTTATTCGAATTGATTCCAAATTTTTGAAATTCTTTCTGCATTTTTATAATAAATACCAAATTTTTTTAAAATTAATTCAACATTTTTGTAATAAAAAGCAAAATCTTCTAACATTCTAATTTATCCATAAAATTATGCATTTCAGAGCCTCATAAAACTATACAATAAATTCCATACAAAGTATCCATAATTCTCAGAAGAATGTAAATTGCATGTAAATTTCGCAATGAATTTTATAGTGGAAGTTAGTGCCTTTGCTGAAATTAATAATTTCACGTAATGCCACTTGCTATGCTAATGAAGTCTTCGGGATGGTATAAAATTGAGCGTCTTATGCAGCCGATGATTGTTATTGCAGTGCGTAGACATTGCAGCCTGCGGCGGATTACGATGAGGGGGAAAACGCTGCAAGAGCGCATTTGCATATCAAAAAAAAAAAGTTAAATTACGGCCCATCCGCATCTCCAATTAATTCATAAATCGATACTACGTATTCGTACATATCGTTAAAGAATTCCAAATCGATATTTAGAAGATATAGAAAATTAAATAAATTAGAAGGAAATTGAACGTAAAAATTGTAAATATTAAGTGAAATTAGTATGTGAAAATGATTTGAAACTTATGTAATAATAGTGTTTGAATTTGTGATGGAAACAATGGTAATAGTATGTGTTTATGAAAATTGAATAATCAAAGCTATTGGTTTTGCAAGGATGCAAATTAAGGATCGGCGCTCTATAATCTCGCGGAATTAGCGTGTCTTTAAACAATGGTCTGCATATTTCGAGGCATATTTAAGGGAGTCGCGAGTTGAGAGGTTTCTTTGTGTATCGTTAGAAATGAGGGGAACAGTGCTTATGGTAATCTGCTGTGTCCTATTAGTGTTTGAGGCTCAAGAGATGTTATGTAACACGGAGAGACACAACAACGTAAGTGCATTAGTACTGGGAGCGTACAAAGACATCTTTTCATAAATTGTGTGAACAACAGGGTACGTCGTATCTCGAGGAAGACATGCGGCACATGTGGGAGAACTTCAAGACTCGCGTGGGCGACGCGATGAAGGATCTTAAGGAGAGGATAAACGAACAAATGCATAATTAATAAAGCCTGCTACATTAATCTTTGAAATGCGTTTATCACGAGTCGCATGCAAGAGGATATTCTACGTAAATGAAAATAAAGAAATAAATGTATTCAATTAAAAATGTATCAATCTTTCAATGAGAACTGCACTAATTGACGTGTCGTAGCAATTACGAATGACGACACTCTTTCCCAATTCGATTTTCAGGTGGAACGACGACTGCTTAATTTGATCCACGAGTTTTCGACCATTAATTGCAAATTTTTTGATTGATTGGCTTTAAGTGTTTAATTAACTTCCATCGACATTCGGGGGATTCGTCTCTTCTCTTCTCGTTTTTTTTTTGTTGGACTGCTGCTGTTGAAACCAATTGTTGAGTGATTCGCAGCAGTACATCGATTCGTCCCATCATGGTGCGAAACACGTGCCGCATTTCCCATGTCAATTGTTTTTTTATTTTGATGTATACTTCCCATCAAGATGGCTTATCTGACTTGCACTAATCCTCATCTCATCGTCTCTAACTAAATGACTTTCATCATCATTATTACTTTTACCAATGCAATAGAAAATAACAAAAATATTTCCATCGTTATACAACTTTTAATCAAAGGTGACAGTTGTCATTTTGCAATTGAGAAGCGCTGACATAAGAAAATAATTGTACCTGATTACCCTAGGAACATAAGGCGGAAACTGGCAAAATTGTGCAGTGTACAGGCTAAATGAGAAAAGTGGTGGAGATTAAGAAGAAGAAAATTATTTTGTATCGACTTGCAATAAAATTAATCCACTACTATTTTGCAAACATTTCAAAATCATTACTGAAAATATAAATTGACTTTTAATAGCGACTTTTTCTATAAGAGTTTCCGATTATATAATAATGTATTATTGTGCGAAATTTTCCTATCCACAATACAATTTTTTTTAATATTACTTTTCTCTAAATTATTCGCAATAGATTGTTGTTACACAGCAATTATAAATAAGTATAGTGATATTTATATGTAAAAAAAATAACATAACAGAAGCGTTGGGAATAACAACTAATTTTTCCGTACGATTGTAAACCATCAACAAGTCGATGAAATAAATGTTATTACGTTTCAGGGCCATTGAAATCCAACCACAATTGCGCGTATTATTATTTTGTTATTGAAATTCATTTGGTTTTCACAAACCGTTTCACTCGAAATCATCCACTTTAGATACACAAAAAAATGTTGTACTATGAAGAGCAATTATTCCACTTTCAATTATCTATACCAAAAAAAATATTATGATGGTGAAAATCATGCACATATTTCTTACCATGCAAAAGAATCATTTAATTATTATGTTTTTTTTCACTATTTTTCAGTTTCTATAAAAATTTGCTTTATGCATATTTAATATCTTATAAACAAGTTTGTTAGTTTCTCAGAAAATCTATTTATTTTTGCGGATTTAATTAAATATTAATATTGGAGAATTTTGCAAACTAGTATTTACTTAAGAGAATTTGTTCAAGAGTGAATGAAAATTTAAATACATTGCATTTTCAGAAAGGGAAAAAACTATCTAAAAACAAGTTTTTTATGTATAATCAATGATAATTATGAATAATGAAAATGTTTTACAAAATTTATAAAAAATCTGCTATTTATAAATTAAATATGGATTTATTCAGCACAATTTCTATATAATTTCAATGTATTTTTATTGTTTTAAATATTAGATAAAATTTAATGCAAATGAATGAATTTAACAAAAAATTGCGATTATCATACAGTAAAATTAAACGAAAACGCACCTGATTGCAACGTCACAAGGAAACATCTGCGGTTCTCAAACTATAAAACAATGCTTATATCGATACGAAAATGAACACCTGGTCACTACGTCACGATGAAATAGGTGCACCTGCGGTTCTTAAACGATAAATAAATCGTTGTCAGGGCACGAAATGAACACCTGGTCACTACGTCATGTAAAAACACCTGCACCTGCGGTTCTCAAACGATAAAACAATATTTATAAAAATTAGGAGAATATTGAAAAATTTCGTTTTTTTTTATTAAATTATAAAAAATATTTATAAAAAAATAGCTATCTTTACTTGGCAAGTAAGAAGTTAAATATATTTTCACTGAGTCTATAAACACTTACCACTTGCATTTAATTTAAGCAAATACAAATAATTTATACAATAATAATTTTTGCAAAAAATAAGAATTTAAAAGCAAAGATAATCTACGAAACTATTAAGAAAACCAATCGTGATATCGAAATAATTTATGCAGTTTCTATTGTTCTTTCTCGTCGATGTTATTTCGAATCAATTATTTTTATTTTATCGTCTAGACGAGACTTCGATTTTATAACTACTTTTACTATGTCTCATTCAATAATTATGTGTCTTTCCGACAATTGGATTTCAAAAGGAAGCATTCAGAATATTGAAATTTATTTGCACGTTTCTAAAGTATGTTCTAAAAATTTAAAAATAATTTATTTTATTTTATCTGTGGGATTTCAAAAGGAAGCATTCAGAATATTGAAATGTTTATTTGCACGTTTCTAAAGTATGTTCTAAAATTTAAAAATAAATTATTTCACTTTGTGCAAAATTTGAATAATGCAATGATAATATTTATAAATTTAGAATTATAATTATTTCTTAACTATTGATAAACAATTTCTTAGTGTTTTTTTACTTTACTGATAATTAATTTGTATAGAATCATTATGTTATAATTATAATTGTATCAACAAATTAGCGTAAGATTTGATGAATTTGCCACAGGTGATGTGGAATCACGAAGGTTATAATGAAAACAATGTTTCTTCTGTTATTCTGAATTTGCATAAGTCCAAGGTGCGGTCGTTCTTCATAATCACGACAAATGTAATTATCTTCGAGGAAAATCGATTAGAGCTCTGATATCTCGTTAGGCCGTTTAATTCGGATGCGGGAGAGAAAAGGATAAGAAAAAAACTTCGAAAATAGGGCCCCTAGACTGCTGAACGTTCACATGATTACCCACTGACTGACATTTCGTAGGGAGCAACAAGTTCCAAAAACGGAGGTGACTTGGAGATCAACAGGTGAAGGATGAGGACGAAACCGCGAGACTCGACGTTGAAATTGAGTTGTTATTTATTATTCCCGTAATGAGCACGAAAATAAACTATCCAATTATTGCACAATGAATGGTCGGAACAAGGTCACATGGATTTTATGGATATAAAGCGTATTCAGCTCTGGGAATAATCAGAAAATCATTTCAACTCCAACATGAACAAGCTAGTACTCGTCTGTTTCGTGATCGTCGCCGTAGCAGTTGTTCTGCAGGAAGCCCAGGCTTACCCCGGCGAGGTAATTTAACACGAAGATTTAACATCCTTGAATATTTAATTTAATACTTTTTTTTATTTACATGTTAAGCCCAAATTCAACGATGATGCCAAGATAGTTAAAAGAAGCCCCCAGAACGCGCCTGCAGATGCAGCCAGGGAGACAGCTAGGGTTGCCGCTAAAGCGGCCGCAGATACAGCGAGACAAGCTGCATTAGATGCAGAGAACGTCCGAAAGCAAGCAGCGCGTACCGCCTAAGAAACAGCAAGAAAAGCGAAGAAAAGCATTCAAGATGCCTTCAACAACTAATCATTATATTATTCTTATTCGCTTTCTCTATTTAGATGTACCGATGACGTTGTCTATGAAATAACCTGTTAAATAAAATATTCAAAGCTTCACTTTACATAAAGTCAATGGAATTATTACTAACAGCTTCTAAACATTTTAACACTTACATCTTATTTCCTGCACGGATGTTTATTAATATTTATCGTTGTTGCTTTCAAGATGGACTTGCAGAGAAGAGGTCACGGCAGTTTGATCGGTCAGCAGAAGGGAAGGGTCTACTGGAGATGCTACTTCAACGCCGTCACTTGCTTCTAGACCGCACCTACGACCCATGATACGACTGAAGAGTTATTTGCCAAAAATAAAATTTATGAAAAAAAAAATAATACACAACACACACAAATCTATGTAAGAGATCAAAGAAATACTACACTAAGAGTAAATAATCGAAAATGTTATGTAATCACCGAAATCCTCTTAGATCTTAGCACAATTTTAGTGTAATGTTCACAGATATATTTGCGACGAATCGATACTATCAAACTTCTTACTTAGTCCATGTTTATTATTAAATATTTATCTTACATTGTATTTAACAAAAAAAATAATAAATGAATTTAGAAATTACATTTTTGTGTTTATTTCATTGAAATTATTATAATTCTATTAATACTATACAAAAATTATTATTTTCCATCGAAAATTAATATTGAAAAATTATTATTGCAGAATTATAAGTCGAAAATTTATTACATTATTTTTAATAAAAAATATTAGTTTTTTCAATTAGAAAATAATGAAATATTTGAATATTGATGTTTGAAATGAAATAACGGTAATTTATGACACATTTTAGATTAGATATAAATAATTTTGAATTCTTTTCTTTCTAGGAAGAAAACAAAACTTCAGTTTTTTGATAATATTGAGAATTACCATAAAAGCTGTTGCAGCTTTCAGAAACATAAAGGCAACGATATAAGATGCTGCTACCAACAACACCTAAAACTACAAAATGTTATTAAAAATTAACTATTTGATTTTTACTACTGTTTATTTGCAAAGTGTTATTATTACCATTTTTATTTAAGTTTAAAACATATGTAAATTTTGAATATTAAATAATTTAGTTGAAATTTTTCAATATATTTACTTCAAAAATGCTTTAGAAAACTGTAAAATAATACAAATTTTATTCTCTGCAATTAATAAAATTAATGAATGAAAATGCTTAAAAGCATCTCAAGAAGAGAAGTTAATACAATTACACACTGTTTTAACATCAAAAGCGTTTGTGTCGTTAATTTTTTAAAGCTACCGTTAAATTATTAACGAATCCTCCCTCCATTTATAGTGTGTTAAGTGGAGCGATTACAGTAATTGTTAATCTTCGCTATGATTATATTATAAGCACGAAGTTCGCTGAAAACTAGACTAGACTACGAGACGAGAGACTTTGCTTGCAGCAGGCAAAGCGCTGGTGTTTGTTCATCGAGACAACCGTATCTCAAACTTTTGCTGGAATTCGCAGAGAAGGTAATCATTTTAACGCTGCTTTCGTAAATTATGCAACACGACCAACCGCCCCCAGATTCGATGTGAAATATCGCTCGGAATTTTCACTTACAACCAAATATTTGCTTTTGCCAAAATTCAATGTGAAATAGTTTTCAATTTTAGAAATTCACAGTTATTAGTTTTAATTCTGTTTTAGTTCTAATTTGTACTTAAATTTAATATGAACTCTTCAAATATACTAATAATTATTTAGTTTTCATTTAATATTGCTGAAAATGTAGTTGATTTCCACGTATGTTATGCCTGGAGGATTTATTTATTATTTTGTGTAATTTTTCAGAAATTATGTTTGAGCCGACATCTCTTGGGAATCTGAAGGGTCAACAGTGCAATTCCTTAATAAAACTTCCATCTCCCACGTCAACGTACCAAACTACATCCATTTTGATGAAACACGGAAAAAGGAAAAAACAAACAGACAGCAAAAACCATTGCAAATTGAAAGAAACTAATAAAATATACCACAGCTCAGTTCGACCAAAAAATAAATGTAAATTATAGAATAAAATTAGCAAAAATTATAATTTTGCAAATTGATTTATAGCACCCTTTGTAACATGTTTAGTATCCTTAGCAACTGTCATAATATCCTTTAATGTATTTATTATTAAATCTGTCAATTATTTTCTATAATTAATTTAATTTTATAATATTTTTATAAAATATAAATGTTAAAGTTAATTTAATTAAAATTTTAAATTAGACATTTACTTTAATCCTCAATTTTAAGTAAAAGTTATTCGAATGAAATCTAATTAAAACTAATTTTTACTTTGCAAAAAATGATTTATAACAACCATTCTTCCTTAGTAACATGTTTGGTATCCTTGGAAACTACAAAATTAGTAATTGTGCTAATATCCATATGTATTCAATTTATGAAAAATGAAATATATTTTTCAAGTAAATGTCCATATTTAATTGAATTCGTCCTTAGTAACATGGTTGGTATCCTTGGAAACTACAAAATTAGTAATTGTATTAATATCCATATGTATTCAATTTATGAAAAATGAAATATATTTTTCAAGTAAATATAGACATTTAATTGAATTTAGTAATATAATATTTTTATTTCATTTGAAGTCTACAAAATAATTATATAAGTGCATAGAAATATGATTCTATAAGATCCAAACGAAAACAATTTTTCCGCGTACTGCATATGAAACACGATATTTCGCAACTTTATTGAAACAAACATATATAATTGAACTGGAAAAAATCGCAAATAAAAGTAAATACGGTTTTTGCGTCATATTGTTAGTGTATTTCATTATTTGTGTTTATTATATTTTTGTGCGTATGCGTAAATCATCATAAAGTAAATGGAGCGAATGCAGAGCGAAGGAAATTGGAAACCGTTGCTTCTCTGCAATTTGCGCAAATATAACCCTTTTTGTTTCAACTCTCAACAGGCTTAGTTTGCTCATTCAACGCGACGCATCCAATTTGCGATCGAACTGGGAAAACTTTTTCCAAAATTTTTACATATTTATTTATTTAAATTCGCATTTACACTTTAACGAGCTACGAAAGATTGGAGCGGATTACGTAATGACTTTATTGAAGGGGCGCGGATCAAACATTCGAAACTTTATAAATATATTTTTTTCCTATTAATTCTTCACTCAAAATTTGAATTATAAATAAATTAATAAGGAAATTAATAAATTAAGAAATTCGATTTATTGAAAAAAGTGCAGGAAGCCAATATTCCATTAATTAATTTTGCTAGAGACGATTTATCGGTTGCAGCAATGGACAGGATGTTTCGGACTTGAAAGGAATATTTCCCCGATACGGGAATTTAATATTAATAAGCGTTTTTTTTTTTTGAGAAGAGAGAAATAAAAAAGGAAGCAGAACGTGAACGATGAGGAAGAGCATTTACGGAATTTGGAACAACAGCGATACGTGATGTCGCTCCAGGCTTGTTTATCCTTTGATGAAATGTATTTGAAATTGAAAGAATATATTATTTATATTCGTTTCCCAAATATCAATCATTTTTTATTACAACGATAATTCAATGCAAATTTATATAAGTTCGCTTTAAAATAATGTTCAAAAACCAAATTGCAACCTTAATTATTTATTCTATTAAAATTATTTCCTTTTTATTCTTACTAATTTTTGATATATTATAAAGAGTTTCACTGAAAAACAATTTTTTTTTCAATATTATTTTATTAGTAGTACTAGACTAGTCTAGAAAAAAATAGTCTTTACAAAAATGGAAAATTCTGATAAACTGAAACTACTTAATACAATTAATATTGAACTAATATTTACTACAATAGCCCTGCATAAGGTTATGGCGGATATATCCGCCCGCAAATTTGAATAATTATTTTTTATTTTATCCATCATTTTTTATAGTTTTCACGTTCAGTTTTATTTATTTTTCTTTAATTGTCATGTTAAGTAGTAAATGTTTTCTTTCAGTGATTTTAATAAATATGCAATTTTATGTTACTGCTATAATTAGTATGGAACTTTGAGTTTAGTTATAAGAAATTGTCACGTAAAGTTAATGAAAGAATTAAAATGTTTCTGATGTGCCAATTCGAATTGTATCGGTTAGATTCAGGTTAATTACAACGAGGTGCTTTTGATATGGTTTAGGGAATTGATGCGTTAATGTTCTCAATTAACGTAACTTTTAAATGCGTCGAGACAACGTGTAATCACACCCGTTTATAGGGTATGTGTAACACATATTTTCCAAGACATATCTCATAAATGTAGTAATTGGCAATTAAGCGTATACAACGAGCAAAAGTCGGCCCTCCCGACGCCGAAGCCATCAGAACCATCAAAAGCTCTGCCGGAGCGACCTTGACTGTACGACATTGCAGATACACACGTATAAAATATGTATATAAACACACTCACACTTTTGGTAGTAAAGTTTAACATTTTGTCCCTCCCGAGAGGTACTAGGATGTCGATGGTAACAGAAATAGAAATTTGCGGAAGAGAGAATTAATGGTGTTCAAACAGGTAGACGCATGCAGGTAAAGTCCCCATTAGGGATGGCCATAAAAATTACTCGCTGATAATAAAGTTAATATTGGTTTCGTGTTATGACAAGCTATCGTTCATCCTGCGGATAGATAATCCGCGGCCACGTGAGAAACGGCCCATGTGCTGCGACATAATAATTCTGTTTGCTAGTTAATAAAAATTATCTCGTTAAGTGGCGCGTGAAGTGCACGGAAGTTTACTACTTTTATTTTATTTTCTCTTTTTCGCCCACTACACAACTAATTAATTTCTTTTGTTCAACGCCGTTGTTGCCTCGCATTTCACGCGTTGCGCAATCCGACGGCAAAAAGATATATCTGTTTCTTTCTCGCAACCAATGCAGAAATCGCCCTCGGATGATACACACTAATCCCTGCATCATAACAACTTTTCTAATCTACATTAATCCTGCTTTGACGCATATTGGGTTCGCCGCTTAACAGCTCAGACTTACGTTATATCAAGAACGGTTGTTGTTTAATGGAAACTTACAAAAAAAACTTAGTCATAATTAGTAAAAATATGAATTTTGCAATTTAAATTTCATGGAATAATTTGTACATATTCCTATAATTGTTATCGAAAATTGTTATACAAAAATTTGTAGCAATTCTAAAAAATATGATATGACCCAATTTAACGGTTTAAACCCTAATTTCTACCTGTACATGATACAACATAAATGAAGGTAGCCTTTTGCGTTTTCGAATTAAATATTACCCTTATTTAATGTTGACTTAAAGCCGCGTCTTATTTAATATTTACTTAAGACTAAGCAAATTCGAAGTTTAATAAATAAAACTCAACAAAAACCCAAAAAATATTTTTTTTTTCTTAAATAAATTTCAGCCAACATAAAAAAGGAGTAAATAATAATATTGTAACAAGTCCAAAATGTAAGCAAAATAACATTTTGTAGATATTTGAAATATATTTTTACAAATACAAAACTAGAAATTTATATATTTTTTTTAAATTAGTTTTTATAAAATTAAAATTGATGAATTTGACCTTAACTTTGTTTTGGATGGATGGGCATTTCATTCTGCCATGAATAAATCGATTTTAATTATTTTCATAATTAAACTATTAATTGGTTTTTACATCACCCATCGTATGTTGCTGCTCAGACAGTAAATAGAATGCATATAAAATCAATCAAAACATTATTTGTAATTTTAAAATTATAATTTTTTGCATTGATTAAAATTAAGTGTAATTAAAGAAATAATTAAGTTATTTTAAAAGTATTTAATTAGTTGGGTTTTATGTAATTAATTCTCCAATCAATAGTTTCAAAATGAAAAACTGCTCTTGTTGGCGGAAAACAAAGGGATAATATCTAAACTTTCGTCGTTCACGGCGCAATATAAAATGTTTACCATAGAACTTCAATGCAAACAAATTTTGAAAAATAGTGGGAAAAAAAAGCGCACTTATTACCCGGCGCATCCACGTTAGCAAATAATTTTATTATTTTCAAAAGTAAATATTTCTTTATTTTTTGTAAAAATATATGTAATTTAGTTTTTATTAAATCCATTTACAAAAATATTGTAATCAAATTTAAAAAAAAAGTGTTATAATTTATTACAAATTTATGTAATTTATTTATGATGTTTTTTTCTTCTTCTAAAGTTTGTAACTGTTGAATTAACATATTTGGTGACTTATAGTAGACATTATCAAGTATAATGTCGGAAAGGCGTATCGGATAGTCGTCACTCTTGCAAAGTTTTTATTCTGTTAAAGCGTTGTTTCAATGGAAACTTTAGAGAACAAAGTTACGTGGAGTAAAATACGCATATAAATTCGGCGGCGATTTACCCTGTAACTATTCCTGACTACTCGACTATTTGATAAAGAAACTGCGGTCAGTTAAACCGTTTAAGTTGAAGCGGAGATAATTTGTTTCAACTGGACGTGAATTAGGGGTGGTAGACGGTTGGAAAAAGAAAAGAAAGAAAGGTAATTCTTTTGTGTATGAATAAACTAGTGGGTGGATTAAGATGAAGACGATTACAGCGTTTTTTTTTTCATGAACACATTTATAACCAGATGGAAATCCCTGCGGTATTGATACAATAATAGTTGTCTCTGTTGGTATTGCTACAGATCTTCTCAGGTCCGTGCATAATACATGGGCGACCTCTAATCATGCAATTTGCATTGCGCAGGAAGCGAGAACTGAAGACGTGTTTAATGCAACGAGGATTGTCGGATTAGCGAACAATCGTCGAAGTGGCAGGGATTTGCGGTGCGGTCCGTTTGTGTTAAGATCCTGCGAGGAGGAGTCACATTGAGACCGTGATTCCAGAAGTGGAGACGTCAGAGAAACATTGGCATTGTTTCAATGTGCAAAATCCCCAGCAGCCGCACAAAATGAAACGACAATATTTGTGTTTCTTGGACCCGAGAACAATATTTGATGTTTGAGCTCACCTCAACCTCCACTTTTTTCTCCTTCTCTTTTTTATTTTCTGTGACTGCGAAGGCTGATGATGAACTTGCGGATGGCGTATCGTATTTTCTAATTAGGAAGGGCTTAATTAAAATTCATTTTGTTTGGCGCATAGTGCGCAAAAGGGAAAAAATAAAATAAAAGGAGAAAACTTTGCAGTCTTCTTCGGCCCTCTAATTACTATTAATGTTCGTCTATAAGGAACTATATAATTCACGACTTAATTTAATCACTATGTTTTTTTTTTTAATTTTTCACGTTACCTTTCATCACGCGCTCAAGTTTCACCTCTCACGTTTCCCGACCGTCTGCATCGTTAAATTACAAATTAAATACCAAATCGTTAAACAAAATTATTACTTTATCAATAAAATTGAAGAAAAAAATAATATACAATTTTCTAAATTAAAAAAAAATACAACTGAAAATGTGAAAATTAAATAAATAAGTGAATTGGGACACGAACTGTGGATGCAACAATCGACACTATATTTAGAGTAAACCAATGCATTTCACATGGATACAAAAGTATTGTATTCCTCAGTATATTTGATACAAGGCTGTATCGTATGCATTAAGTGTATAGGAAACATACGAGTATTCACTCTCAGTGGCAAATTCTTAAAAAATTAAATAAATTTATTTTGGATAAAATAAAAACATTATTAGTAATGTCTTGGAAGAAAATTTCTAAAAAAATACATAAGCAAGTAACAAAACACAAAACGAAATAAGATGTGCGTTTTTGCGCGTTTTTCAGCGCCTCGATTGTCTGCGAATGCGATTACGCACATAAATCATCATCTCTCCCCCAATTTTTCAGCATTCAATCATTTAGGAAATTGCCCCGAACGAGATTTATCTCCGCGATTAATTCGCAACGTTTAATAAAAACATCACCGCGCGACACGTCGGTCACATTCTGTATTTATGCTTTTTTATTATTTTCGCTGCAAACAACAAAAAATGTATAATTGTGTTCACTGCACCGCGTAACGCAAGATTCTTTCTTTATAAATCCGATCCGGTTACAGGCATCTCATAAAGCGCAAAATAATGACTGAATACAACACCTCGTTGACATTAAAAACCCGTTGTTTTTAATATATATACTAACGCCTAAAATGAATTATTACAAAAAGCGTTTCATTAACGCCGAGAAAAATTACTTTTTCCATTTTTAATTTTAAACACTTTTTTTTTGTTCATGATTTAAATGTGGAATTGATAATTGCATTCGCGTTTCGTTTCGAAATTATGTCGCCTACTCGGAGGAAAATGAGCAAAAGTGAGAAAAAAAATTATATATGTAGCGAGATACATCGTGGAAAGGAAACGCATATTGATTGGTCGATGGACGCGTGACGTAGCCGCGTCTCTCGCTCCGATTGGTCGGACGGAACGCGCCGCGACGTTCATATAAACAGCGGGCGATCGCAATTTTCTCATTGTAGTTGCAGCCGAAGACAACTGTGCAACAACTTGACAACCTCGAGCATCCTCCAGTCTCTCAACGGTCGGTAAGAACCATACAATTTATATAATATTTGATTGCTACTTTTTTAAAGCTACATTATTCTAAAATCATTAATAATTATTGTCTAAATAAAATTTCTTAAAAAAATTATGTTTTTGTAACCCGGCGCATCCACCATAAATGAATGCACTACATATTAAAACGATAAATTTTTGTAACCCACCAACTATAAATTTGTTTAATATTTACAGTTACAAAATTGATTCTATAAAAAAAACGTAACAAATTGATTTCTATACATTTTTAATAAAATCCCAACCCCGGCGCATCCGCCAATTTATCTCGCAAACTAATAGGGGTATTTTTTTATCATTAATAAAACATGAAATTAATACGATGAAACAGAAATTTAATGAATTCAAACTCGTTGTTAGTTGATTTTAATTGCGAATTCGACTGAAATATATAAATAATTAATTTAATTAGTTTCAACATAAAATCAATACTAATTCCAATATTATTAATTTATTAATGCTATTTTCATTCTAATTTAAAAAATATTTATTTACTATTGTTTTTTCCTGTATTTTTTAAGGTTGTTATTAAAACAGTAGTCGAGAGAAAATTATTTCTCATCGCTTCACAAAAACGTTGCATTCACATACAAATATTGTTATATTCAAATTATTATTATAATATGCTTAATATTACATAGAAAGAGCAGGTTGCAAAGTTTTCAATTAAACCACGATGTTGATAATCTTAAAATTATACTTCTTCCGCTTCTTTGAACTCCCTGACTTTTACATAGTTTTTGTTAGTTTATGAAACTTATCTTACGGTTAAGTTATAAAATATATTATTCATAGTTTCAAATAAGTTATTTCAAGAATATTTCTGATTCACATAACAAATTAGAACAAAAATTTTCAATATTTTCTCTAAATAATGTCACAAGTTATTTTAATATTACATATGTAAATACATGCAATATATCTAGTGTAAACAAATTGAATTTGGAAATTTGAATTTCCCATAGCGGAAGCATGAATTTTATTGCGATTCGTATATTTTTATTCATGCGAGAAAATTATTATGTATATATATATCGAACATTGGAGGAGACTGCATCGAAAAATTTCCACATTTCCACCGAATCATATTATTTCAATTTTTTGCTGCTTTGCATCGTTTTGAGCCTCAAACCGTGCACGAAACGACTCATTCGCTCGAATTAGAACTCATCCGAATGAAACGAATATTTGCATTTCTTTTTCTCTACTACCTTTATCATAATACCCAAAAAATAAATCGAGCATATTTTTATTCACGAAAAGGACACATTTTTAAAAGCTGCAATAATTCTGAAAACTATTAACAGATATAAAAAAATTGAGAAAAGTAAATTTTAATTACATTTTTTCTCTTGATTCTTTAATAATAATAAAAAATGATGAATTATTTAAATAATAAAAATTTCCTAAAAATGTATTGTAATCCTACAAAATTCATTAATTTCCTGATGAGAGTATTAGCTTTTTACGAAATTCGCTCACCTGAAATTGGAAATTCAAAAGCTTATTTCCACTCCGCCGGAGCAGTTACGTAATTGCATTCCAATTTACTTAAAGCAAGACGCAAATAAAAATAAAAGCAGTTGAATGAAAAGAAAAGCGGTGTGAGAAAGCGGATTAAATTGTTCCTCGCATTCAAACTTTTATTTCTTGTGATTTACTTCCAGAAAACACTGCAATTAAACAGTTTGTTTTTCTCTACATTTGCGCGCACGATTTACCATTAACCAAAGCGTAAACGAGGGGTGGATGCGCCGGGTAAAATATCTTATTACATTTGTGAAATCTCGTTTTCCTGCTGCAGCGAAGTCAGTTTAAATCATGTTAAATTTATGTTTTTTTTTTTCGCACGGACTTTTGGAGTAGGGTTGAAGGATGCAATTTTGAAGTATATTGAATTTGGAAAAAGGACGGATCGAGCGTGGCAGTAAAAATTAATACTCAATCTTGACGCGACAGCAATAATACGGCAATTACAGCCGTCGGGCCATTCCAGGTTTTTATGGAAGGTGGTCGACATTCGAATGCTTTTAGTCTTAATGGCCTGCAATTAAGATCGGTGTTTCTGGGCCTTGTTTACGCCTCCAACTCTGAAGCCATTTATTTATGTTCGTCATAACAATCATAAGTCGGTATTCGTTTAAAATTTGTCAATTACGAACATCAAATACACAATAAAGTGTAAGTAGAACTAACTACGTTACATAATATTGCACTTTGAAAATATTCTTATTATTGGGTTTTATGTATCAAAAGATATAAAATAGCCAATTTAAAGTAAATAATGATAAACACGTCTTTAGTAACGCGAGGAATGGTTTCAAATTCAAGGGCTTCATTTTACCTTTAATTATACAAAAATGTGTTCAATACTTCAAGTTCATATTCTATTTGATTTTCCTAAATTTTTTAAAGAAAAAATCGTAAAATAAAATTCAATTTATAATTAAATCATTTTTGAACGTTGCAGTTGCAAATATTAGTTTAAAAGACAAATTTATAAAATCGAATTGAAATGTGGAAATGCAGAACGTTTTTATTTTTGATCTCGTCAAAACCGGATTTTTAAAGTGTCCCACACATTTCCGTCGCTGCGTTTTCGATCATTTAACGTCCGAATAATAAGCGTGTTCTACGATTCAATTAAAAATCCAATAGCTGAAAATAAAAGCGTTCTCCCTCGCCCCGGTTTGCGGATGTAACGGCATTACCGACACCGGGCAAAAAGGAAATGTAAAACACTGACAGCCTCCATTTCCATTTCCACCTTTCAGCCGATCCGATTGTCTTCTTCTATTTTCCAATCCGCAGTTCAATACGTGCATATTTTTATTTTTTTCTTTCAAACCAATTCCTCCACAAAAGGTTAACTCTCCGATACAACTACTAATTGCGCCGCATTTCAAAAAGGACGAAACGCACTCTAAATACTCGAACCTAAATTAATTCCAAATACATCAAATTGGAACAACCTGCTGCAAAACAAACAAATCAATCAATATTTCATTTTATTTTTCATGAAACTTTGGCGACAGATAGTTTTTTGCTGATAATTTAATTGGGGGAGCAAATTTTTTGGTGGAAACTGAAATAATTAAGTTTAAACTACAATATTTTTTAAATCCTGCGATTTATCTCAGTTTTTTTTTTCCTTGACTCTAATTTCAGGAAAACAAGTACAGCAACTTGTTGCGTAAAAGAAAGCGTCGTCATATATAACCAGGCGGTATGAAATTAAACATGCTGCAGGAAAATGGGAATTTTCTTACCTGACATGTTGACAACGGGAAGGAAAGGGATTTCTTAATTGGGCCTTCATCTGAAAGATGAATAAGTATTATTAATGAAACGAAAATTTAGGGATTAATTAGATTATGAGAGAAACGTTAATTCGCAAAATTGAGCAAGTTTAATGGAAACGTTCGAACCCCAAGACAATTCGAATGCAAACTACTAGCAAAGCTAGCGGTCACCAACTAATAACGAGTTTTCATTAATTACAGTTTGGAGTGTAATTAACTTTTTTTTTGTTGCAGTTTGAAGATGATGAGCAAAATGGTTTCCTTGATCACCCGCAGCCTCCTGGTGCTGCTTATTGTCGCTTCCTTGGTTTCGGCCAGACCCCAGCATTTCGGCGATTCAAGCCAGGTAAATTTTTATTAATTATTTTTACATCTCTTCATCATCAGCTTCTTGTGTATCATTTAATCATCATTTTAATGAACAATATTCTCCATTAAATAAGTAAACGAACTAATTAACACAAATTAATTATAGTAGGCTGCTGTCAATAAAATTGTAATAATGAAACATTAATAATTGATTATTTTACATGACATTTTAAAATTATTATAGAAATGTAACTCACTTTGTTTCGATTTCGATTTTCCTTGAAATTAAAATTTCACATTTTCTTCTCTTATTTTTAAATAATTTTAATTAATGATTCGAACAAATTGACATTTTTAAATGACATAACTAACTATTAATTGCCAACATAAACTGACTTTAATAATTATGTTTAGTGACGCAACCATTGATACGTTTTTCAAGGGTATCTGAAATATGTTTATTACATTATAATAAAATAATAGTCGTATAGTTTATATAATCCAATTGGTAAACTAATTAAGTAAATTGGTAGATCGACTAAATTTAATTGTAAATAGTAATGATTTGTATTTAGTACAAGTTGGGATGTGTACGCGCTTGCATTAAGGGCTAATCTCGGGATGCTTAATTGAATCGGTAAAGTTGAGGAGGAAAAGAAAAGCAGAAACTAAAATAAGAAGTTGAACTAAGTAGTTTAATTAAAAGGCAATCAAGTTTTAATGGTTTTAATCCTGGATTTTAATCCGGAGACAGGATTCCGGTCGCGGCAATTAAAATAGTGTGCAGAGAGGATGAAGAAGGTTTAATAATGTTTGATGTTAGTGTTCGCGACTTGCGTGCGCGTGAATACAGTGTGTGTTAATATTCTTGTATCCAGGGATTGTCGGCCGAAGATCTGGCCGGCCTCCTCGAAGATCCGGTGGCTCTGGCGTACCTCCGCAAAGACGTCGAGCGCTTCCTGGACGCAGCTGGATCGAGCGATTACGAATGGGACACGATGGGGATGCCGAGCAAGCGCCAGACCAACAGGCTCAAGTGCTACTTTAATCCCGTCAGTTGTTTCTAAAGAAAACGAAAAAATATATATATATATAGAAGAGAGAGAGGAGTTAGGGAGGTGTGTGGGAGATAGAGATGGAGGATGATGAGAATCTAGTCCCGTTTAATATTGTTCATCCGCGCCTCCAGCCACGATTACGTTCATTATTGTAATATACTGTTATCGATGATAAGCTACCAATAAACAATATTCATAGCATTAATCCCCGGTTGTGTTTTGTTTGTTTTGCTCAATGGAAGATCGGCGCATCATCGTGCATTCATCATTCATAGAATCCCTCCCTATACAGTCGACGGATTTTCCGATTCTGTGGTTTTCTCTTTGTTTCAAGGTGTTGGGAGAGCAGGAGTCCGATGGATCGCTTGGTTCTCCCGGTTTCAACGATCTGCAGCTGGAGATATTGGCCCACAGAATGGCCGAATACAACAGGGATCTTCCGGCTGGATGGGAGAGGATGATCAGATCTCCGGAGATGAAGAGGCAGAGCCGTTTCCGTCAATGCTACTTCAACCCGGTCAGCTGCTTCAAGAAGTAAACTTCTGACGCTTCCGATGCTCTTAACTGCGACGCTACATATCCAGAAAGAATGAATTTAGAGTATTATCCCAGTATTTTCCCACCAAATTAGAGCATATCCGACAAGGCACCACATGTAACCCAGTGCGTAGTTTATTTACCTATGTAGCCTATAACCCTTTTGAAATTTTAACCTTTGTAATCTAAACGCCAGCTTACAATTAAAGAATAAAGAATATTAGAACATTATTCACATCTCAATTAATACCCTTAATCTTTAAATAGAAAATAATTATTTTCTCAAATTTAAATCCAAAAAGAAATAATCAAATAGTATTTGTATGATAGGCAACTCTATTTACAATTATGCATTTTAAGGTTGCATACCTTTCAGGTACACGCTATGTTTTCAGAGTTATTAAATTTCCTTTTGACGTAAAATAATCATAAATATATACATAAATAAAACGTATAAAAATGCATTATTATTATATACATTAGCTTAAGAAAAAAAATAGAAATGAATAATCATTTGATGACGTACTTAGTGCAGGCGCATTCCGAATTTACGAAGTGGCGCTGCTAGCAGTACGTTTTATTACAGATATTAATATAAAGCAATTATGTTGAAGTGTAACACATATTCGTTCCTCTCTGATCATTATGATAAAACCAATTTATAAGGATGATCAAATTTGTCTAAAATTGAGTAAAAGAAAAACAGTCTCGCTGTGATTATTAATTTATTATTAATAAGGTACAATTAAGTAATTTATATAATAACAATTTTAAAATAAAATAAAAATACTGTACAGAAGATAATGAAAAAATAAAATGCAAGTGGAACACAGAACAAATAGAAAATAATAATATTGAATGATTTTTTCACATTTTGTAGGTTTTAAAATTTTGATGATGATAATAAAAAATAAGAAAGATTAAATTGTGTGTGCGCGTTGATGTAATTAAATACACTAAATAATACGTATACATTCATAAATATTAGGTCGATAAAAAAAAATAATATATAAATATATAAAACAAATGCAATGTTTCATATTTCGTATTCGCGCATGACATTATCCCATTCGTTAAATATTTGAGCAACAATTTCATTTCTATCTCTCGCTATGTACATGAATTATTTACATCGTTTACGAAATAAATCGTTTAGTGTGTTTTTTTTTCTTATTATATATTTATATATATTTATATAGTCCGATTTCGATAATGTACTTAAAAGTTAGGAACTATATTGCAAAAAAATAATAATATATATAGACCAGGCGATTGCGCTTTTCTTTCGATTTTTGTGTTTTCCCGGGACTAGTTTCAATGTATTATTTCGTTAATTTCGTTCCGATTTACGTTGCGATTGTCGTACGAAATTAAATAATCAAAGGTTGAAAATTGAGGGCAGTGTTTGGGTTCCCGTTAATTGCTTTTTAGGGTCTATGATGATTCTGTTGATGATGTCTATGATGATGATGATGATAATGATGATGGTCCACACATGCATTATGAGTTTCCGCCGGAATCCGAGTTGTTTCCTGTTGTGTGTCCGGATTCCGGGCTGTTGGAGGTGTGGCAATGGGAGCAGTGCAAACACACGCTGCACGAGCCCAGTTTCTTCGCGAGGACGGATTTCAGCTTCAGCGCCGGTCCCAGCTTCATGTTCATCGTGGAGGTGAGGTGGTCTTCGGTCAGCAGCGGCAGCCCCGATCCGTCTATCCTCTGCTCCTTGAAGTTCTGCAATTAAAATGTAATTACTAACGAGGATCTTGCCGATCAGCTACAACTACTACCACTACCACCACTTCTTTGCTTTTGCTGCTGTTTGCAGCTCGCTTTGCCGTTATTTTAATTAACTGCCAAGTGGAGCGTTAAAACATTAAATGGCCAATCATAGAAAGCAGTAGCTCATACATGAACGGCACGCAACGCCGATAGATACGACACGGATCTTTCTCTCCAATTTTTGCGCATATTGTCTGCACAATTAGCAATCGCAGCAGCAGCCTTGGAGATAGACAGATAGATCGTTATGCAATCGGCGTTTTTTTCTTTTTCGCGTGCGTATCTGGGCCGCAATTATTTTCTGATAGCTAAAGCAGCAAGAACAAGAAATTGCAACAGCAAAAAAAAAACCTACTCACAAATATATACACTCGGCAACACCTGATTACTAATCACATCGCCGTGAGCTTGAGGCACACTTCCTTATAGACCGCAACCTTTGCAAATGCAAATTTGCATACATACACACACACTCACTCAAATATAACAACAACTAGAATTTCGCTTAATTGCTGCAATGCTTCTGGACATTTTGAAAGTCCCCACGGGGATTTCAGACCACTTAAATATTTCCTCACCATTATCAAAATTGAAACATTATTTTCAAAGATATTTGCATAGATTTTATAATTATATTAAAACCATTGTAATCTTTAATAAATTTAATATATATTATCATTTTTAATTTAGATATGAAATGCACCTTTCACCGAAGATCTTTCTCCACTTTCTGACTGATCTACGTACGGTTTCGTAAACTGGGAATTCCTACTTTCGTTCAGATTTACTAACCACATTACACATTTATCATAGCCCGAGTTCACTTTTGAGTTATTTAATGTACTACGCAGCGATGCACTTCCTTAAACTTAATATAATATTTCTATGAAAAGTGCATGTTATTTCATATTTATATAAGTTTTTACATTTTCTATGATTTATGTTTGATTTTGAGCTTAATTAGTGATAGATCCCAAATTTTGGACATTAATGTGTGCTACAGATGAGTGTTTGAAATTAGATGTTTGTTGGATCGAACGTATTCGGTGAGCGGATGGACGGACGTTTTCTTTGGCGGAGAGCGCTCGTTCCCTGCGCTCGCGGAGAGCGGTTACTAACTTGCGTTGATAGTTTACGACATCGTTAAAATCAACTACATGTTTATCAGATGTGTTTATGACGGCATGTGTACGGATTATTTATAGCAGGCATTCCCCTATATAGAGCTGCAATCATACATGCATTTATATAATATACATATTTTATTCATTCGCTTATTTCGTGCGAGCGATTTGCATGTAAATTTACAATATGCGCACTGCTGCTGCTGCTCCTTCTTCCTTCTCCTCGCTGCAGGAGCGAATAGCAGCAACAGCAGCAGCAAATACTTGTTGCTGCAGCAGGATGAGACGGATTGATGTAGTAGGTGGCGGCGTCCGGAAGTGTCACGCTCGTGCGCCGTCATCTTTCCGTCTGCATGGACGAGGAAGCGGGGGTTGGTAAAATCGTCTGCTTCCGGTTGATTGTGATCTGAACAGGGTCTAGTATCGCGGTGGTATCTCGTGTAGGTAACAAGGTAATTAGAGAAAGAGCGCGCTGGATGTTAACATGGCGCTATGGCACGGGTCTACACCATAATAATAAGATTCGTGTTCATGGAGCACGCATTCTCATTACTTCCTTCGGACCCGAAGAAGCCATTTACTAAAAAAATTCTACTTGCATACCACACATCAGCTCAAAATAGACACTGTTCCAGGCTAAGGGTTCTTCCATTACCTTCCAATATAATTCACGAAATTACCGATAAAATTTAACAGCGAATACCGGTAATTTCTTAATAAAATTGAAAGTTTGAAGTAAAAAGTTCTTCATGTTATTGAATTCTCGGAGATGTTGAAGAAGATTAAAGTTGTGTATTGTTTTTTTATGGTTTCTTTTCGGTGCTTGCGTGGAATGCGAATCGTGGCGTAAGTGCGTGTGCACAAACTATTCCAAAAAAAAATAAATAAAGAAAGAGAGAAATAAAATGAAAAAGAAGAGGTGGAGAGAATGTCGAGGGAGAAAGATCGGAGGAATGTGAACGCGCGGGGAGTGATCTGGAGCCGGTGCCGACCTCCCGATAACATCGAGGAGGAATCATTTATTATTATGTAGGTATAATAGGCGAGGTGCCATTATATTTATGGAAATGCAAGAGCCTAATCTGAGAGCAGCGAGCGAGCGGGTTATGGAGCTAACTAAAACTGGAGGAACGATTTATCTCGGTCACTGTAGCAATTCAAAATCGGACGTATATCATATCAAGTCGGATGTCACCGGCCTACGCAGCACGACGAAGGGGGAATGAGAGCCAACCTCTTCTTCGTCCTCCACCTCTTCATCTCTACCAACCACCGGAGCCTCCGGGCTTTGGTTTGAACTCTTGTATTATACGCACCTACCAAGGCGGGGAACCTCATATCACCATCATGGGTGTACACACTCATACATATCTGTAGCAAGAGCGAGTGTGAGTCTATATATATATATACATATACATATAGATGGAGGAAAGAGAGAATAAGGGCGCGGCTCTTCGCCGTATGCTCCGAGTGACCTGCAGCGACCGCTCCCTGACTCTCGAGCACTCGCGAGGTCACTACTCGCCGTCTGAACCAGATCACACTTGGTCCTCTCCTCCTCCTCCTCGCCACCACACGTCTCTCAACTGACCACTTCTTTCTCTCCTCGCTCGCACCTTCACCTTTCCACCATCCCATCGATCCTACTCTCTCTCTCTTCCTCTTTCATCATTATTTACTCTTTTCGCCTACCGCCGTATTTGCACTTAAAAAATCATCAACCTCATCACTCATCCGGCTTTCAAAACCGACCAATTCTCGTATCCTCGCCCGTGACTTAATTAGCATTTCTTCAAGAGAAAACACAGACACTTAGGATACCGTCGCCGTTCATCTTGATAACAACTGAAGAAGAAGAAGAAGAAAAAGTCGAAAAAAAAGCTATATACGGCCGCAGCCATCGGCGATATATATTGCGTCCGGTTATCTGGACTGCCTCCGCATCATGTGTGTCTTTTATTATTCGTTCTCTCGTTTCATTCTCTTTTTCTTTCCTTCCTCTCCCGTTTCACATACTTCATTTTCTAATCCAGTTCTTCGTCATCATCGGCTCACCGCAGAACAGGGAAGGTCAAGTAAAGTTTAAGGTTCAAAATTGCACGGAGGGGAAAACTGGTTGCAAATTAATATTCATGGACCGTTAACGATCCAATTATCGATCGAATCAGAGCATTTGATGTCTCCCCGCCAAATTGGAACCAACTACCATTTAACACTTTACACAAATCAACACAGCTGTTTAATTGAAAAATTTCAACAATTACTACTATAATTAGAATTAGGAAAAACAATAAGTTTAAATAAGTAAAATAAGATTCTAATGATAGCAGCAGTACGAGAACTAAGATACATCGATCTTACATAGATTTACGACTTCCTTACTAATTGGACGAATTCTGTGAACTTCGGTCCCGGCATATAATTAACTTGTAACCGAAGTTACCTTTTTTCTCTCTCCAGATGCTATCAGAAACGGAAACGCATTCCGTCCCACCTTTCCCCCTTAAAACATTACAACAAAAAAAATTCGGTGAAAATTATCCACACTTTATCTTATCCGAACTGCAGGAATTTTTGTGGAAGATACAACAAGTAGAAATAATGGAGATTCGATTGAAGGTGTGTCCGGCAATTAACGTTCCTGAGATTATTATGAAAATGCGGCGACATCTGGGACGTGCAGGAAGCGCGCATATTTTCGTAGCGATAATAAAGTTTTGAGATTCGCAGAAACGCGGAGGTGCAACGACGGCGATATTTAGAGAGCAGGAAGTTGAACAGTTAGATTATGTACAACAAATTCTTGTTTTCAGTTCGACTATTTCTATTTCAAACGCATCACGATCGAGCTACTTTTTATTGATTTTATGATTGAGTTTAATTAAAGCTTCGCTGAAATTTTCGGTGTATTTCGGAGCTTTACGCAACGAAAAACGCACGTAGATTATGGTGTGTGGGTCGAAGTAATGAGTGGATATGGATGTTTTCGTGCAGCAATTTCACGGCATCCAACACGTCCTTCTGCAGCAATCACGGCTCCACGATACGCACGGGTCATGCATTATCCTCTACTCCTCCTCCTCACCGACCGAAGAACTATCATTCTCCATCCAAATACATGCCCTGCTCTCATTCCTATTTACGTGATGTAAAATAGACCGAATCCTCAATTATAATTTATTATAACGGCAATTATCCAAAAGAAAAAAGGGAGATGAAAAACAATAATCATTAAACAGTAAACGGCATTAACCGCAGATCTTAATTGAATTCTATCGAAGGACAATTACGTCGATGAAAAATACACTTGGATAAATTGTTCACATTTTAACACCGTTCGATTTTATAACTCTCAAGTCACGACTGTTATTGATTTGAACACTTTTAAATGTGTTCAGTTAATAAAAAATAAATTTAAATTAGTCTTTCAAGATTTTTTACTAAATTACAATTTGAATAGGTTATATTAATTTAGGTTAGATTGAATTACAAAATTGAAATAAAAAAATTGAAATTATTATTTTATTTAACGAACTTGAAGTGAGAGTGAAAATACAACGAATTTACAGTCGAATAGTCTTCTGGCAATAAATATTATGTTGCTCTTAAGTGATTCAATTGCGCAATTACCAGCATACATATTGTGTGTGTATGCTCAATTGCGTTTACCCAAAGCAATTTAATTTCCATTAACGCTGAGGTTATGTAAACAGTCTTCAGTCTTTTTTTGTTCGCGAATACAGGTAAATAGGAATTGAAAATTATTAACTTTGCAGATGCATTGAACTATCATCCTATTTTGCATGTTCGCGCAGTGTCGATATCGGCGATAACTGTGAATTGATTCCCGACATAATTTATAAAGTCGTTCGATCAATAATGGCCTATAAATAAAGTCAATAGTTGCGCTAAAAAAAGGAGGAAAATAATAAACATTGTTGGAGGAGCGTGCGCGCTCGATAACGAGTATTTCCATCCGCCCGTTAATGTGAGCAATATTATCGCGAAGATTGCGGTTTATTCTAATTTTATGGTTATGCCCGCAATTAGTTGCTTGTTAATATCTTCGCGGAGGACTTTATGGGATAATGGATAGGACGACGTCTTCATGCAATTTCGAAAATACTCTAGAGTAAATTCTCATTTTTTGAGAAAGTTAATCAATGATTTAAATATTTTTTTTTTATTATTTTTGGACTAATTTTAATCTGAGCCTCGGGGCTGAAATAATCCGTTTTCAATTAATCTGCATACACGGTTTGAATAAATTTGAATAAATCGGAGTGACCGAAGATGTTGCCGGTGTTTGTATATAATTTAGAATGTAGATCGCGTCGGTATTTGGATCGAATTTTTCGTCTCGCTGCGTGTATGATTTGTGATTGGAAGGTATAAAATGGAAGTGTCGCGGTCCGCGGAATCGCAAATTACAGCGAACGTCGAGCCGTGGTCGAGTTTTGATATGGGAAATGCCTCCGACCATCCCGGATGGATTTCATTTGCGACTGCAAACATCATCATCGCCGATTCCACCATTAATCGTGCGAGAAGAAACCTGCCGTAACTTCGACGAAGATGATGATGATGATGGTTGTGGTGATGATAGTAATCGCGTTTAGAAAGGTGTGCAGAAGTTGCACGGCCTTGGGCTCGGATGGACGTTTCTTTGGTGACCTCCTCCTAATCACCCAACCACCAACCATCAGCTGAAGGAGGTGCCGATCACACAAACGACCGAAAATACGCATCGTGCGTTCGCAATTACTTCTGTTAATGTCAACCGTGGCCTAAATGCGTCTCTCCATCTCTCGAGTGAACGGAGAGCCCATATTTAGTCGTGACATCATTCAACTTAGATTCTTTATTCATTTTTCTTCAGATGCGAGAGCAGCGATGGAAAACGTTGGGTGAAAAAGCGCTTCGGAACGGCAGCAGCAGCGCGAAAGAAAAGGCCGGCTTCTGGAAATTGTTAATGATCTGTTGGTGTGCTGCTGCTGTTGCTGCTGCTGCTGCTTTTACCTGCTTGTAACGTGCCGTCCGCGCAGACAATAATTAATATAGAAATTTGAATTCACGCCTGATCAAATTTCTATTTACCTCGCGTCACGATCGCACCATAAATTTCGAATTTCCGAGATAAACACACCGTACTCGCTCTTCGTTATTTATGTGATTGCTATACAAACAAAGCATTCCTCGAATTATCCTAATTAAAGATTCCTATTCGTCGCAGCCTCCATCGTTTCATCAATTCCTACAACTTTCTATAACCCTTATTTACAAAACAAATTAGCTTACTCTTAGTTTCAAGCTTACAACAATTTACCAACAATACTAACCAACTTTCTAAGTGTCTCCAATTTTGCGAATTACAAACAAACCAGAAATACCACAATTATGCCCATATACACGATTATTTCCTTGACTTTAATTTAGGCATTTCATCATATTTCAATCTTTCATAGTTGTCATATAAATCACTAAAAACTAAAGAAACTTAATTTTAATTTCTTCAAGTTTCACAGAGAATTACAGGAGCTACAATTATGCTCTTAAACTCGTTTTATTCCCTGATTATTTATCTTCAATTAAAGTATTCAATCAAATTCGTAGTTGTCATTAGAAACTAGACACTACTTTTTCGAAGCTTAATTTTTCATTTCTTCAAGTTTTACAGCAAATTACAGGTTATCCAGCAGAGCTACAATTATGCTCTTAATATGAATATTTACCTTTAATTGAAGTGTTCAATAATCTTTCGTGGTTGTCGAGAAAATCATTAAAAACTTTTATAAGTTGAAGGAGATCTATCCAATTAATAAACTGTACTTTTCTCCAATCGATCAAATCATTGTGTTGCAAAATGCAAAACCATCTAATTCCCATTTCGAATCCCGAACCTAATTAGCGGATGAGCGAGAGCAGTCCCTTTCGATGCTCTCATAATCGTTATGTAAATGGTAAGGCCGCAGAAGAGCGTGCCGTTTTCTCGGAACTCTTGCGGCTTTTCATTTCGAGCGCGCGCGAAATTACAAAATTCGCTTTCGAAATTTAGCAACAAACTGCAAGAGAATCTGATAAAAGTTCACGAACCAAGAAACATTTAAAAAAAATAGAGTTTCAATAAATTCGCTACAATTAATTATTACGTAATTTTGTATATAAAATAATTGTCAAATTCGAAAATTTTCAATGAAGATCATCATTGTATTTTATTTGTATTGCATAATATGAGATTGGTAAACGGCGTAGATAATATAGTTGTACGTGTGGATGTAGTCTTAAGATAATTGGACCGCATGTGGCGTGCGTTCCTTCGGTGTGGTCTTCCTACGTTAAGTCCACTCAAGAAGTTAAGTGGCGATTAGTTTTTATCTGGAGGATAAGCAGAAAATGGCCTGATAAGAGCGCGAAGCGAAGAAAATCCGAACGCTCGCTCTCCTAATGACCGAATTCAATTAAGATACGATCGCGAATTATGAAATCATAAACTTAATTAGCGCCTATATAATATTAATTAACGCGAAGCGCTCGAGTTCCTACTGGTAGAAAATAAAAATCCTTTTAACAGTCTCACTTAATTAAGTCGCGATCAACGGCGTCTTTCCACCTCGTTTCCAGCTAAATCCAAATCAATGTCACCAAGCAGATAAGACGAAATTTATATAAATGATAAAATAAACGATTGAGTCCATCTTCAAAGAATAATTTAAAATTAAAATTAAAGAAAGAATCTCGGGGTTAAAAATCGCGATCCGTTAGTTACGAGGAAAACCGAATAGTTTTCGAGAAGCTCTTTAGTACACAATCTTAATGTTAATGAATAAGCATCAAGTGATTTATTAATTTTAATTATTATTGTTGTTCGTAACGTAACGTGGGACCGTCGTAAATCACTTAATAGTGTTTTGACTACAATATTCGTTTTAATTAGTTTCGTTTTTTATTACACTCTTTCTCTACATATTAAATATCTTAATATCTACGCATGTTTTTTTTTTCTTAATAAACTAAAATAAATTTAAATGAAAATTATATTACAGATTTACTCGACACGAGAATTATGTGTCGCCGCGTTGTTTTTTGTAGTTTTTTATATATCAAAAATAAGTTATAATTAGCAATAATTTTATTTAATTACAACATAAATTTCCGAGCGTCAAATTCATCATATTTTATACCGTAAAAAAATACGTAATAATTCATATTTTTTCTCTAGAATTATCAAGAATATCAAGAAAAAAACTTTTTTTTTTCAAACTATCATATTACATAATACGTTTAATTATTTTAATTAATTTAATGTCTTTTTTTCGGTTGTTTTTTTTTAGTTAGTAAAAACGTTTACTTATTGCTTATTCGATGTTTTCATCTTATACTGATGCAAAGTGCATTCTTTGGAACCGTTCAGGATGGATACGAGAAGTACGTGAAGCTATTCGAACTTTTTTTCGTTCGAAGGGCGAAGTTGGTGTGGATGTGAAATTTTGTGGTATCGATTGGAAATGATTGAAATAATTGGAATCGCGGTGCTGCTGCTGCTGCTTCGAACAAAAGGAAGAACAAAAGCGAACGGTGGAGAGAAAAAAAAAGAAAGAGAAAGAAGTGCCGTCGACGGTCTCCACCGAAGATTCTCACGGTTTTCAGAGCTTTTTGTGGTTTCGCGGAGCGGCACCGAAAGCCGATTAAAAGAAGTTATAACGCCAAAGAATGGCCAATAATAAACGGGGAGAAGATCGAATGTATACGTATATATTTTATATATATATAATATATTGTGTATATGGATGGAATTCAGTGGAGCGTCACTATGGAGACCATCGAAGAGGGTTCCGGTCAGACCGCTACGTGCGTGGTGGATGGATGGAAGTTGGAAGTTTTTCAATTGAAGCAGGGCCGGCTTCCATCCATTCCGTTCTGTTCAGTTGCCGTTTCGCTTCTTTGTCTTTTTTTTTGCTTTGCTTTGCTTTTGTTTTTGTTCTTTTTTTAATTAGCTCCGGCAACAGGTTTCTAAAATATAGAATGGCTTTGGGCAGCCTTGGGGCTCTCCTCCGTTCAAATGGTGCACAAGTATACGTATGTATATGTATATAAATATAAAAACGGTCGAGAGAGTTTAATCGAGGCTCTCTCGCATACTAATTATAGAAGCATGCAGGCAGGCTCCTTCTTATACAATGGCCGGTGCACGCGATGTCCAGAACCCTGGCATTAGAGCCAGTATGTTATTATGGGGGCCTGCGGGCGCGTGCCGGCTACCGATCTGTACCCCCCTTTTCGAACCCTCCTCCACCGCCATCCTCATCCACAACCACTACATAGTCATCCTCCTCCTCTTCTTCTTCCATAGTCTTGCATCCTCGCCCACCATCTCAAGTATAGAAGCAAACGATGCAAAGAAGAAGTATTTTTCAACTTTGACATCCTTTCGATCCACTTTGAACCTTCAATCTACGCCAATTTCAATTAATCGTTCTTTCATAAAATCAGAAGGCAAATATTTCAACTTCGACATCCTCATCCTCATCTTTGAAAGAGGATCATGCAGAGATTCCTGTCTTCCATCTGAGCCGATTTCGGTTCATCATTCTTACTGTCAAACGCACGAAACACTTTCAAGGATGTTCCCATATTGGTTGCAGATTATGCAAATCGACCATCCAAAATATATTTCCATCGATAAACATAAACTGAAATTCAATTTTATATAAAATACTATCTACTCTGTAATTTATTTTTCTTATATTGATTAATTGATTTGTTTTCAATTCTAAATTTTACAATTCTTGAAAATTGATTATTTTTCTCGAGGAATTGGTAATTGCAAATGTAAAACGATTTGCTGAAAAGTTTATGAATTATGCATGAAAGTAATGTTTCTTTTATGTTTGCAGTAAAAATGCGTCGTGTCCGCTGGTTAAGTCGAGCGTAATTGTGATGTTTGCTAAAGCGGGTCCGCAATTACAGGTATTTGGGCTATTAAATGTAATCTGCGTAAAGTTGAAAACGAAGAGGAGATGAGCTCTCATTTATATATATATATTTATCCGCTTGGAAATGCGTGCTGTTGCGAGTTGGCGCGGAAGAAGATATCGTGAAGAGAAGAATGGTAACATGAAATGCAATGCACTTCGTTTTGCAGCAGCCTCAGCAGCACCACACGGCTCTTTATGTACGTCTGTGTGCAGTGCATGTATATAGTGTACATATAGTACATAGAAATGGTATAGAGAAGGCGGTTCGTCCTGAAAGGAACCACCGGTCACGTTCATCCTGTGAACGTCACGTATTGGTCTTTACGCGCCACCGGCGTGAATAATACACTTTTATTTCAATGAAGACTTCATACTCCTCTCCTATCTCAATACCCTCTCCGGTACATTTATACGCGATCGTGATGCCATTGTATTTGATTGTCCAAGATACGCGATAATATTCCGAGTTATATGGATAAATGTAAATAAATTTACGGCGCAAAAAAAAAAACTCAAAATCCAAAGAACAACGAGAAGAGAAAAATAACAGCAAGCAACGACAGCAGCGACGTCTCGGCTAAATGGAAATCAGGAGTTTCCGACAGGTGAAAGTCGATTGTTCCCTGCAAACCTGTCGATGGTAACGCGCGACTAACAAGGAAAAACCTATCCAGGCATCTCGACCCAAAGAAAGAAAGATGACATAAATCGAGAGAAAGACAAGAAGATGTGAGAGAAAGAGATAAGGCCTTTTGTTAATATGAATTTATCGCGACTGCAGCGATATTTAAATGGATTTTCCGCCTCGTGTAAATGGAAACGCGCAGCAACTTTCTCGTTTTCCCTCCGAAAACCCATAAAGATGCTTTTGGTATGGGGCCGCATTCCTCCCCATGACAATTTCTTCTAATTATCACGCGTTTCCTGTTCTGTCCGATTGGTTTCCCGTTTTGCTGGAACGACGTTACTCGTTTGTCGTTCTTGTTGTTGTTGTTGTTGTTGTTACCTCGATGGTCAATGAAAGCCAACCTCGAAGAATCTCTCCATTCGAACCACAAACATTCTACTTCGTTCCGTAAAACGTAAGGACTCGATCCATTTGCAAAAGCGCTGCTTTTACCAACTAGATCAGAACAAACGGCATTTGGTTCGTGTTATTACACGAAGAGGTGTGCATGGAAAGCACGCATTAGTTCGTTTTTGATCGTCAATTAGGTGTTCTGCAAGAAATGTTTCCACAACAACCAGCGTCACACTCTAATAAAATCATAAAACGACTCATTGTTTCGTTGAATCTTATTTTTTTTCTTTAGTTAATTTTTCATACAACATGATTGATGCGTTTTGCAACAAAACTCGAATTATTTTTATATTTACACGCATTTTCTCAAAATTTATTTGGAATTTAGATTCAAACTAAATTATTTCAATTTCCACTTAATAAACAAAGCTGATTCATAATATAAATCCTTGTAATGTGAATTTAAGTGATTGTAGAAAATGAATCAAATTATTGTATTACTATTAGAAACACGATATTTAGTGTTTCATTTCATGATAAAAATGAATGTTGTATAAAATGATACAATTATCTGTATTTCAATTATCTTCATTATTTGTAATGTTATGATTAATATTAGAAGAAATATGTATAAAATAAATTGATAAATTTGAATTATCTACAGGTTTGTATTGTTATGATTAATATTTAATTAATGTGTAGACGTTGAAGGTGTTGAAGAAGCATGCTGCGAAATTCATGATTCACTGTACGCAGCAGCTTGAAGTGTTTGCAGAGAAATTGGCGAAATGTAAAGTTGAAAACGTTTTATTTTCATGAATACCCGAAGGATATTAACACATACCGATGTATCAGCGCCAGCAATAAACACAGAACCGTCGTTGAATCCGTAATTAATGGATTGCAAACAGTAAGCGTACGGGCCTCGTTCATTCCGTTGTTCATTTTGCTTCATTTATATCGTTTCAATTGTTCAAACAAAACAAACATTCTTCCTTCAACTATAGAACATGCAAGAAAATAAAATAATTCTAACCTGTGCGTATTCCGCGCAATTGTCGATGCTCTGAACGAAATTGCAGACGTCCTCTACGGTCCAATGCGAGATGTCTTCATGCAGTTTTGGACTCTCGGATTCGGCTCTTTTAGGTAGACTTCCTACGCTTCCGGTGGACGGAGTCTTGATGCGTGGCCTCTTCGTAGGAGGCGGCGCTGCTGCGGCGGACAGATCCAACGGTGAGGAAGGATCGGGTCGTTTCGCGTTCTTCAGCAGCCCTTGGAGTTCGGCCTCTTTGGCTGTTCGCACCATCGCGAGGAGGGCTTGCGTTGAGGACATGTCGATGAGGGGCGGGAACATCGTCGAACCGGCGACGGCGAAAGGGTTCAGGACCTGAGGGTATTCGGGTTTCTTGGTCAGGTCTTCTTTGTTTGGTGTCTGAAGGGCGGGCATCAGGGGAAACGTTTGTTTGAAGCGAGGATCCAGGGGCGGCGGAAAACCATTCCTCGAAAAGTACCTGAAAAAATAAACAATATTTAAACCGTATTCAAATATTACAAAAAGCAACCAGAATCCACACATTTTAAAAAGAACAAGAATCTACTTATCCCATTGAATTTATGTATCTTTTCACCACAATTCAATGAAGCAAATATTTAAAACTTTGTAGTAAAATTAAAGAATTTTGATTTAGTTCTATTGTAAAATTATTTAAATTGATTTTCAAAATTAAATCTATCTGACAACATTCGATATTTTATATTTTTCATATTTTTTTTAATTCCGATAATTATTTACAATTATTATTAAGATTTCAATTAAATCTAAATGCTTCCTGCAATTAATGTAATTATATAGGAAGATTTGCATAGGAAATTATTTCGAAATGATCAGATTAAATTTTATGTAGAAATGAACACTTTAACTAAACATGTGTTTTTTGTAATACTAAGTACTGCTTCATTACTGAATTATGGAAATGGTCAAATTTCGAAAAATTATCATTTTTTTATAATATTAATTGAATATATAATTAATTCAAATGTTGAAGAATTGTGTAAACTTACTCGTTTGGATTGGCGTTATTGTATTTGGCTGCTAAACTCCTCATGAAATCGCTGTAGTTTCTTCCGGAGATGTGCAGCATGGGATTCGCATCCGGTGCGGGCGGCGTGTCTGGATGCGAGGGCGTCACGGACCTGGAGGAGGTGTCCGGAGTGCCGGGACTAAGTCTTTCGTTCTTAACATTATTGTTATTGTTGTTATTATTGTTATTGTTGTGGAAGTCTGCTGGAGATGGAACGAGGCTGGCAGAGATGTTGGCGGCACCTGAAACCCTGTCCGGTCTCCTCCTCCTCGGCTTTCCAATTGGAGTCGTCGGACTTTCAGTCAAAGCGTCCGCCGATCCCGTATCACCTGTAACGACACATTTCAAAATCAGACACCCGCATTAACAACGCGTCGACCCGAAAGAGTTCAATGGCTCAATCGACGACATTCACATCAACATATCAATCCATAAAAATACCACCGAAACGAATTTAAAAAAAAAGAGACTTCGCTTTAAGTACAAAACAAGTTTCGTGGATGTTGTTTAATCAAATGAAGAATAAAAAGCGGCAGATTAACATACAAATAACTTTATAATACATCAATTCTATCTTCACTAATTGAGACAATCCACTGAGCTCAGCTTGCAGCGTAGAACTAGTTTAATACTGCTGTAATTATTCAACCATTCGTCGATTTCTGAATTCCCATCCGAAGACCGAAGGTTATGTCAGCAGGTAGTAGTCAGCAGGTCAACTGCAGACTTACCGACTCATCTTGGTAATCAAATTGCTTTTTGTTGCGGCAATATTGCCAGGATGATGAGGCAGAAAGCTCGGGGAGACGGACGCATTTTTATTTCTATGCCGGTATTACTGTGCGCAAGATACAATTAGTTTCTTATTTATTGCAATGCCCGCAGAGAAAAAAAAACGAAAAGGACAGGCACAAAGTGAAGAGAGACAGAGGGGAATGAGTAGAGAAGAAGTGAAGTTGTTGAAAAAGAAGAAGAAGGGACGCACGAAACGGAGAAAAGGAGGACCGAAGTGACTTGTCGCTTTTCGCCCAGCAACATTAAAGACAATTAAAGATACGACAAACAAAGCTCCTTGTTGCTTTCAACATTACAACGATTAATGAGGAGATAAGCAAACATTTTTTTTGTTGTTTATTTTTATTATCTCAGACCAAAATCATAATTAAATTTTACCAATCAGTTTATCAACAATTATTCTATTCTTTTCCAATACAAATATTTAGTTAAAAACAAAATTTTAATAATTCATTTAATTTTCATTTGATTGAAATTGCAATTGTTATGTTAAACTTAATGGAAAATGATTTTCATCGATGCGCATATGTGGTTGTCTGTCTTCGAGAAGAATATCTGTTTGGGATATCTATTTTACAATTCTCCATCCTACACTTACTTATTTTTATGCATGTATTTAGCTAATTCGAATAATAATTAAAGTGCACGGGTGATTTACCGCCGTCGGTCGTCTGCAACAGCTGAAAACGATGAGTGCGAGAAGGTCGGAGAGAACGAGAAAGAAAGAGACGAAGTGGAACCATGCCGGAGATTGTGTGGTCAACCAGTTTCGTATCTGATTGTCATCTCGTGGAACTGCCGTTCCATAAAACATCTCTCTTTACGACCAATATGACAACTATTCTAATATTTACATTTGGATTTACATACGTATTTAATGGACATAAACGTTTGTCATTTTAACACTTTCTTCACTAAATTTATTCCGTGTATATGCATATGCATATGCGAGCGAACCAAAAAAAGAAAAAATTGAACCAAAAGACGATCGCACCCACACGCACACGTGATCCATTAGGTAACGAGGAACGTCAGATCGAAGCTAATTGCAAAGGTAAAGGTGAGTGGTTCGAATGAAATGCGTAAGAACTTTGAAACACTTCATTCACGGCCGAAACGAGAGTTGCCAATCATTTCAATCACGAATATCTTATACATTCTTTAATCTGCAAAAAAATGTATGTTAGGTAATCTTTATTTACTCATTTATATTCGTTAACAATTTATATGAAAATAACATTTACTTTTAATATAATCACTAAAATAAATAAAAAATAACTGTCATGAGATTCACAATAATTTATCAAATGTCATAAGATCCATAGCAACTGTCAGAAGATTTATATCACATACCTTAAAATTCATAGCAAATGTCATAATATCTATAGCAATTGTCAGATGATCTTAGCAAATGTCATAAAATCTAAAGCGAATGTCATAAGATTAATATCAACTGTCAGAAAATCTAAAATTTACTAAATTTTATTCCTTTTAAGAATATCAAACAGAATTTTATTAAACTCTCCGATAAACTGTATATGAAATACGGAGCGCATAAACTACACCACTTTGTCAAATAAAAAAAAAACGGAAACTGTTGATGTAATAATTTAAATTAAAAATTTGAAACATAAATTAATAATGAATGAGAGTTAATTAAGAAATCCATAAACACGTTTTAGCAAACGGTGCTCCGTCTTTCACATCATTTTTTTTTTCTGCATCTACATAAATTAAGCGATATTTATAAACCAATTACATAAATTTTATGCCTCATTTTTTTTTGCAAATATTTTTTTGGTTTGCTCTTGTGAATTAAGCGCAGCACCATTCATCGGGCGTTTTTATTGGATTCGCCTTTTATCGTCCTCCCGAGAAATGTTAACCTCAGGTTTAACTAGCGCTAGGCTCCAATTAGCGAAAATGAAGACGTAAAGGGAACAACGGGGAGAAAAGAAAAACACGATAAAGTGAAACGATTTACGAACGGAATATGTAACGGGCAATAACTATGCAGTTTAAGTGCGGTTATTAAATCGATATCAAAGTGACCCGTTTGTCCGGCTCAAATATACATATACATATTCAGTTTTGTATTTTTCTTTATTCTTCATCCTCTCGTGTCGAGGGGGCGCATTAAATAAGCCGTGTGGCTTTCGGGAGGCCCCGACATTTATAGCTGTCCCTTCTCGCTGCCCCCGCCGCCGCCGTCCCGCGAGACGGCCCGTAAAATACACGTACGGTCCTGTTGAGCTCCTTAAGTATACAACTATATTATCTCCACTTCGAGGTGTATAAATGTTTCGAAATTATTGCAATAAATTATATAATGTAAAAACGGTTTTATTTATTTTCTTCCTTTCTTTCTCGCTCCGCACCGCACATCTCTTCCTCCTTTCCACGACAATTGCCTCGGATAACTTCGCTTCTTTTATGGTAATTTACGTTTATGTTAAACGAAACGTCTTTATTATCGAACGATTGTCTCTTTTCTGAGGGGGGTAAAATATAACGACCGAACGTTACTTTTTAACCTTAAGACGTCTTTCTCCCTAGAAAAAATGACTTTTATTTTCGCAATAAACCGAAGGTTAAATATAATAAAAATAATAGTAACAAAGTAGCAAATGTTATATACATAAAAAAGCGACTATTTAAATGTAACCTTTGGAAGTTTTGGAAGTTTCGAAAACGATTTTACAAATAAAAAAAATTGAATAAATCAATTAATAGTTTTATTATTTCCCAGAAGTGTTTCTACAATTTTTATTATAATAAGAATTAGGCTAAAATCATATTCAAAACAAATAAAGCCATCATTAATAACAACATACTAATCTATTTATAAATATTTATATAAAAAAAAGTTAAATAATAAATTGTTTACAATTTCCTAATAATATTTACAAAATAGTCGATGTTGACTTTTGATCTAATTGCAAATCCAGAGTTTATCGTTTAATTAATTTAAATTTATCGTAATTCTTCTTAATTTTATTTTTGAATATACAATTTCGAATAACATTTAAAAGTTAGTTTTACCCAAATAAAAGGTAATAAAGTAAGGTGCGCTAAACATAACTTTTATGGATGTTGTAAAAGTTTATTTGGGAGCTTTAAACTATTGTAAAAGTTAGGATTTTGAATGCTGTGAATGCTCGAGTTTGACGAAAAAAATAAGGAAGAATCTATTAGAATACAGTTTTAGGTGTCCGAAAAAGTTTACGACGTTAGAAATGTTTGAAAATTTTTATTGTTCGCTCTTTGAGGCATCGAAGCGGCGTATCGCAAAAGAGGTAAAGGCGAGCGCGCCACAATACGAATTATAATTGAAAACGTGCGCAATTGGCTCCGACGTTTAAACGCGAGTAATTAATTTGATTAATGAAACAATATTATCGTTTCCCTCGGATTCCTGGTAACAAGCAGCAGCAGCAAGACCATAAAGAAACGGAATTATATGCATCTGTGTGCAATGGGCATCTTCTTCACCTCGCAACTATTTTCCCCTCCTCGCATCCACGCATCTCTCCATCAGACGACGAAAGGATTATTTTCCATCGGCGCGCTTCACAATGGAACTCGTAAAGTGAATTGCGGATCCCTCATCCTCAACAGTAGCGCAACAATATCCTCTCCGAATGCCGTGTGTTCCGTGTACCGCTTGATATTTATTGTATTGCCGCGACGATTACAAAAAAAAATAAAATAAAGAAAAACGGAAAGATTGAAAGAAATGCCGCATTCCGCTTCGAACGGCCTCTTCGTATTCTTCGCAATTAATACAATATCATCTTCGAGTACGCAGCGCAGATGCCGAAGATATTTTTGTTATTTATTTATTTTTTGCATTTGCAGCTAGCAGAAGGTATGGAAAGAGAAAATCATCTTCCGTGTAGAGAATTCCATTGAGATATGGAAGCTTATATTTTTGTAGTCAGGGCGGCCTCCAATTTGAGTGGATTCGGCTTTACGAGGATGGTGTCTGCTGAGGAGATTAACAAGTAGTGTTTTCCGTGAAAAAATCCGTTCGGCAAACAAACAACCGAGCAAAGAGTTTGTGTGTGTGTAGGAAGGAGCGAGCAGGATTGAGAAAGATAGACAGAGAGAGAGAGAGGTTACAGAACCTACGGTGCGGTTTTATTAGCTTAACCTTCCAGCTCGGTCATTTCTGTTGACACAATGGTGTGGTTGGTGGTCAGTCAATCCTCTTTACCTCCACGAAACACACACACAGCACAACTCGTTTCCATTACCGAATGAAGAAATAAAACTAATACCAAGATTATTACCAATAACAATAGAGGCGCGATTCGCGTACAGTAATATAACTTGTCCCACACGAAAATTAGATTTTTATAGATCCAGTTGACCCCTAAGTTTAAGCACCCTTAAATCCTTCAAGTTTAAGATCCTTTTCATCTCTCACCATCTATTATCGTATTTCCAAAAAAACGTGAATGCGAAGAACCCACCTTTCTTCTGAAAATCATCTTTGGGTCTAAGGGTCAACTAATCTTGCAGGTACGTGACCCCAAAAAAAAAAAACTAAAATTTGTGGTCGGTACAGTCTCTGCAAAAATGATTTCATTTCATTCAGGTGTTGGAAAAAGTCGTAAGAAGCGAGAAAATATGCAAAAAAATATAGGTTCGTAATTAAGGCGAACAGTGTTTACACAAAGGTCGCGTTATTTTCGTTCGGCGGAGAGCTGTCGCCGCATACAAATTGTGGTATTGAAAACACAGAACAAATAAAGCGTTTCGGTGTGTGGAATGATGATGATGATGATGGAAGTAAAGGATGGACGGCATATGGAAGGCACGGAAAAGACCACAATGGCTTTTCTTCGAGTGTCCATTCCAAACGATACTCATTAACCCGCAAGGAACGCCTACAATTCTAACATTTCTGCTTTGATGGAATGCGAAGAAGATTATTATTATCTTCAATCGATTTATGTTAAATCCGCAAATTGATTTAGTATTGGAAGCAATTAATATTGCAAGAAACGGCAATTTTACGGTTTCTTCTGAAGATTATATACTTGTGCATGTGCAGTATATATGCATGCAGTTGCGCGCGAGAGTCAAGAGAACGTGTTTTATAATAAGATAAAGAATGATGTTTGAATAATAGCAAGTGTTGTAATGTATCTGTAACTACCTATTGTGTTTACACAGCACGGCTTTTCTGCTCCTTTCCGTCGCTTTTTAATAACATCTCTCCTTCTGCACAACCGAACGCACACACTCTTTAATACCATTCCGAGCATTCTCAATTTTCGTATTCTGCATATCTTACCGCATTAATCATTCATACGTTATCCTTATATTTTAATACTTAGAATAAAATAATTTTAACTTGAGTTTTAAATATTTAAAATTCTTAAAGTTTAAATTTTAAATTCAATTTATATGTGTTTCTTTATGCGGTATTTATTTATTAAGGAAAGCTATAAAAAACATTGATTTGAATGATAAAATGTATGAAAATTTACATGAATTAAATTTAGTATGCTCACTTAATAAAGTCATTCGGAGATAATGAAGATGTTTAGTAAATTTATTCTCGATTTCCCGAGACGACTCAATTACTTTCTAAAATCTCATTGAATCGATGGATTTATCATCAATTATTTTAGATATAGTTTAGTTTTAACTTCTTTCGATACTGCTATGAGTATCTGCTTCGTTCTTTTGTAGCTGAAAGTGACGGTGAGAGGAATGTAGATGACTGATTGAATAATTCCCGAGTCGTTGCTGGCTACCTGAAAGAATTCTTCGTCGCCGACCGATGGGCAACCTAAAACAGGAGGCAGACTACAACGTCGAAGAAGAAGTAAAAGAAGAGGTAGCGCGCTTCGGAAATCATTCGAACGGCACAATAATAATATAAATAAGCCCGCTGCTTTCAGCATTGCACAATTAAATCTCCATTTGTCACGGCGATCGCATTAAACGTCTTTCAATGCAAACTGCGAATTTGCATACGGCATTTATTGCCGGCCGGCCGAGCTGCTGCGCCACTCGATGCTTTATCGCCGCAGAATAATTTTCGCCGACGGAAATGTTTTTCTTATTATTTAACAACAACAAAAAATTCATTTCACTCCGTTTCACGCCAGGAAACGACAATTTCATTTAAATTTCATAATGCGAGTCTTTTAGATCATTGAAAATAAATTACAAAATAAAAATTTCTACTTTCGGAAATTATGGAAAAATCCGTAATCGCGTCTCCTTTGTTTTCCAGCAATTAATGAAGTGTGCGTGTTTTTGTTAATTCGTCGATAAGAGACAAACGCGGGTCAAAGTATTTCAGATCGTTGACGTTCGAACAGGAAAAAAAAATGTAATGGCATCAACAGTAAAACTGCTGTCGACGTGCAAAAAGCAAACCGCTGACCTCTCTCTCCCCGGTCGGACTCGGGTCATTAAAAGTAAAAATAAAATTGGCCACCGAAGAAGCCCTACCGAGAAAAGCGCAATCCTCTCAGTTTAAGAAGGTTCAGTTCTTCAGAATTCATACACCTGCAAGAATTTTCATTTTCCATAAAACATATTTTTTCCACTTAATTTTAATAATCGAAATATTTTTTTTTTGGGTATTTAATATTTCAGTTCACTTAATAAATATTTAAATTGAAGAAAAATAACAATTTTTTCTTCCAAGATGCAATATTTCAGTCCAATTAATAAATATTTAAATATCAATTGCTATTTCATGAAACAAACAGAAATAATAGAAAATATTTGCAACGAATGTATTGATTTTTCTTCATTCGCTTACAATTGTTATCGAAGCAAAACACAATTTGTTAACAATAAACAATCGACAATGGTATTCTTCGGTCACGATGCAATAAATGTAAACTTTATTTCGCCTTGTTTTTTCCCACTTCGTTCTGATTTATCGTAGAACAATTTCAAGAATTAATACACAAACTGACAAACATTCCATAATTCCGTATTACAATAAACGTAAATTATTGAAATCAACATACAATATTTTTAAGATTTATTACTTTGTTACAAAAAAATATACATAAATATATTAATAAAGTATTGCATAAAATATTTATTAGTAAGAAAAGAGACAAATTAATTCAATTTAGGGAATAGAAATTAATCAAACAAGTCATTTATTTAATAAAAAATAATTAGTAAAAATTTTCTAATACATACATTTTTCATATTGATTCTAATTAATATTGTATGATAATTAATTAATAATGAAATATATTTTCCATATTACAATATTACATATTTAGTCATAATGAAATTTTAAGCAAATGTTATACATAATATTTTTAGTAAATTATAGATAATATTGTTTAAATGTTTCCCATAATATAAATTGTGGGAATATGTAATAAATCTTGTATAAAATAATTTGGAAATGATGTAAATATAACAGATAAAACTTGTGTAATATGCGTTGAGGATTAATGAGCGTCAAATGAAGAAGTGGGAGAGCAATAATAAAATCCGCGTCGCTAATTTATTGGATGCACACACGATACGCCAGAAATAAACGCAACAAACGACTAGAAAAATAATAGGTAGAAGAAGGAGACCAGCGTTTCCGCATTATTTATTATATTGACCAATGAATCAAAAGGTTTATGGGCAGCTGTGGAAGCAGAAAAATTCCTAACCTGAGTAGCACCAGGACGGCCAGACCACCGGACTTTCCGTATCCATTCCTCCGGAGTGTCCTATCGTCGTTGTCTATTGCGAATCTCTTCTTCCACCGCACAAGAAAATTACCAAATCGAGAAATAACACTTGTTGATTCGAACCGAACCAGAAAATGATGATGATAATACAAGAACAACAACAACAACAACAAAAATCCACCTGTACGCGCTTTCAATTTGCAGTTTATTATTATATCTCCGCTACATAACTCTTCACTTGAACTTTGGCACTTTGCAACGAGTCGAGTCCGCACTGTCGCATTCGATTATTATGTACGCAAAAAAAAAATAATAATAAATAAATTAAAACCTAATTTCGGAAGGAAAGAATGTTTGTGTGTACGAAACGTGCGAGGTTGGGCGCGCAACTGCTGGGCAACTGCGAGCAGCAGGTGTGTGTAACAGGTGAGATAGAAATGTGACCATGGATGGCCTCGCCGCGTACTGATCAACTCAAGACGAGTGGTGTGCTCTCCTTTGAAATCGCTCGCCACCACTCACCGACCTGTCATTCCTCATACAGACTACCAGCCCAGAACTACCTTTACAGGTACTATTATGATAATCAACTCACTATTCACTATATTTCCAATTCTTTCTCTCTCTCACACCTCCTACTCCTCCTGCTCCTCCACCACACTCCAGTCGTTGTTGTTAGTTGCCTCGCTCTTACACTTTATTCACTTCTTGCCTTCCTTCATTCACTGACCACCACCGACTGATAAAGGAAACTGTTCCATTGCATATTACCAGTATTATAACAATTATAATTACGAACCGATGCAACCTGCTCCTTTCTTATTTTTTTTTTCATCTTCCTGCGCTCCTCGTTTATGCCATTGCGCTTAATAATATTCTGCTCTTTCACTCGTAATTACGCGAAGAAACTGGATTTCTCAACTCTTCTTTTACAATCGCACCGAAGCATTGATTATTCTCTTTTTTTTCTGTTCAAGGATTATGATTTCGTTAAAACGTCCGTTGCAACTGCAAAAGACACATCATTAGTTGCTTCAATTTTAATTTAAACAAATTAAATTTACAAGTATAATTGGATATTAAGTTTAAAAAAAAAACATATTGATTTTATTTATTCAATATTTGTTTGTAATTACTGTCAAAACTATAAAATTACACTGATTTGTATTCAGTATTTTATTAGCATGTTCATATTATTAGTTTTAGAGAAATTTGTTAAAATTTATAACAATATTCGGCGCTAAAAATATCATTATTTTAACTAATTTACAAACACACAAAGAAAGAAATTGGATTTTTCAAATTTTTACACTTTTACGTCCATGAAATATTTATTTACTTAAAAATTAGAATTTCTCTAAAATAAATATTTCAACATTTAAAAAAAATATTTTTCCTGTATTTTTATTATCAATTATTTCAATGCTCGATTTTAAAACAATTCGTTCGGGACACTTTCGGTGCTTACAATTTCATTGTCTCAACTCTTAACTGTAAATTACGTGATACTCGTAAATGTCACAAATATCCCAATAAACTAGTTTTATTTCCTCTAGTATTAGATGCGCTATAAACGTTCGAAATTTGATTGATTATAATGCTTTTCCTTATTTACGAGCAATAAGTTATAGTATAAAATTTATTTGTTTCAAATTACACGTATAGTATATTTTCAAATCTAAATTTCTAAATAATTTACATTAAAGTAAATGTTAAGTAATCATCCAGAACTTGTATAAAAACGCTGCACATATGCAGTAATTAGTATTAAAAAAAAATCTGAACAGTTGCATTTTCAAGGCTCAAATCTAATTCCATATTTTTCTAATGATATTTTTTTTTTTGTTTTAATTACATCTTTTTTCTGTGTTCTGTTCGTCCGACCACAAGCGTGCATTCGTTATAATTTACCGCTCACGTCTGTGTTTCCAACTCATTTTACATGCTATCACTTACTTCCTCCGCGATCAAATTACCTGCAACTGTTGCACGGATTGAATTATGTTTAACGTTTCTTTAATAAAAAAATATATCCATTCATTAATGCGTATCTCAACTCTTCAATTTATTTATTACTGAACGAAAGTTTTTATTGTTGTTGTTAACAAATTAATTTAAAAAAATATATATTTTAGTTTAAATTATTTGTGTGGATGAGAACATTCCGTTAGCGTGGATTTCGTGAACATAAGGTGTACGTTTTGGTTTTCTTAAAACATTAAGCAAACACCTTGAAGATAAGTCTGGCGACATATGTTGTACTTTTTTTTTATTACTTTTGTCTGTTAAAACAAAAGGCTGAAATTATGGTGCAGCTGTTGTCAAAAAATGTTGAGATTTTGGCTTGCAGCGAAATTCAATTGGAGAAAATGTTTGTAAATAAAGAGGAGAGGTCGAAGCGACTACCGATAGGCAATTAATTAATGAATCATTTCGAGGCATGGGATTAAAGTGAAATGGACGACATTAGAAATTTAATTATCCTTCGTTGCAGGATAATTGCGCATCGCGGGCGTACTTTAATTCCGAAACCACATAATAACTCGCATATCCGAAGCCAAACAAGTCCATGAATAGAGAGTTGATTGAATAAAATGTGAGTTACATTAGAGTGTTTTTCTTTGCGGCAGCCACGGAGATTAACGACCACGCTCAGCTCAGTGTTTATGTACGCACACACGAGGAGGACTCCTATCCACCTCCTCCTCCTCTTTTCCTGCATTCATCCCAATGATTAGTTTCAATTAATAAACGCGCATTTCCCCATTGATTAACTCTGTCCTGGCTTCTAATTAAATTACCTACATAAAGCACATACAAAAAAAACAATTTATACATGAAAAAAGCGAAACATCAATTAAAACAATTACAATAAACACGTAGGTCGAGCGCAAATTGCGATTTTCTCATTTACAAACTAGAAAATCCACTTGAAACGCGTATTCCATTTTTAATCGCAAATTTTGATTACCATAATGTAACTGCTCTTATTATTTTTTATTCCATTCTGCTAAATTTCCAAAACTCGTTTTCCCACTTTTAATCATCAGATAATTACAAGAAAACCAGGTTAAAAATGATCTTAGCACAATTTCTGTTTTTTTTTCAATTTGAATTTTATCACATGAAATTTGAAATAACTAAACAATGTTTGGTTTACATTCACAAGTTATTTTCTAAATCTTATAATATTAGCATTAAGAAATATGTTTATTGTTTTCTTAACTATTGATATTACTTTAGAAAAATGTAAAACTCCCAATATTGGAGCATTTTAAATGGAGACTTCAATGATCGATGAGCACACGAACCCGACACTAAAACATCTCATTTTATATTTTTCTCTTACGCAATCGATGAAAAACGACTCATTAAATACACATAGAATCATTTTTTTTATGTCGATTGATGAATTAGATTCAAATTTAATCAGTTTGTGTGTGAGAAACCAATTTTGGGTGTAGAGATTATATGCAAAACACTCGACAATTATTCAGAGCTGTGTCGAGCTCCATTAGGTATCGCGATTGGAAACGAACGAACGAACGAGAGGGTGTTTGTCATTGTAACAAAACACATTAGAATGAACACAAATTAAATGCACGTATCGTTCTTAGAAGCGAGGGATTGGTATGCGCAGGTGGTTTTGATGTATGGCGTTTTAATATTAATATATTTCGGGTTTCAATGATTCGAACGTGGAAGTCTATGAATGAAGCTGCTCAAAATAGACTCGTGATTGTTGTTGTTATTTTTATTATTATGGTTATCTTGGCGTCGGCAATGGTGATATTCGACTTCTAATGGAAAGCTAGGACAGAGAGAGGATCTTTTTTTTTGATTGTTATCTATGGGATGGGTGAGGTTTTCCGGCAATCGCAAACGTCTTAATTTGTAAATGGTGACAGCTGTCAGATGGAGGGAGACGGGTCAACGATCCCGGTTTGCTTGCGAGTTTGTATGTGTGTGGTTTTATACCTAAAAGTATTTATTGATTTATTGCTGACGTTTTCGGATTTCCATTGCGTGCGACAAGCGACGCGGAATACCAAGAGGTTCGTCGGGGTTGGGGCATATCAGTAGGAAGAGGAGGAGGAAGAGGTAGGTCGGATCATCTCCGAATTGTGTGTGTGTGTGTTTCAGAATCGTGGAATGCATTGAAAAGCGACGGCATTTGCGGGATCGATTAGATAATTGATTGTGGTCGTAGCAGTAGCGAGTGGATTGCTTAATGGGTCTGGTCATCGGAATGACATGTCTCTTTCTCTCTTTCATTTTATCTCCGCTTACGTTCTTAATCTTTCTCTCTCTCGCAGCGTTGGATCGCGCCGCTCGCAAGAGAACGACCTCTCGTGGTTAGCAATCGTCACCTCCCCCACCAAAGAGTAAGAAATGGTAAGCGGGACGGGACAAGACGGGATGTGGACGGGTCGGATCGGGTCGGGTCGGGTCGATCGGCCCAGGCTTGTACCTGTTTTGTTCACCAATAAGCTACTGTAAAATATCTCCCTCTAACTCACGCCAATTACGATCCTCCATCTCTCCTCCACATATATACCTGTGTTGACTTAAGTCTCTGTCTCCCTTCCACGACGACTTTGGGTCGCGAGGCTGTCTCGCTTTACGTCGCCGGACGCGCCTAAGCGCCATCCTTCTTATCGGCCCCCCGGCCAAAGGTCGATGCTTTCCGTTTCCCTTTTGGTAGTAGTTCGACCAATAATTCCGCTCCTACCTGAGTTTAAGCCCGGCAAGAAGACCCGATGAAGACGTGAATTCTGCCCTCTTCTCCCCCGCTCTCACCTTCCAAAGAACGCCCGTCCTCAAACCGAGAGACGGACAAGCATTTGTTATTTAGATACAAGCACATATATATGTGTACGTGCACTATGCATTATCTACACATAGATACTTCGCTCCAGAACCCAAAGACATGGCCATCCTCCGCTCTATCTACCAGACACGAACAAAACGAAAATATCCGTCTTCATTACTTCATCGCTTTATCGACTCGTAAACATTCTTCGAATCGAATTTAGAAACCACTTAGAAGATACATCTTTAATTGTTGATAATCTCGCATTGGATTTATTGCATCCATTCAGTAGTACAACAACATTGTTAAAACCTATCAAAAACCAAAATAATAAAATCTCATAAAAATGCACTTTATCAAATTCTAGATATTTTACATCAAAATCAAAGATATCTAATCCTTACAAATAAAATTTAATATTTTCAGTAATTTTCAAATTATATTAAAACTTAAAATTTATAATTTCATTAAGGATTATATAATTTATATTTGCTAGTGGGTTGTCTATATAAAAAAAATGCGCAGATGAACCTTCTGAACTGTGCGCAGAAATTCAGATATCCTTAAAAGATTTATTATTGAAATTCGCGATTGCGGAATCTTTTCGCGTTGCGGGAGGTACCGTAAATTATCGTTTAATTAAAAAAAAATGGACATTTACATGGCGCGATAAACCAAATTGACGTGCGCCTTTTGTCCTTATTATGAAACGCCGCCGCCGCCGGCCCTAATTGAGCGCTTTACGAAACCGGCGCGCGAGCGCGCAACAAAAAATAAATAATCCTCTTCCTACTTCTTTCTCCCTCCGGAGCATCGCGAAAATTATGTAAACGACCTCGTTAACGGTGCGGTTATTAATGGAGCGAAAATCGGAACGATCCATCCATCCGCAGCAGCTTAATGGATGCATTGACGTTGGGATTAGTTTCATCGCGAAGAAGTCGCAATTGATTGCAAGAACAAACAACTTTTAACAGCTCTCGTCCTGTCAACAAAAATAAATAATAAAAGAAATGAAATCTGTCTTCATTTCATTTTTGGCCGTCCAAAAAAAAAAGGTCACCGAGCCGGGGCAGAAATTCATCATTTTTATTGTCTTCCGCTGACTTGTCTTGCTGAATGCGCTTATTTTAATTTTTTTGTACTCTTTCATTCCTCGTATTAAATTTCACGAAGGGAACTGCTTTAACTGCTTCGGGTCGAGGAGGATCGCGAAAGAATAATGAGCGGTATTATAAGTAGGGAGGGACGATAATAAGGAAAAACGTAATTACGGTCACCTGGTTTGAATAAAAATCGAGGCGGAGGTCAGGAATTCTGAGCGGCCTTCCACCGCGGTTTTCGTTCTGTTGGAGGCGGGAGGCAACAAGCAGGTGTTTGTCTATTTGCCAACTAATGATTTCGAGTGGAACTGGAACACGAACGCGCTAAAAAAATAACCGGTAGTGATAAAATGTTACAGTTTCAATATTTCTTGTTCATTTTTTTTTTATCTCTCGCTGTTCTTGAGCGCGCACTTTCATCCATTTTGGCGGATCGAAGCGAGAGTTCTTTTGATCGATGATGATGATGGTTTAACTTCATCGTATCATTAAATCCTCTCGTTACTGTTTTTTCCTTCTCTTTTTTTCATTTTAATTGCAATGGTGTTTATTGCCGGAGATCCGATGAAATATTCATGGAGAGCAGCAGCAGCAATAATTGCTCTTCTAGCTCGGTGATTTCACCTAACCCTAAGGCCGAGCAGCGTTACGTACGTACATAATTCGTCGCTTCCGTTGGTCATCTCATTTATATTTTATATACGGAAAATTATATATTACGTACACATAGTCGTACGTACATAACCTCTCGCCGGTCACCTTCATGAACTTTTACTCCGACCAGTTTCTTTCTTCTCCTCCTTCTTTTTTTATTCTTCATCGTTCATCGTTGTTGTTCCTCCTTATTCACCTCTCTCACTCCACCATCACCATCATTAAACTCATTACGAAACCTAAAATATTATTGCGCTCCTTTATCGACCACCGGATTCCACTGTACGGCTCCTTCTCTTCGCTCACATCCTCGGACGCGAACCAAAAAACATCTCACGAGGAAGAACATAATTATACCATATAAAAATCCACGCGAATTCTTTCCGACCGACACAAACTACACCTTAAAGCGACAAACACATGAAAATGTTACGTAACAAAAATTGTAATGCAATGCATTCCGATTCGGGAAACTTGATTTCTTTGCCGCTCGAAACCTACTTTACAAATCATCGACCATACGCTGCAGCCTTTTTAACAAACGATTACTTTGTAGATTAATCGAAGAAAATTAAATTGTTTCCTTCAATTGAAACAAACTTTCCATTTCTGAAACGCAATTCTATTAATCGCATCAAATTCCAATTTAAATAAATTAGTTTTATTATATAGATATAATTATATATTTTAATAGAACAAAAATATAATTTTGATGGAAAATGTTGTTATCAATTATAATAAACTCAGTTATAAATATTAATTATTTTCGTATTTCAAATTAATTTAATTAATTATTAATTTGTATTAATTACTTAAATCGCTGATCATAGATAAATTCATCCAATTTAAATACAGATCTATTGATATTCTCATGCTCCCAACAACAACAAAAAACAGAACGGTAAAAAAATGTTTAAAATTCATCCTGCATATGAAATAAGCTGGGCAAAAGATAAAGTCTGAATAAATTGATGAACTAGATGAAACAGTTCGTGGTGTATTATGAAAGGCCAAGAAGTAAAATGGTGTAGTTAATTGATCTTAGCAGGACTAGTTTCGAAACCGCCAGGTCGCCGTAAATAAATTATAAAACACATACATACATTTTTTTTTCTTTCCATTCTCCCGATGAGAAGATCAAAAGAGAAGCGCCTTCGGAAACTAGTTTCGGATCTGGATCTGAATCGCATCGGTAAGGAAAATTAATGATTTGTTTATTAATATTAGCTACCAAACGATGAGGAGAAGGAAGACACGGCTAAAAATCCATTAAACCGCTTTTACGATGTCACGAATTTACATATTGCCCAAAAATGAGGAAGGTGATTTATCTTTGGGAACCGAAACGCTCTGCTTTTTTTTCTACTCTTCTCTCTCAGACTTTACGATTTCCTATTCAATTAAAACATTCCGGCAATTAATAATAGGAAGCAGTCGAATTATGAGAGACGAACGGATTGGAAGAGCGAGAATTTGTCTCTTTTGGTCTTCTACTGTTGTTTTCGTTCGCTGCGAGGATCGAGAAAAGAAAGAAAAAAACGGCGAGTACAAATCGGTCGTTTCTATTTATTTATGTAGCGCATTTTCAATTCAAATATTTGCTCTTCCATGTACGTACGCTGCCGAAGAGATATACCATTTTCAGACCCTCTTTTATTTTACCTTTTTTTATTCTGTCTCTGCCCTTTTCTCATCCTCCGCATATTTTGAAGCTCGCACGTTTCAAAACACCGATTCATTATCTCTATTTACTGATGGTATTTATTCAACAGTTGCACCACATTTACAGCTGTGCAAGTTAATTCATCGTGTAATTGATAACATTTAGTTACAAGCAACAGTATTGTGGATTTATTAACTAAAGATTCTTATTAGTGGATAAGACAATTAATTTATGGTAACTGACTATTTCGAAGTTATAAATAGAAAAATATTGGACCAGGTATGGAACCTCGGGGAACCACCGTATGTTAAAGCGCGTTCGAGGAATGCGTTTATTGGATCAGTTTCGAAGCTTTCTATTCGAGAAAAACAAAGTGAATTGAATTGTAGTTTGGTTATGGGGAGGAGGAGAACGGATTGTTGCGGTGGCCGAGGAAAAGAAGTGGATTAAATGATATGCTCGAACTCGTAACGAATCGTTTTGTGATTGAATGAATGCAAGGAGCGGTAGGGAATGCCGATAATTCCAATAACAGCAGAAGTAGAAGAAGTATTGTGTAACAATGCTAAAGAATGAAGAGAAAGAGGAGAAGGAGGATTGCGTGCGCAGTGCTATGATCCAGTTTCGCATCGAGAGTTCGCGGATTTTCGAATTGGAAAATCTCGATGTCCGATCGAATGAGGCCGTAAATGATAGGAGGTGACCCGCTGTGTTTCGCATCCTGCTGCACATGCAGCGTGCCCACGCCTGCACCTGCCGGCTATGACCGTCCTGCTGCAAGTGACCACATCGCCGTATCTGGAGCGCCGCCGCCGCCGCTGCAGGAACAGCCGCCTCCGATGCATGCACACACTCATGTACAAACCTAGGTACAAGTTCAACTTGCACTCGCGGTTATAAACCAAGTTCAAACAACTTTGTGGCAAACGCAACGAATGGAAGGACGGAGAAGGACGAGGTTGGTTGTGCTGAAACGAACGTGCAAGAAAGAGACGGCCTTACGCATCCAACGGGCTTAATGATCCTCCTGACGTTTCCATTATCATTCAATTCCGAATCGAATCCACCTCGCCCTCATTTACCGAGACGCAAACATTCAGGATGTTCCATCTCATATTAATTAAAAGCATTTGAAATATTACAAAACATATTCATCTACAATAGATCTTTTAAAACTACACAAAAAAAACTTAATTTAAGAAAACTTACTAATCGAAAAATAAAACTATTAAAGAAACAGTAGCAAATACCTAAACAGGATTAAATTCCACATAAAATACAACAGGATTTGAATAATTTGTACATTACTATTACCCAACTAAAAAGTATACATTCCATTTGATGCTTCCCAACAATAAATTAATTAAAGATCTCGTAAAATAGATTTTAAGTAACTTGGAACGTTAAATTTAAAAGAAAAATAAAGATAAATTAAAGGTAAACAACTTACTGATAGTAAACCTACTACCGTACAACTAATTTTCCAACGGAATAGCTGAGACCATAGGAAAACATCCGTTTAACGGAACCTAGAAGCACTACACTCGGTGTGCTTTCTCCGATCCGATATTTTTAACAGGACCATTTTTTTCTCTCTCTATACTTGCAACGAAACGACCTTCCTTTCCAGTCCAGTCCAGAAATAAACAAATCAATATTTTGAAAGTAAGTCCTTAATAACATCTACACACCAAGCTCAAACAAACATACAAATTGAAGTAGATATTGATGGTAATGCAATTGTTCTATTATGCAATTAAACGTTGTTTCTCTTTAAAGAAAAATAATGCTTGCTTTTGTATTGTTGCGAGTTTCTTTTTTTCGGGGTTTGCAAAGGAGAGATAATTACGGATTGCATTGTGGATAATTAAAAGTGCAGCGAGCAAAGCGTTAATGAAAGGGGATTATGAATATGCATGGACTGTTGTGTATATGTATATATGTATATATGTGTGTATGTGTATGTATGTGTAATATGAACGGCGGTTTCCTGTATAATAAATAACTATTTAATTGCGAATACTACATACGGTGAGCGAAACGCGGCGGCGAAATAAAAAGAAGACAAGAATAAGAAGGAGAACATATAAATTGTATGCCCAAAAGCAACAAGTTGAAGAGGAGAGGAGTAAAAAAAAAGAGGAGCAGAAAGCGGCGGCGGCACGAGAGGAGGAAGAAAGGACGACGAGGGAGGGTAGGGGTGCGGTATTCAGAGAGATGAGATATAAAGCCTTGGCGGTCGTGAGTTCAAAAGTCGTTGGGAAAGGAGAGTGGCGGCCACAGAAGCGGCGAAAAAGAGATGAGGTGAACGAAAAACGAAAAAGAAACGAGAAGAATTAAGAAGGGAAAAAGACGGAGGAGAGCTGAAACAACAAAAAGACGAGGAGTTATTTAGGAGGGCATCGCGCCTGATCGAACTCGGTCCAGATTCCTGATAAAATAACAGGTTCGGCCGCCAATTAGGAGATGTCCCCGGGTCACAGACTGTCTACTTCAATATCTTTTCGGTCCTTTTTCTTTCTTCTCCATTCTCTCTCTCTCTCTCTCTCTATCCTTTCCTTACCTTGACTTTTCAATACACACACATACACACGTTACACTCGTTGGTTTCTTCGTGGTCGTGGTAAAGGTAGTCCTCTCTTTATCCTCGTTTCCTTAAGCTTAATTTAAACGGGTCGTTGTTCCGGCGAGAAACTATCGTTTATTTTGTATCCACGTGTGTATGTCAGCAATGTAATTTGCAATTGCAATGTTTGCGCTTCTTCTTCTATTAATTTCCGCCGATGCCCGTGTTTATGGTAAAACCGTGGGGGATTTCGTGTTGAAAGGTTAATTGCGTTTGGCGTTTAATTCGAAAACGGGTCCGAATGTTTGCTGCCATTGAAGAGATGGTAGAAGAGATGCTTATCGCCGGAACCGACCGAAAATCGTGCGTCCCCAGTTTTAATTAGGAATTACAGCTTAAAATTACATATATATATATATTCCCCGCGGGGAGATAATTAGAAAGAGATTACTGGCTGCAGATCTTGTTCGGATGGATGGATGGAATTGATATAATGGAACTCACCAAATTGGATCTCCTCGGCGAAGAGAGCGGAATTATCTGAAACGGAAGAAACGCCGATTACTTATTGATGAAACAAACGCACACATAGAAGACTTGTAGGGGGCACAATTGCTGCTTACTGTAGACCAGGCACATATCTTTCGAGCAGCACTCATGAAAAGGGGAAGAGATGTTTTGTTGTTGTTGTTGTGTTATGATTTGGTGTGGCGTGGAGGAGAGAGCTCTTCTCCTCTTCTCTGGATGCAGTTTCAAAGTTATTGGAACACCGCGCGCGAGTGACTAAGCACACTCGGCGTATGTGTGTGTACAAAAGACGGGGCGTTAGAGTTGGGTCATAGGTCAGGGACGTCGTAAGACCTGTGATCTTTCTCTCTCTCACTCACACTCACTCCTTCATTCTTCCTCTGCATCTCTTTCCCAACCTTCTATCTCGCTCGCTCCTTCGCGCCGCGAAGACCACTGCCCTTTTTAATACACTCAACCCAATAAACGAAATGCTAAGAAGAGCGGAGATAAATCAAACGATGAACACGAGTCTGACATTTGGTGACTCGCGTTGCATAACTACACCTTTTATTTTTTTCTGTTTGTTTGTTTGTTGTTGTTTCATTTTGTTGTATAGTTGTTTCTGCTGATCCAATGCCTAATTGATCATTCCTATCTGCTCCCATTACACGGAATTCCCAGCTACCTATCAAGCTCTCTTTCTCTTTAAGTCTTTCTCTTAACATCTCTTGCCTACTCCATCATCATTGCATACTGGTTCTTCGCCTTCCCTTCCCAATGGAAACTTATCGCCGATATTTATTGCCGCGCACTAATTATAGTTATCATTTTTGCGGGCCGCTAAACCGGTACGACCTGGATGCAAATAGTTTTGTACCAAGTTGCAGCAGCAGCAGCGGCAGCTGCAGCAACCGTTTGCAGAGTAAATAGATCGTTTGAGAAAAATCACACACATACATACACCGAGGTCGTACGTTTTTGTCCGAGATTGTACCGCCGCGTTTTGACCCCTACGTCCTTAAAACCCTCCCCGCAACTCCCCTTTCCCAAGTCCGTTCCGTCCCCGGTCAGGGTTGTGAGGCGCGCGGCTAGGGTCACAGGTTAAAAGTCAAAAGAACCAGACTGACTGCTGAACCTAATACTCTCTAACCTGCGCAGTTCAACTCTCCGAACCGACCGACCATTGTACGTCACGAGTCACCAAATTGACCTTTCGCTCTCGACGTTCTTAATTTTTTTTTCTTACTCTTTATCTTCATCATTTTCCACTCAGATATGCCAACACCGACATCTCCGCTGCCCACATTCCACTTTCATTTTTCGAAAAACAATGCGAGAAAAAAACAACACATTATGTATAAAAATACATTGGTCACAGGCCAAATTGCGTAAAAATTACCATCTTCAATTATAAGCTCACAACTTGCCAAGTAACAAATGTTGTCTTAATTTTCCATATAAAAACATTGATCACATATAAATTAGTTATTACATAATTATATTAGATTAGAAATTATCCAATACTTGGAAAGCTCAAGTATATACAAAACAAGATTATAAGCGAATTTTGATAAGATAATTAGTAATAACCTATGTTAATTTCCAATATAAAAAACATAAACAAAATCTTAAAACCAATTCAAAACAAAATCTGAAAATACATCCAGATCTCATTTATTTAGAACTGTCCAAACGTACGTCACTAGACGAAACACAGACTAAAACACCAACAACATTCCACTTTCATATTTCTACTTATATTTTCTTAAACAATTACTTTAATTTTACAATAATTTTAGAGATTAAATTATCTTGATTGTTTTTAATAACTAAAAAACGAGTCAATTAACTTCTATTTTTCTCAAATAATTTGTTACGTAATATATATATATATAGATATCTAATAATATAGAATTAGAGTGTTACAATTGCATATACAAAATGCATTCTTAGTGAACATTAAGTAAATTGTATCGCGGTTGGCCGATGTGTTTCCCTAGGTTACATAATAATAACATACAATTACTGGTGCTAATCAAATATTAATAGCAAATGTGGAGTGTATCAGAGGTTGAGTTGTTCTGCCGTTTCCAAGGAGATTGATTACTCTATACAACATTCGTCTGTCTATTACAGATATAGTCGTAATATCTTCTCAAGTATCTATCGTATTGCTAATGAGAATATCATTGATTTTAATTATAAAATGAAGTTGTTATATTTCCGCTTAATTAGTTTATACATTAATTGATTTTAATTAATATTTCAAAAAAGTTAAAAATTCAATGAGATTAAGTAAATAGTTTTTCGATTGGTTACGTTAAAATATTTTAATATTGGTTTGCGATTCTACTCAAATCAATAGTTTGTTATCTAAGTTCCAACTAATTCTCTTGCGATTATCGAGACGTGCAACAAGTTTTTCTTCTAAAAGAAAAGTCATCAAGAATATATATGACCGAGATCCGTATTGGATTTCGTAGGTAATTGCATCCATCTCGAGCGAAAAGAAAACAACGAACGAACCCAGAACCGGATATTGCGTCCCTGCAAAAATCTCGGGTTCGCCGCAGCGAGGCCCGATAATTAACAATTACATTTTCATTTATTTTCTAATCAAAACTGGTTGCACGTTGCGAGCCATTTATCATTTCCCGATCGAAAGATTAAAATCTCGGCGCACATTTAATGAGAAGAGCCCAGGCCTGGGTTACCACCGATAAACATGCCTTGTGCACGCCGTAAATTTTCCGCCACACGTCGTAACGCATTTCCACTGTCCGCTGCTTTTTCGGATAAACAAACAAAAAAGAAACAACATAAAGACATAAATAATTAATAGCAATTTGCTAATTATTAAAATTATTATTATTAAACGACCTGCTTTTTAAATTAATCGGATTATTAATTGGTAATTGCCGTAATTTATCATTGTTAAAGATTAACAATTTAAATATACATATTATTAAAATATAAATACATTTTTTTGAGAATTATATTTTTAATTTACTGAAAATTCTCAGTTTTGTAGCAAAATTACTATTTATAGAAATAATATTTATTTTTATGTGCTATTATTTATATTTCTTTACTTAATATTTACAGGAAAGATGTAGCAATTTGTTTGGAAATGTTGTTGAATTGAGACATTGATTTTTCGTTGTTGTTACAAAGAGAAGAGTGATTTCACTTAAGAGTTGTTCCTTCGAGCAGAGGAAGAGAACAACGAATGTAAAATAAGAAAAAGACAAAAATTGAAGCCGCAATTTATTGCTGGGCATTGTTTGCGGGAGGCGCAAAACGGAAACAATGCCGAATCGCAACAATGCAAGAAGCGGGCGGCGGCCGCGAGCCTCCTCCTACTCCTCTCATCCATCCATCCATCCTCGCATCCATCCATCGAGAGGATCGAATTTCGAAATTGAATTCGTAATTAAAATTGATTGTGACTTCTTTCCTTCTTCTTTTATTTGTTGCGATTCCGACTCGCACAATGCAAAATAATACGCCGATCACTCGGCTCTCCCTTCCTGGATTCGAAAGGATAATAACGCACTTGTGAATGCGCCGGTTAAAAAATTACTTCAACTCTCTCCACTCGTTTCTCTTTGTTTAAACTTCTTCAATTTCCTTTATTTTTCACGCACCTTATAAAATCTTTGATATCTCTACGCATGCAAGAGGTTCTAGACGTGAATTGAAACGATAATCTTTCTGTAAAGTTCTTCCATTTATTGTACAACTATGATATTGGTATGGGTGCAAGATTTTCTGGAGGTAGCAAATAAAGAGAAATTAAGATCGGAACGTGTGTGGTGTGTTATATGTGTGGTGAATCAGAGCATTGGAGCGGCGTCTGAAGGTTAGGTCGAGCGGTGTTCGCCCACAACAGATCCGACGCCCACCGCTCTGAACTCTGAACCCGCAGGTATTTCAATTCAACTCGGGATAGTCTCTATCCCATCTGACCTATGCCTACCTTATTTGGTGCAAGCTGCATTTATACTTCTATTGAGTGGTACGACCCTGGGACTCTTCGGATAACTCCTCCGGTTTCTTTATTTTTATTTGTTCTCCACCTTTGTTTTTTTTTTGTTCTTCTGTTGTTATTGTTGTTTTGCTGCCATTACTATTATTTTCCTTTCTTCTTCGATCCGCTTCTTTTAAATACAATCAGCAACCTTCACACTCCCAAACGAGAAACGCAAAGCATCCAGGCAAACAGGCCTCATCCGTCATTAATTCTACACGACATTAATATTTATCAAAGTGTTTTTTTTATATACACAATAGACATCATCAATAGTGAATACGAAGCGTCACGAATTTTCGTTACGCTTTATTTATTACCATTTTACAAAGTAGCACTTAGAAAAATATATTTTAATATTACTTCAATTAAATAATTTTACCATTATATAATCAAATATATATTATATAAATAAAATATATTTGTTTTTCAAATTTTTAATAAATATTTCATATTCAAATATTCATTTTACTATTCTTTCAATTTTCAATAATTTTAAACATTATCAATAAAAAGAAAAAGAAGTTGCCTAAATTTACAATTGTTTTGTATTTAAAAAAATCTTTTTTTTTTAATTTATAATAACTTTCTTTGAAATTAATTAAATAATTATTACCTCATTCTCTATATTCCTTTCATGCTTATAACAAACTATTATAAATTTATTTAATAATCGTTAAAGAAAATAACGCCACACTTTTCAAACTAAACGCGTTTTGTCCAAACGTCAATGTCATTTGCTTATTTGTTTTCCATATCATAACCAACTTCGTTAATTATTTAAAAAATATGATAAAATAAGGATTCTGAAATTTATCACTTCAATAAAATATTTAAATATTTAATTAATTTTCCAACTAAATAGATTATTACTTTAGTAAAATATGTAATATTTCAATATTGCTTTTAAATTGAATTGGAAATATCATTCTGCATGAGATTAGCAATCAGTCGGTAACTTCTACTTCTTTTTTTCTTCTTTCTTTCGTTCTCTCGTTTCTTAAGTGAAGAAACGTCAGTCCCTGGAGATCCACACAATGGTGACACTCGGTACTTAATGACGGCAATCGTTGAATGGAGAAGGACTTTTTATTTCCGGAAGGAAATCCAAGATTCGTCTGGATAGGAAAAGTCGAAGCTCTGAATCCGTTATTTCAATCATGAATAGCGATCGAAATGAATTTATATCTTATTGGTAATGTGTATTTTTTACAGCAAATGTGAACTTCGCACAAATTGAGTAAACAATAAAGTTACAAGTAATTTTATTGTAAATTTAATGCGTTATTTGTTGTTGGCTGCGAGCTGTGCAACATAATAGATTAAACAGTTTATTTGTACCGTCTGGGACGAAGATATCTGAAAGTGAAGCGCGGTCGGAGATGTTAAAGTGTATCATCATCATCAGCTGCGGCAGCGGCAGCAGCAGCAGAAGCGAATGATGATTTATGTCGGAAGAGTAATTATTGGGATTACGAGCGCGGCCGATGCGAGAGTTATGTGTTGTGATGAATGAAATGGGCAATAGTGTAACACTTGAGGAGAGGATAAATGAAGACTTTGTTCTAATTGATACGAGAATAGACACCTCGCATATTTTTGATTGAGATTTCTTTTATCGTTAATGACGATTCTCATTATTATAATTTCGTTGAGGAGAAACGCATATTGTCATTTGTGAATATCAATCATCGGCGCAGCGATGATGCTGTTGGGACAGGAATCACAACAGATGATGATGATGATGATGACCTCCACAAAGAGAGCTACCTATCCTGAGAGAATCCTGCCGATTCATGGCTGGTAATGAGCTGGCTCCGGCCCGAGACTCCTTTATTGTACCAACAAACCTGTGATGGTGTGGGACTGAGACCAAAGGCATTAATAAGCCTTGCGGAGGTCATCTATGACAAAACCACGATGTTGATGATAAATAATAATCATCGACGGATTCGGTGAGAGTAATTTAACAACGCGTAACTAATCCACGGCAAATTGCATTACCTGCGCGCACGAACACCTGTCTTCTTCGGGCAATTAGCGCGGTTCCATCGATCGATCGAGGAAGCTCCATATAACCGCATGCAAATCGATTGCGGATGATGAAAGTAGAAAGGGTCGAGATTGGACCATCGGCGAAAGGGAGAGAAGAAAGACCGCGTACGGCTGTACAACCAAGTCCGAGTTTCGACGGGTGAAAGGTGCATCGAGCTACAGCATCACCATTAATTATTTTATTTTAAATGCTGATCTCATATTTCATATTCGCCATTAATTCTTTCCACACAAACATAACTCAACATCCCAACACAAGAAACACACCACAAAAAAAATGCAACAACCTTTCCAATCACAAATCTAATTAAACATTTAATACCGTTCGTCACAATTATTTACTTCAAACATTCAATCACGCTCAAAGTTTATTTTTTTCAAGTATTCAAGTTTCATTTAATTTAATTCATTAAAATTAAAGATAAAACTATAGTCTTTCCAAAAAGTTGACTTCAAAATTTTCATATTTCTACAATAATCTTTGAAAATTCTACAATAATTACTTTATTTTTATATTTAATAAATTACTTGGCAAGTACCGCGTACTGAGTAGTCGGACATAAATACTTTTAGTATTTAGTACAATTCTCATTGCAGCGATTTCACAAACAACAACGTTTCATTATCGAGAACAAAGGATTCTCCCATATTTACATCAATTATGAAACTCGCAATTACTCAAACTGCTCCGATCTAATCTCGCACGTGTTTCAAGATACCCGCAATTACACAAAGAAACTAATTGATAATTTGATAATTAAATAAACTAATGGAAGATTTTTAATTTGAAATTGAAATTAATAATTAATAGCAAATAAACATTTCTTAATAGAATATTTCAATTAGTTTTGTAAACTTTACTGCGATAAGAATGCTTAAATTAAATGCGTTGAAATAATCAATTTTATCGTCGTAAATCCTTTCTCTTCGAATTGCAAATATATATATCTGCGTTTGCGGATGTTACAATCTCCTCCTCTAATGCACGTAGCGCATCATGATGCATTAGTGTGTTTGATAAATCCTGACTTCATTATTGCTTCGGGATTCTGTCTGGCGCTCCATCAACATCATTTTATTATTTGTTATTATTAACCCGCGCGTTCCAGTTTCAGTCGCAATTTATAAACGCCGTCCGTATTTTATTTCCAAAAGTTATTTTTGGGTAAACACGAATCCGAGCTAAATTTCATCGCTATTTCACGGTGGTCTAATATAATTTCAATATTTATTTTACAGAAATATACATAATTTTTGTAAAATATTATTTGAACATAAATTATAAAAAAAAATTTTTTTTTATTTATTATTATTAGATCAGATTTTGTAAAAGAAACAGATTAATTCTGTAATTGCAATATAAATGTTTATGTACAACATTTTCTTCATTTCTCAGATGTTACAATAGACTTTCTTTAACTTGTAAACTAAGTTATCATATGCAAACGATTTACAGAACTTCTGTTGCATAAGATTATCTTAAGCTCTTGCTGAATTACGAAGACCAGGCGATTGGTAGGTAGTATAACATTCCGACTTGCTTCTTCTTTTGCTTTTCGTTTATTTCTGGTGCGTTTAGGTTGCTGCGTGTTCCCATGATTAGCATGAAAATTAGTATAAATCAGGAGTCGATGTCGTGCAATGATAGCTAAAAACCTAAAGGAGCGCGAGCAGATCCGAAACGAAGTTCAGTCGTATCCCACAGACCGTCGTCGTCCGAATACCTCCTCCGGCAATTAGAATAATGGACGTTTCCGTTTTTGTCATAAGTCACATGAATTAAAAGCCGTACGCTGCATGGTTGCAGTAACGAGCCTCGAAATGATAGCGAATTATGTGGAGCACCTCCACTTCCGAAGAGAATTGACCACAACCGGACAATCCCACGATGCAACTAATACAACAACAGCAGCAACAACAAGATGCGGGCTTCCTCCTTTTTATTTCTTTATTTTCTTTATATATGCGAGAGCGCGCAGTAAAATACAACACAAAACATGCATATGTATCTTGTAACTGCTTAATGCGCTCATTAATCATTCGCATTTCCACATCTCTCTCTATCATTTGCGCTCCCACAATTCTTCATTTGAAGGGTTAATTGCTGATGATGATGATGATGAGTATACACTCTTAGTATAAGGGTGGTTCACTTCATTGATCCAATTCGATCCCCGGTGAATAAACTTTAAAGTCCAATTAGGAATCCATCTAATTAGATGCAGTTGCTGGCACGTGCCGCATTAATTAGGACATTTCTTAATTACGGGCTGACGGCGTGACGGTTTCGCTTGACCCGTGGTTGCAGGTCACTTAACTGCCGCGGATTCACCGTACGGAATTATGAATGAAAACCTACCGGATACACGAAGAAGAAGAAGAAGAAAAAGACGACGAGGACGTACACCGATCGCCGCACAAAGGAAGCTCTTCATTTCGAGCTTCCTCTCCTGCGCGCCGATCCTTTCGTTTCCACTCATCTCTGCTCATTTCCAGTTGAAACTTTCGCATTAACGAGCCACATTACGCAATGAAAACGAACAAGTTTCGAAATTGATATTTAGACATATTAAACTCAAATTCACCAAGAGAAATTGTTATAAAATCTGCGAATTATATTAAATTAATAGAAATACAAATTCATTAAAAATTTGATAATTTCACAAGTATTTATAAAGTAAAATAATTAATTCATTAAAATTTATTTATAAGATACAAGAATTTATCGATTTTGGCTCAAGTTACAAAATGTAATAATATGTAAGTTGAGAAATTTGAGAGGAAGCGATATAAATAGGAAATTTGAAAACAACGTTTATTGAAAATTTCATAATACAAAAAGCGAAGTTACGAAATGAATTTTAAGGAGAAGTTATATTAAGAAATTTGAAAAATGAGCGAAATGTGAAAAGCGTTCTTTGTGCTCGTTTCAAATTTATATAAAGAAAAATTACTGCGAATGACGTGTTTCCGGTCTGCCGATCGTAATGATGAAACAGTGTCACGGTATGCTTCGATTTTGAAAAGATTCCAAGAACGATGATTTGTGCCGATCCCCGTGTATCGCAATACCACCACTACTAATAATAATGATGATGATGATGTGTTTCGTCGAGACACGTGCTCCGAGTCAAATTGCAGTTAAGATATTCTTGTATATGGATGTATGTGTACATATAAATAGGTTATGGTTATGTTGTTCAGCGGGCATGAATGATGATGGCACGCGACGGCCGGATGTCCGAAGACAGGAAGTGTGCACTATGCACTTACGGCCCGTCGTCGCGCTCACCCGTAACAAACATTACCTTACTGCCTCCGACGCGAAACGAAAAAAGAAAATATATATATTACACACACACGTAATGCAATTATTATTATTATTTTCGTTCCAAAATATACAAAAACATATACAAATTCGCGTTAAAGGTGCCATTAACATTTTTAATGTCTTCGGCGTATTTTTTTCAAGAGCAATTTTAGAAAGGTGTTAAGTTCGTTCTGCGCGCGCCAATAAATCAAGCGTGCTTAAGTGCAATTATACCGATGTTGGCGTTAGAGTTTCGCCGATGCCCAGCAGACTCGTCGATCCTTCGAATTAAGTGATTTCGCTACGAGGATCGATCCTGACGGTTCTCGCAAATAACTAATGCACCGTACGTGTTAAATCACCGTAATATGTCAGAGCGTAATGTTTTGCAAATTCCATCAATGACGATGATGAGCAACAAAAGCGTATAGTTTTAGAATTGGCAAAAGCGTTAATTAAATGAAAATTTATTATAGTAATTTAGTTTTTTTTTTTAATATAAAAAATATTATCTATATTAAATAAATTGCAGAATAAATAATTTAAGAAAAAATAAAATTGCAATAATAGACTTTGAAAATAACATTTATGTTAAACTTATGCGGTAGGTCATTTTGAGAAATGGTAATTTTTGCAATTTATTCAATATATAATAACTTATGAATAATAATTTCAAAACAAAAAACTTCTGCGAAAATATTATGTATTTCGTTGTAACGCTAGTTGTTGGTGTAGCAACGAGCGCTACAGTTTTAAAGACTATGTAGGAGAAACAAGTATATGGAAAATATATAGAGTTGAACAGATTGCATGAACTAGATATAAATGGTTAACGGATGCGAATCAATGAACTCAAAGTTTATAATACAAAAAATAAAGTAATTCAATGCATTAAGTGTGTATTATTATATCAATGCTGATGAAAAGGTAATAAAATTTATTCTTAAACTACTCAAAATGTAATAGTATACAGTGTTAGTAAGTAGTTTCTCGGATTTGAAGCGTGCAGGAAACAAGCGAAGAAACAAAAACAAAAGATTGTAGGAGAAGAGGAAGAAAACAAAAGCAGTCCTTCTGTAAATTTTGGTGTGCACGTTTTTTGGTGCGGTGCACAAGTGCTGCATCCGACGAGTAGCCAGCCGCCGGTTCTGGAGATTTTCCCATGTCATCTGAAAGTAATCAGTAAACATACCGGTGGACTGACCACCAACTATTGTGCGGCTCCCTCAAACGTGCCGCCTGATTTATGCATCGCATTGTTCAATACTATATTCCATCTGATACACTTATATTCAAAATCAAAAACCCCGCTCGCTCTCTCACATGCGCGGCTCGGCTACTTTACATAATGGAAATATTAAACATCATTCAGAGGTCTCTGCTGCTCGTGCTCCTTTTTTCTTTTACTTCTACCCGTTGTTCCTCATCTTCTCCCTGTTGCGTTCGCGTAACAACCGTTCACCATCAGTTACCGAAATTCCAAAATTACTTCAAACATTTTAAATGATTATTCGACGTTAGCACGCGACCCACGAAAGGATAACTCCTCTATTACAATTTCAAATAGCGGAATGCATTTGAATAACGCGTAGGATTTTATTAGCGTATTTTAAAGGCAGTCGCTCGCACGAAATATTCAACGGTTATTATAATGATTTACGCTATTTAGTTGCATATTTGATGGTAATTTCTGATTTAATTCGTTTATTATTCCTGTTACCAAGATCAGCGCCCTCTTATAAAGCACATACATTTTTACTTGACATTTGACATTAACATGTTGTCAATGTCAAATTATAAACACGTCTAATGAAGGACTTTTAACATAACTAACTTTATATTGCATATTTCGAACAATTTATGCTGTACTTCGTATATTATTATTATTATAAATATTACATCACCCATTTGACATTAAACTCCTGTCAATAAAAGCTTATATTTACTATAAACAAAAGATTTGATAATTAATACACATACCTGAATCTCTTTTAACTCCTAATATACTTTTTTTTACATAAACAACTGAGAAATTATCATATATTTACAAACATCAAATGCTCGAAGAAATTAACGATTTTTGATCTTGCAGATGGTAGTGAAAAAAAGTGGTAACTTATAGTGTTTTCCATAATATTCATATTACGCTAAGATATCGCATGCGGCGAGGAGACTTGTCTGCTTACAGCGTTACCGGTTATGATAATATGAATTTATTGAAGTAATTAGCGAAGTGTGCATATTCAACGTTCTATTAGCGAATCGGACGCGGCAACATAAATATAAATACGGGGTGGAGAGGAGCGATGGGCCGCTGATGCGCGCGGTCAAAGGTAAAGCAAATAAAATTGAAACGTTGCCGCTGATTAATGGCGATATTAAACATAAATCGCATCAATCGCATCCCGCCGCGTTATCAATCACTCTTATACTCTTATAGGATTTTATGCAAATCCGTACGCACGGCAATTTCTTCGTAACCATCGAGAGATGATGATGATGGGTGTTGAAAAATTGGTAAACTATTGCGGAAACCGAAACGCGCAATTCAGTACAAACTAAAAAAAATAATAATAATAAAACTATTAATCATAATTACCTGCGCTTAATAACTAACTATCAATTATTGCTAATTACGATTCTATTAAGTTGCAGTATTTTAAAACAAATTTTAGTTGTTTTTTTTTTAACATATGATTAATTATTGTTTATGAAACGAATATTAATATAAATGGTGAGTTTTGAAAGTTTAAATTGAATGGTTTCGGAGGCATCATCATTTGTTTATGCAACCTTGTACATCGTCATGACAACCGTCCTCCATGTGAACAAGATGTTTGCTGACGAATGGTTTTTACGGATTAGCAGTATTAAGGCTGTTTGTTGTCGCACCAACAAGAGCCATTCTTGTTCAACAGAGATGCAGACACAAATACACCTAAGCATACTTGATCAGCAATTTGCGAGTGCACCAGGAAAGCGCTCTGCAGCTAAACAAGCGCAAGAAAAACAAAAACAAATTGCCGCGCGCGCACTCACACACAGCCAGACACAAAATGTCCGTGCAAATTCAATTAGGCTAATTTTCGTTTTGCGAAGCGATTTTCAATCCTCCCATTAAATAATTATCTAAATCGAATTAATTATCAACGCTAATTGATGACACCGGGCTTCATTTTAATTGGATCGTTACGCTACTTGCAATTATCAGCTATTAGTTATGATATGTAGTTTTACAAAATGTAAAACAACCGTACCATTTGCATAGAGAAATAATAAAAGTTGATTAAAGTCAAAAGGCCAACTTTGTCCGCATAATAATGTTCCGCAATTAATTCATTAAAGTCTCTATTATTTAATATTTAGAAATCGATCAATTCAATTACTAAACAATACCTATACAACTCTATTTAATTACTATTTTACAATACAATTAAGTTATTATTAAGCAATTAAAAGTGAAATACCTTTAATTCTTAAATCACCTGTTTAATTAACTGCACTATTTTACTTACATTGTAATTATGATGTTTTATATTTCAATTTTCACTCATTATTTAAAACTAATATGTGTGAAACTTTAGTTTAGGTATAATGAAAATATATGAGGTACGATCGTTGTCGCTTGTAAAATATTTTTGGAAAGCTAACGTTTCAGATTTAAGTTGCAATTAGTGAAGGATATATTCCGTTGACAGACGACTGCCTCAGATGTGTATCAAAATGGAAAATTAAAAGAGAAAGTCCTTGATTTATTGCTTATAAACTAGACACACGCACGATGAACCGAAACAAAAAAATGTGATATAAAATAGGAGAAGATCTTAAGGAATATGCGTGTCCGAAACGTGATTGTTTTCCCATGTTTGTAGATTAGGATCGGTGTAGTCGCAGACCAGAAAACCATAAAACATAAGGAATAAAGTTGTTGGATTCTCTGAACGTTTCATTTTTTTTTTCTTCTGCTATATAATATATTTGTACGAGTGAGTATGTGTGCGTTTGTATGCATTTTTATCTCGGGCCACTTCCTCCTAGTTTTCGTTTTTATCTGCTGGTCGTAAAGTTAAGTAAGTTACGAGTCCGTCTCTTCAGATTTATGGGTGGAGAAGCTGGGATTGGGGTGGAAGGAAGGAACGTACCTTGCATGCGCTTCTGTACCCTCAGGTTCTCGATGATCGAGGTGAGCCCTTTGCGGCGTCTCTCTCCCGCCTCCGTCTTGATGCTGAACTCATCCATTTTATCCAGGATCCTGATCATCTCGTACGTACAAAACCGGAACAACTTCCACTCTTCAACACTTCCGACCTTTTCCTCTCTTTCTATCTTAATTTTTGTTTTGTTCACTTCCACGATTTCCTTTTTTTCAGCGCGTTCCTGGGGGCCTTTTCGAATACGCGACGTGCGGCCGCCGAGTCTCACTGCTCCGTGCTCCGATTATAGGATAGGGTTAAGACATAGGTTAAAGTTAATGTAATGACCTGGCCCGACCCCGCGGTCTAAAAATGTTCGGTTGAAAATAAACGTACGAACTGAAACGTATAGATCTTGAGCCAAAAATATTTATATGTTTATGTGCACTGTCTCTACATAATATACACACACACACACTCTACTCTACATACTCAAACTACATACAACATTATTTATCCCATCTTGGAAAACCTATGTCTCGTTAATTATTTATTAACATTCGATCAAAAATAATAAGATTTTTGTTTAAAAGTAAATAAGAAATTTATTCTATTTATACTAACAATTTCTTATTGAATCATAATTCCTCTACTAATCGCCGCAATTAAGACTAAACTAATAATATTCATGAAATAACAAACTACAATATTCTATAATTACAATATAAAATATAATAAAATGTTCATTACACAATGTACACATACATAAATTATTATTTAATAAATATTTTAAAATATTTAAGGCAATACTACTTAATTACCTAAAAGATGTAAAATATTTCTAAATTATTAGATAACAAAATAATTTTATAATATTGAATTGATTGAAAAATAGTCCAATTACAAAATAAAGCAACATTATTGCATCTATTGGAAATTTAGAAGACGTAACTTTTGTTACACTTGATTCAATTTTAGAAAAGCTTCTTCCTCGAAGATTGTGATTAAAACCAGCGAGATAATGAAGCCATAAATTCCGCATTAGACGTTGAACAAAATTAACACTTAGCGTGCATATTTATAAATCACCGTTGCGGACAGGTGCAGAAATCGCCGGCTTTATAATTTCCCCGCTCCGTTGTTGCTGTTTTTTTTTATTTACTTTTATTGTTGTTACTGCTGTTGTTGTTGTTATTATTATTATTATTATGATTACGGCGAGTCCTGGATGGCAATAAAACGATATCGATTTGTAACGTCGATACTGGCATGATTAATGATGTGCAGTTTACATTTCGGACGCGATAAATCGTTCCTCATTCTCTTCGGTCCTGTCTTTCTTTTGCAATGGTTTCCTTCGCACTGTCCACCTCATTACATCACACCGTAAAAGTTTTTTTTTTTTAATTTTTGTTGAGTGGAAATAATAGTTAACTAATAGTTGATTTTCCTATGGATTTGAGAGCGCGTGTTCGCGGGTACGAAAGGTTAAACTGAGCCCCCCGTTTCCATGACACCCAGGTATGAGCCGAGTTTCTTATCACAGGTCACCTTATCAGTCGTACACACATGTACGTATACACACATATATGAGTGTGTCCCCGATTGTGTCAGAACACAAAGGTTATATTTATATGCTCGTACATTTGTTGCGTGGAAATATATCTTACCAAGTTTAAACTGCACGCTCGAACTTACTCTGTTTACTTTCCAAATACCATGCTTTGCCGACTTCCTGTCCAATTCTTGGAAGCTCCGATAACACTCCCAGTCCTTACCCCCATGATATGATGCCACAGCTTCCGTCGCAACGGACGGTAAAGAAGTCCCGTAAAGTTTCCTCGGACTGCGAAAATAATTAATTATCGGTTATTGAATTGTGCTTCTCTCTCTTTCTTCAATCTAGCTAACCGAAGAGGACTGCATCTTTCCATCTGCAATCTGTTCTGGTAGTTTAGTGGCGGCGGCGACCCGTTATTGCCGCACTTTTTGCTGACCCTGGAGGAGTGGACGAGGTGTACGAACAGTAGCAAAAATATGCTGTTATATCGCAGCCACTGGAGCGTTTCCCATTTCGAATATCATTTGTATTTAATTGTTGCGCTCGGTTTCGGACTCGCCGCCGTCGATAATACATTCACAATTGCCTAGCTGTGTTTTCTGGACACGCAACGTCGCCCATGGAATGCGTACACTTGTTTTAGGACACAACAATTGTTGAATTCGCCGTCACTTCATTTTTTTTCCCCCGTTTCAATCGATACCTAATATTACCATGCTAATACAATTCACCTGACCGTAAACTACTGTAGTTTTGATGCAAACTCGAAATTACTAATATTTCGTTCCAAAAACATTCTCAAACTGCAAAAATATACAAATTATATGTGAAATGAAAATATTGAGAATAAAAGTCATTTATGATTTTAAATTCATATTGAAATCGTATTATTTTTTGGGTAAGGAAATTAGGTGGTAATAAGATATTGTCGGATAAAGTTATTAAAATATACGGCATTGTTTGCCAAGAAAGACAGGGCATTGTGACCCGCCCGTTATTTAAATTCAGTAGGTGAGTAATCATTGTTATGTATCGACTTCCAAAATATTAATTTGTGAAACATAGCGGTACGATAAGAATCTGAATACGTAGACAATGATGAATGCTTTAGGAATTTCAAACTGATCGAAGGGGATTGCAAAAGAAAAACAAGAGAAGAAGAAGAAGTATGTAAATAGTAATGGAAGCTTTTAATTAGCAGATAAATTCGATGCGCGTCAATACGGTGTAAAAATAGATCAGAGTTCGTGGATGGATGGATGGATGGTGCGACGACATTTTGAATGAACAACTATTGATAAAACGAAACTAATCTATGGATATTAAAATGTGAAGAGCTCGATACCGTCATGTTTGCGTTATTTGATTGATAATGGAGATAAATTGAGGGTAAATAGGAGAGAGTCGTAATTCGCGGAGAGGAAAAAACGCGTGCGCCAATTGAGCATCCAGACGGGCAGAGGAAGGTGAAGGGCTGCTCAAGTTTGGCAGCGGGGAGGAATAACGGACAGGGCATCTGCTCGAAGCCTGCTGGATATCGATTCCTAGAGGTGGCCGCGATCCTCCCGTTCGACCGCAGATGTGTACGAATCGTTGTGTACGCGTTTTGTCCTTAAGGCCGCGAAATAAAAGGGAAATTGAGAGGCCGACATAGTAAAATGTGACTGCTCCAACATCTGTTAGTGTGTGTTCCTACAACAATAATCGTGCACAGCTCGGACTTAACAATGGAGAACGGATACCAACGCAGAACCATAATATTCTATATATCTGTTGGGCTCTCATTGTTCTATTTATCCGCATACCTTCTAAACACATCCAGAGAGAAACCAGAAATAAGGCGGAACAATGCCCTGGGTCTGAAGGAAAGTGTTAATAAACAACGACGAGCGGCAGCCGCGGTGGCCGCAGAGGATGCAGAAGAGAAGCTCAAGATCAGGATGGCCGAGGTGCAGGTTCAGAGGCAGCAACAGGAATTGTTGAAAATGAAGAGGTTGCAGCAGAGCCACATCTCGTTAAGACAGCTCATCATCCTGCCGACAATCCTGCAACAACTGTACGAAAAGCATAGCCTCTGCACACCCGAGGACGTGCACAACGAGGCGAAGCACAGGCTTCCCTCGAAGATCGCCTCAAAGACGAGCAAGATGAACGAGCCCCGCGCCGTTATAGTCATTTACATAGCAATTGGACTGTTGCTGACGTCCCTGGGCGCCGCTCTGCTGGACTTCTTCCGCGCCAAGAGCGATCAGAACTCTGCGGACGGCGCGAAAAAGAAGCACATGCTGACCAGGAAGTGCTCGCTGGCCGACCTCACCGTCCTGAGGCATTCCCGGAAAGAGTCCATGAGGAAAGACTCCATCTACGACGGGAACTCCACCAATCAAGTTATCGGTAGGAAGGTGTCCAGGCCACCTTTGCGTTTAGATTAAAGGTAGCGCAAATAAGGTGGTATACGTGTTCTGCTGTCCTTCTTGTACAATTCTTCTACAATGTCATCTTCGTCGCTTCCCGCCTCTGTCCGTATTACGCTGAAAAAAGAAAAAAACGCTGCTTTCCTCAAGAAACCAATTCTCTTGTTGCAGGTCGTAGGCAACCAACCCTTCATCGTCGTTGCACTTTCCCCACATTACCCATTATTGATCTCAACTCGCAATCATCCCAATGCCAATTGTGCGGGGACACCGACACCACCGTCAAAGAACCGAGGCATCCGCGATACAGATTGTTCCTGCGTAGGCACTGATGTTGCTACCATCTCAAATCTTTAACATATCCCAAATTTATTTTTTATTTATTTATAAATTGATATTGTCATCGACAAATATATATCCAATATAATCATTTTAACTTAACCATGTGCTTTATTCCATTAACCCAACAATACTTAATTTTTACATCCAATATAGAATCTCTAAAAACGAGATTACACAATCAAACTAATATATTGATAACAGACTGAACGCAACAACAGAATGGTTAATATCAATTTAAAAGGATAAACTGAAAGATATCGAGAAAATGAATATGGTATTATTATTCATAAAAATCTTCTTAAAATAAATAAAGCTTAACTTACCTTTCTTAGAGCACGACTCAAATTATTCGACCTTTTATTTCCACTTTGTGTGTTGACATCCTTTAACTTGCTCAGCAATTTTGTTATTCAGTCACCAGGCAACTATATTCACAAACACTTGATTGGTTGAACATTTCTTAAATAAAACTGATTTGCCTTTGCAGGACATCATTACTCCTCCCATTTAAGTTTTCATCTAATACGTGTGAATACAAGACATTTTTCAATCAACAATGTTAGACATTAGGGTAACAATGAATGAAAATCATAATAAATTCTTATAAAATCTTATTTTCATTAAATCTTCTTTTGTTTGTTCCATCTTTCGAAAAAATAGCAAAATACATTTTTCAATTTTCACTTCGTTTCTCTCTTTTTTTTTTCTTTCTTTCACATATATATATTTTCGACAGTTTCTTATTTACAATGAGACGCTGAAATGTCTTTGGAATGACGACATGGAGGTTGACGAAACAAATGTCCGGAGCGAAAATGTAACTAAAATAAAAAAAGAAATGATATGTTCGTAAGCTGTTTCTCGTCCGGCAACAAGAGTTTCCAAATCGATTACGAACAGACAAAAAGCAAAACAGAAAATATCACAGAAAAATACATTCACATATCCATTCCTTACTTTTCACATTTTCATATTTCCTTTCCTTCTTCATCTTCCATTCTAAAAATCTGAGAATTTGTTGTTGTATAAGAAAAGAACGATAACAAAAAAGCAATGAAAACTATTTCGTTTGAGATCTGCCTTGAGCATGAAAAAAGGTATTTGCATATTCCCATCTGAATAGAATAAATAAAACAATACGTTCACTATAATAATTAAATGCAATGACGAAACGTGAAGTGCTTATGAGTCGGCTCTTATTTCGTGCTGGTTTCTTTTTTGTTTGTTTATTGATGAGACTCGTCTTCGGGCACCTTCCAGTTTAGGATTTTACCGGTCTCATAGAGTTCGGAAAGAGCGTCGCCGATCTTGTTTTCCTGCTCCAATTCTTTGTATCGTCGGTATAGCTGCAACGCGGCCCGTGCATCTTCAGTTGAATCATGCGTCTCCGACTGGATCTTCAAACCTAAGAAGTGCCAGGCTAAAAACCTTAACGAGACCATACGATGATGTGGTAGATGGAACAAAAATACAGTGTCTACGACCTGCTCCGGCGGCACAACCAAGTTGATTACCCTGTAAATGAATGGAAATTATTTAATAAGGCAGCTATTGGAAAATTATGTGACATTTTTCACCTGAAATCATTCTTGAGACCGTGTCCCACAAAAATGACGCCACTGTCCTGTAAAAATCGAAGCTTAATGTAGGTGGATTTCAGAGTGGTCAAGTGTTTCGAGCTGAAGTTAGCATCCAGATCGCCTGGTTTAATCCCGGAGAACTTGGTCAGATAATCTACGACCTGTTCTTGCGTGGAAATGTAGTCGTCGATGAACGGAATGCCTTCATGTGGGCCTTGACCGCGAATGCAGGTAATTCTAGCCACCGACATTTGAGACGGCTTTATCGTCGACATCTTTCCGTCGCTCCTGAGCTCCGCTTCCTCCTGGTTTAAGGTGACGAATTCCGCGTCCATCGCCACCAGATCACCGGGCATTGGCATCTCTTGTTCCCCCAACGGTGTGAAAGTAATTCCAGCAGAACCTCCGCTTCTCGCAATGCTGTTTACTTGCGTGAAAATATCCTTGTTCAACGATCGGAATATATCCGTCGAGGCGTTTGTCACCTCATCAGTGGAGTAGTACAGAACGCACGGCGTCTTCCAATCCAAACTAAACCAGGTGGCCTCGTGAGCAGGCACGGGGCTTATACTAAAATCGTTAAAAAGGTACCATGCGGGTTCGTTGTTGCCATCCTGTCTGTAACTCCCGGGAACCTTGATCAGAGCTACCAAATTCTTTCTCTCCTGCGTTGACGGCTCCGTTATATAGCACACCACGCCCGTCAGATTGTACTCCATGCACTCCCCATCATCTTCGTTCGGTTCATCAGCATCCAATTCCAATTTAAGTATGCTTAACTGGTCGTTCTTCAAAATCATACGTAATCTGTGCGGCAACCAATTGTTGCTGCAGTACGGATTGCTGCTTGTTGATTGCTGAGGAGCTACGTCAAAGCTATGCCTAAATCTGCAACCGGGCCTCGAACAATTATCCCCGTACCTACATGGTTTCGATGAACTTATAGAAGAAGTTGGTGTCGATGATCTCGTAGGAGTACTATCCAAACCAGATGTTGTTGCCTAAGTACAAATAAAAAAGTAACAACAGAATAATAAAATTAAAATACTCCATTTACCTTAGCGACGATTTTATCCATTTGACTTTGCCAAAACAATTTGTGCTGCGGATTATGCAATCCCGTATTAATTGCCAACAGTTTCGGTAGAGACTAAACAAAAATCAAAAAAAATAGTTACAAACTGCTAATGATGATATCGATTTACAAGACTGAAATTGAATTTAACATCAATTCTATCATAATGCAGTGCCACTTACTTGAAGTACCCTGGCTTGAGACGTCGGCGTGAATTTAGAGCACTCGTCACACCATGCTGGCGTAACCTGTTCTGGAGTTAAGGACCTTTTAAGGATATCACAAAATGACCACACGTCTCTTTCAGGTTCGTTAGTGGGATACACCAGATTACAGGCCAGCAAAATAGATTCTTTCCTCACCTGTTATACAAAATACAAGAGAAAATAAACCAACCAGTATGAAATAGAGAAAAAAAAAGAGTGCATACTTCATGGTGGCACTTCAAACAACTATTTATATGTAGCTGCTTCGTTCCCAGCAATTGGCTAATCTCAGTAATATCCTCGCGCTTCTCGTCTTCCAATTTCGAAAGGTTTACATCTACAATACGTATTATATGAGAATCAAATAATAAATTACTTTTCGAAAATACAGAATTATAATCAATTACCTGAAGAACTGAAATTCTTTTTTCTATCACTACCTCCTAATATTGCAGGAAAATCAGTCTCTTTGTACACAAACGGTTTCCTATTAATCTTCCCTTCCTCGCGTTTCTTTTTGATCTCCAAAATTTCTACGTGCATTTGATGTAATATAAATCTGTTCCAACTCTGCAAGTCGATTTAATATTTAGTTTAAGATGATGATGATTATGCAGCGATTATGTAACCTGTATTAGAGCGCCCAAGTCGACCTTCATCTTAGCTTCTGGATGTAAATCGCTGAGGATAAGGCCGAGCGCGGAAGCTTCTGGAACGGTGCGGAAAGCACGGAGAAAGTTGCCAGGCTGGCAGGGCGTATTCTGGCACGTTGATAGCATGTGGAACAGGAATCCGAGCTCGCAGGACAAACAGAACTCCTTTTCGCACAGGTGCGACAACAGCGTCGCCCTCAGGGGCTCTGTATAATACAAAACCTAAAATTATATTCGCGTAACATTCGTTTTATCGCAATGGTTGTTATCGGTCGACGTACTTGTATCATTGCATTGCAGTATGCATTGGGGAGCATCGCTTCCAAGCCTGGGAAACCCGTCTTGTTGTACTGGTCGAACTGAAAGTCTTCGACTCCCAGCTTGTTATACTTCACTTCGACCTTGCGGTATCTCTTAGGAATTGCAACAAATCCGGCACTCTCCTCGACTGGTTGCTTGAAGTTCCTGCTCTCCGAATACTGCTTGGACTGCGATCGAACGCCGTTACTCTCCAGATTGTACATCACCTACAAAATAAGGATATTGGACCATTCACGCATAAGAGCCTGGTATTATCGACGGGAAGGTGTGTGCGATATCATCAAGTCAACTAGCAATTAACAATGCAAATAAACTGACATTTATTCTATAACTTGAAAGAGGATAACTAATAACTAATAAAATTAAAGCAATTCACAATAAAATGTATCAACAGAAAATATCACTCGGAATTTAACGTAAATCGAACACCAACGTTAACCATACTTGTCAGATTTGACAATTAAATTCATATCAAACATAATAATAATCATAATAACACTCATAATAATAGATGTGCGAACACAAATTAATAATCATTCTTTTCATATGTTTCGGCAGTCCAGTCGATGACACGACATATCAGTCTTAATAAAAGTAAACGGAAGGTAAATTATTGTTTAGTCTCACTTGATTGCGCTTCGAAGCCTTCGGGTTTGGTGCGTAGCCAATGGGACCCTGCATCTTCATTGTTCTGAGAATCTCTGGATCTATTGCGGGCGCTCTCCTAAGAAATCGAATTAGTAAACTAGAATGCAAGAAAAAAAGTCAACATTTACCTGTAGGTCTTTGCCATCAGATGAGCAGGCCAATCCGAAGCCAGAACTTCCGTAGATACCAATGGCATCGGGATCACGGACAGCGGAGTATCGTAATCATCGATCCCGAAACTGGGGTACGAAGCAACGGTATCCGCATGTTCAGTCATCCTCGAATAACTATTGAAAATTACATCTTCGCGTGATGAGAACAGGTGTATTGAACCGGCGTTATCGCCGAAGCACAGAGCTTGACTCGACGAGCTTATATCGAATGCCAAGCACATCGCACCTAAATCAATTACAAATAATTAATAAGATAATTAACAACGTATTGATTAATTTTCAATACCTGGATTTTCCATCTGCAATAACGATAGTTTAGGATTGGATAAAGCTACTGTATCCACCAGTTGCGCCTGACCCAACGCAGATACAACAGCCAACCTTGAAGACACTGATGGTAAAAATCTCAAATATAAAGGATCAACAACTGTCTGTATTGGACTCACAGCCCTCATCATTCTCAAATCATAAACCATCAAAAATCTGTCCACAGACAAATTACCACCTTGCCTGCAATAATAAAAGCATGATTAAAAATGTGAACATAAACAGAACTGAATTCTAAACTGACCTATTACTAAATCCACAAGTAACCAACAAATTGCCTTGAATATCAAAATCACTCAAACTGCCACTGTGCGTTTCCAGAGTATGTTCCACCTTCAAACTGTTGGGGTCTCTTAAATCTATCCTTCCCAATGGATTACCAGCACAAACAAATCTTGAGTGACCTCTTAACATAACGCACCCGGCATCTCCAGCGTCAATCTACAGAATTATTAAAATATCAACTGCTTCAATCAGTTAATTAACAAACAATAATTACCCGTTTCGTTTCTTTGCACACAGCCATATTGAAATCAATTAATTTATCTTTATGACCCCCGAGGAGCAGGCGATGCGGCGATAATTGCAACATACATTGCATCTCTATCATATGTGCGGATGTATGTGTAAAAACTGGAATGCCCCTTCGAATCTGACACCTCAGTGAAGTAGCTGTTAAAGCTAGAATTCCCTCATCCATTGTTAGTATCTGCCTAATATCTTGATTTTGGTGCACTTGAAAAGAAGTGTACTTTTGCATATGCCCCGTATAGTAAGAAGTCACATGTCCCTAAAACATATCAATGCATCATAACATTTTCATATATAAGACAGATCAGATTAGACTCACCCCTTCATTGCCCATCCATAATAGCTCTTCGCTCTGATCGAAGTTCACTGCACATACCCCATACCTGTCTCCTCCATCTGCCATGACACACTGCGTCTGCATATATTCACTCTCCAAACCAGACATTTCAGACACATCCGGCCCCATTATCTACAAAAAAACAAATGTCGCGTTATTTAAACAATGCATTACACATGTTGCTCTTGGTTACCAAGAAAATGCTATGGTGATTGTATTTTAGTATGAAATTGTGAAATTGTTGGTCAATAAGTTTTAAGCCCAGAAACTATTATTTATTATTTTTACTGTAATGAAGTTTCCTCCATTTGGAAGAAGCCTTTGTTTCTCTCACTTCTCTTTTCTTAGATAGTACTTACACCAGTCTGCTCGAAATACATGCTTGCAATAAAAATTTGTACTTTGTTTGCTTGTTTAATGTGAAATCATAATAAAAAACATATTTAAACTAAATTATTATGAAATTATTTTGTACAGGTTATGAAATTATATGAAGTGAAAGTGGCGCTGGGTCGACCCTCATCCTTCAATTGCCAACCATATGGTACGAAAGTTACCATTGTTAACCATCAATACTAAAAATCTTGTTTTTTATAGAATTTTGCAGTTATATTTTGTTCTCCTTCCTGCAGATTTTAACATTCATTTACTTTGTTAATACTTACAGTAACTGATTCTAATTGGAACTGCAAGTATCGAATAAACTTGGGTATAAACCGCAAGTCGATGGCTTGTTGTTAAACACACTTATCAGCATTTAATTATTGTTTATAGTTAACGAAACATTACACCATACGTTCACAAGCCGATACGATATTCGCTAATAACAAATTGTACTAGTTGAAGTCACCAATGAAGATTAGTGTTTTTGCATTGCTCTAATGTATATTTGGTTGCCTGCATGTCATAAAATGACTAAAATTTTAAAATTACTTTAAATATTTAAATAATACCTAGAAAGACCGCAGATATATGATTATAGTATTTAACTTATAAATTTAACTAGATATTACAAAATATTTTAATAGAAATATTATAATTAAATTAAAAAATACAAACTTTAAAACTTTTACAAAGTATACTCATAAAAAATAAAGAGAGTTTGTTGAAAATATCGGGAAAACTAATTACATGAACTAAAGTTTCTTTAGAAATCTGATGTATACTAATTAAACCCTTTTACTGAACTCTACGAAACTCACTTGTGCAGCTTGCCTTGAAAATATTATACGTTACTGTAGTTACATTTTATGTCTATAATGTATAATTAAATAAAATGCAAGTTCATCGTAGAACCTATTTGAATCCAATATGTTTCGATGCAATTATTGTTAGGTGTAGCGTATAAATTATGTGGAAGGTATAAAAAGATTAAAGTAGTGGAAAAAGAGAGAAAAAAAACACAAGCTTGCGTTAATTATGTTTAATATGCAAATTGCGCATGTTTCACAAAATGAAAAACACGAAAGACTATATTAATCATAATAAATTACAAATAGAAACGAAATAAAACACGATAATTATAAAAAAAGAGTACCTAATATTTAATGGACATTAACTAATAACATCCTAATTAATACAATAATAATAATTAAAAAAAACAATTATATTGTAATTATTACACCATAAATATTATGATAATGATGATAAAACTGCTAAAATCTACTGGCAGTATATGATAATAGTTGAAATCGTGAGATTACCGCGTGATCTGCACACTTGTGTATTTTGGAATTCGTCCCGCCATACGCAGATCGCACGAACAAACGTACATTCCATTAGATTTTTTTTTCTTTCAAATTTTTGTTACAATCATTTTAGTTTGCATTTTGCCTCGTGAAAATTGCGAAAATTAAAATTTAAAAAAAAAATCAATACCAGAAGAGGAGTGTAATATACATATATATCCAAATTAAAAAAGTAAACCATAAAAATCAGGTAAATCAAAATAAAACCGGCTGCAGCCATTCCACGACTCGCATTCAAAACATATATCACAAAAAATCACATCATTAAGAACTAAACTTAGTAAATAGTAGTTTCTGTTTAAGTAACAAAGAATTTGCTCACTTACAATAATATGTATTCATATTTTTATATCTTCATATATTTATATAATATATTTTACCAGTGTCGAAAATCAAGTTGAAAAAAATTATAGAAACTGAATAAGATTATATCAGAAACACGCATATCTCTTCTCCGTTACCATAATGTAAATATATAGAATATATAGATTAAATTTTTGCTTTTTGAGAAACAGAACAGAAGATTGACACCATTAATTTTTGTTACTCGTGTGCGAGAGTGTAATTCTATTTAATTATTTTTTTACCACAGATTCATACCACAGTTAGTTATAGTTTATGTAACACAGACTTATTTTTATTTCTTATCCACACCGTTTTCTTTGTATTTTTGTTTATTTATTTTTCTTGTATTATTTTATTATTTTTTTTTATTTGTTTTGTTGCAGCGAAACTTGCACTCCAATTTAGTAGAGAAGAAAACGAAACGAAGGGCACGAACGAATAAATGAAACGTTTTTTTTTTCCAACAATTTTTAAAAATATGTTTGCTTTGTTTTCAGTTTTTTGTTTCGTTTTGTAATTCTTGTACACCGCAATCAAAGCTCAAGTGCTCAAGCTGCACGACGTTATTTCTTAGTGTAATTTTTATCCATCGAATAGACACTGATATGAGTTTAAAACAAATCGAAAATATATGTATAGATGTATGTATAAAGCACCATTTTTACGAGACTCGGGTCATATTAACATCTAATTCGCGCCACAGAAACACACGTTTGGTTGTTGTTGATTTTTGTTTTTTTTTTGGTGAAAATTTTTGCTCCCGAAACTTTTGCGAGTAGAGATATTGAAATATACACACACACAGGCAACAAACAGTGTTTTAGATTCGAACGAAACAAAGAATCCTGATTTTTGGGGAACACAAATAGAAAAGAAACATCATGTCCATTTGTTCATTTTTGTTTGTTATCGTTTTCTCTTTTGTTGTTGTTGTTGTATTTTATTGTTGCTGTTGTCCTCGGATGAGCTGAGAGCACTTCGGACGATTTCAACTAGGTCCAGTCCATGAAGTAGAAATTTATACTTAACATTAGGAGTTTGCCGGCCAGGCAGAAGTCAGACACGGCTTTAGACAATGTGAATGCCATTTCGGTGGTTGTGACCAGGTGCTGCAGAAATGTCAGTCCCATCCATTCTCTTTGATCATGTGAGCTAACTCTATGATGAACTTTCCCTCCTTGTATTTCTGGCTGGACTCGAACGCGTGCTCCTGCAAAAAAATAAACGAAAACCACACAGGATTTTATTTGTTGCCTCAGGAGTACTGGAATTTTATGATATGTCCGCGCAACCAGTCTAGACGACGTTTTCCGCGGAGGACAATACCATCGTCGACAATTTAATTGGACTGGAGGCGAAATGAATACGCACATCTCTCTCACTCCAGTCGGCAAACAAGGGTTGGCTAATTTGCAGAAACGCTAAAAATAATGAAGTCCATAATAAAACTGCGCTGCAAAAACTCATAATTATTAGCAGCTTTATCATGCTTAAATCAAAGTTAATGAATTGAAAATGTTTGTTTTCCATATTTTCAGAAATTAATTTTGAAATACAAATAAATAAATTTATACACCTATACCTCGCTTTACGGCCTAGATACGTTCCACGAAACTTGGCCGCAAAGCAAAAAGCCGTATAAGGAATCAATTATTCTAATACAAATTCAATGGGATCGGTTCCAAATTTGTTAAATATGTAACATGGTTTATCATTCAAAATGCATTTTATCTTTTTATTTCATTTAAATCAAAAATTAAAGAGAGCCGTTATAGCAAAATGCCGTATAAAGAGCGTATAGCAAGGTATGTATTATGAATTTGACTTACTAATTCATATTAAGCAGACGTTTTAAATAGTGTTATAAATTTTTAAAAAATTAAGCGAAAAGTTAACCGCAATCAATATTGTCACTTTGAGTAAGTACCGCAATTAATTTGGAACAGACGATAATATCCAATATCCAACGAGAATTACTAGGACTGATTGTCCAATTAATATGAGAGATGAAATTTCCTGGAAATGCACGTTACGTAATTAGTTTGCAGCGTTTGCAGTTAATATATTGTTTAATTTGTTTTTAAAATATATTTTACGTTTGAGTATAACAATATGTTTGTAAAATACTGAAGTATTATGATAATTTGATGATTTAAACGAGTAACTATGATGGATTTACCAAATATTAAGCGTTGATATTTATTGACACATCGACTAGACGCTGACAATTAACAAATAAATTCTAGACATGATGTTAATAGCTTTAGCAATTTATAATCAGAGTTGAGCAAATAATAAATGTAGTTAGGAATAGTCGGACAAATACAAACACTCGTTTAAATGTGACAAAGTGTTGACAAGATTGTTGAATAATAAAAGCAGTTTGCTTAAGAACGTCGAAGCAATCGTGAGACTTTTATTGGTTTTCCGTCATCATTAAAATGCAGATTTCGTTAATTCCAGCTGCACATTAATTATCGTTATCGGTGTGCAGACAAAAGCTGCTTTAATGATGAGGGAGAGAGAAGAGGGTTGTGGGGATTCCGGCAATTACATAATTGCGCGGACGAATCAATTCGGTTTTGCGAAACTTACGTATTTCCAGCCGAGGGTGGTTTTGCAGCACTCGCAGTAGATGTCGGCGACGGCGTGGAGTCCGGTCAGCAGGACACGCTCCTCGGCCGGTCCGCAGCCGACGTTAACCCTGAGGATCAAATCCGAAGAGACGGACGTAAAAATAAAGAAACAAACAAAGGGAAAAGAGTGCGTAACGATTGCAAATCGATGGGACGTAGATAAATGTGGATCGATGATCCGTGATACTCACACAGAATTGAAGAGATACGCTCGACCCTGGCTGCCTTGGAATGACTGGAAATTGAGAGGAAAAAAAAATTACAAATAAAAGGGAAGATACAAAATGGGGAACGATATAGTAAAGAAGCGAACTGTTGTAGTAGTAGTAGTAATAGTGCAGAGGCGAGGCGGTTGTTGTTCAGCATCTGCATGTTTAACAGTTTTCGGGATCGATTGATCCGGGCCAAAGTGGCGGGCTTTTCGGGTAGCAACAGCCCTATCGGCATTAATTGCGAAACGTGACCGTTATCACCTATTAAACACCTATGTGTGTACACTAGCGCGGTTGATTCATCGCTGTTTACTTTGTCTAATATTAAACCATTCCGCGTTTCGGATACACACATCACATAACGATGTTTACTGTTATCCATGTTGCCCGTCAATTTTCGCCCGGAACGAGCAGCAACATCAACATAAAGATCGACTGGGCTCTTCTTACCTTTGAGATAAGCTCGTCGTGGTTGGCTAGGTGTGCCCGGCAGTGGATGCACGAATAGGTGCGATGGCATTGTGGAAGATAGGCCTGGAACGTCTTCACCATGGTGATGGCCGCGACGGCAGGCCATGCGTGCTCGTCACACCTGCAACAATTGATGATATCAACAGCTCATCAATTAGACCACTCATCAGCAAAACGAACGCATCGCGCGGAAATATGCATTAGCTACAACAAACATCGAATTCATCCAATTAAAACTTTTAATTGAAACAAACAAACTCCGTTTCCCATTTCCTATTAGATTTCGGCAATCGATACAAAACATACATGACATTTAGGTTCCAAATACAAATTTAGAAAAAAATAAAAATAAATATTGGACGTTACATCGTTTTCATCTTCGCAACGCAAATTTGAAAACAAAAATGCCCATTACATAACGAAACGAAAATATTTACGCTCCGACCGTCAAGTGTGACAACAATGGCTCGGCTCAGAGTGTGCAAGCTTTATTCAATTAGAGACGATCTCGACTGTCCCGAACGCTTATTTTTATTCAATCGCAGCCAAAGATCACCGTTCGAATTGCCAATTGAACTATATCACAAGAACTCAACGCACATTTGAAACAAACATCATTTCACTTTCCACACGAAACCAGTAAACCACAACAAAATGTTTCAAAAAAAACTATCACAAATTCATTCAGTCAACAATAAACAATTCCCGTTGCAATTCATTTAATGAATTATACATGAAATAAATTGATTGATTCACAATGAGAAACTCATCACACAACATTTGCAACATCAAAATGACAATAAACTATGATAGAGTGAATCATGCAGAACCAATAAAGATTACACTCAAGAAAACTATAATTATTTCTAATGTAAATGGAAATTGAACACTTTACACGTTATAATAGCTTTGAAAACAGTACTTAGTACTGACGTAGAAACGACTCACCTTATTTTTTTTTGCAGCCTATTCGATTATCAATAATATTTTGTTTATTTATAGCATGTAAATACGTAAATGGAAAATTCTATGTTGTAAGCCGTTACGATCGATCTGGTTTGAAGCTCGACATATATATTTCTTAATATATATTATAGATTACTTATTTTGTTTGAAGAGAAAAAATAGTCCTTTTATAATAATAAATGGACCGCGTTTGCAGGACGAGATTGATAGAACAAATGTGTCGCGTTCGGATGAATTGATGTTTGTCTAAGTGATCGATGTGTATCGTTTTACAGACGTAATAGAATCAAAGTGTTGTTTGCTGTCTACCCAATATATGCGTAATGCATTGAAAAAGTGAAAAAATAACGAGAATAATATTATGTGTAATTGCATGAATAGTTTTTTATTTCCTCTTTTCTTTTATTTTCATACGCGCTGAACGAGTTTAAGACTTGCTAGTCTTATTTCGGAGCCATAACTTTGCAGATTTTATTTGCAGAGCATTAAGTACTCGAGACGGCGGAGTGATTCACTTGGCCGAAGAGTTCTTTGTATTTTCGTTTCGAGCGATCGACAATTCCGAGAGCGTAAAAATGCTATATTAATGTAATATTTATGAGCGGAGCAAAACTCATGTATGCATACGGCATACGGAACAAATATATAAATGAATTTGTATTGATACGCCGTTACCCTTATATGATTTGCTTTTGCATTAACATAAAAAAAAATAACACGATTATCTTCATTAACTTCTCGAACGAGCGGCGCTTTCTAACAGTTTAAAAGCGGGATGATGTAAATCTCTTGTACAATTCTCTTGCTTAACATCGCTTTTAGATCATTTGGTAATAACGAAATGAATTATTGCCGGAGGAGAAACTCCGGCGTGTAGCAATACGATTCGTTTTTGCTAATGCACGAAAATCCCGATTACACTTAAGACACATAATTATTATCCGTTTTCTTCTTAACGAGGAACTGCTTACGTGCTTGTAAAACTCTCCAATTTATTTATAACTCGAACAGAAACGCACTTTGGCTTCGGAAATGCTGCAACGTTTACGCTTTCCGAAATTTCCTAAGTCTCCCGGACGATGAATATTAGATTGCATTCAATTGCGCAACAGCTCTTCTCTGTCTCCTCTGCGTGTTTAACGTTATTTGAGGAGTGCACCGTTTCTAGGTACGCGGAGATTAATTAGATCTGCATTTATTTGCACGCCCAAGCGAATCGAGTAATTCACCCCTCTGGATACGAGCAATTCTGTGATGTCGGGGCACGGAAATGCCGCGCGATGAAATTACATTTTTTTTTTATTTCTTCGTATTTGTGTTTCCAGATAACGGCAATCCTCGGGCAGTTTCCAGTTAATTAAAATATATATATATATATATTAGAAAGTAATTACGCTCAATTCATTCCCAATAAGTTTTTAACTTTCATTTGCATACGCTTTGCACAAAACAACATTTGTTAGCAATTGCGTATAACTTGATAATAAATTATTCTATAGAATTTCCTTTAATCTGCATATTAACATTTCTAACACTTCAAATTCATAGTTTTAATTTTGATTGGTGATTAGTGTAGATATCAACATTTTAATATAAAAATGAATGATGTAATGTATTAGAAAATTTTACTATATTGACTTCAATATAAGCAAAACCAGTGAAACACTATTATATTCATACAGAATTTGTACATTTTATCCTACAAGTGGCTAATTATATTTTTTGAACACAATAGAATTACGTGCGCTCCGAAAATTCAACGAAGCGAATAAAAATCTATTATGCTTTCAAACAAATATAAATTTGCAGTTTACAAACAAAAAATATACTTGATTTAAATTTAATTAACTCATTTCTCCGAAACGCTGGTCATGAAATCGTCCGTCTATTGATTCGACAATAAAGGAGAAATGTATGGTAATAAAGAACAAAAGTCATAAAGAATATTCGTAACGAAAATAACAGGGATGGAGATGTGAGATCTTTTGATGTTATTCTTGTCAATTTTTTTAACGTGCTGATGTTGATAAGGGTCAGCCTTCAGAAATTCTAATATATAATTTAAGTGCGCGCTCTGGGGAAAAGGGAGGAAAAAAAAAAGAGAGACATCTTCTTGCGACTTTAATAAAGCTTCTTTCTGCGAAATTGTCTAAGGGTTTGAAGGACGAAAAAAAAATAACATTGGAATAAACAATGTTGATATTAGGTTGTTGGAATATTAATAAATAATACCGCCTCCTTTAAGATTGAATTCTTTTTTTATATTTGGATATTAGATCTGAAAATTTTAATAACATAACATAGAATTTAATAATTTACAGTTAAGATTATGTAGGTTTGAAGAAGTAGTGGTTAAGTGCAAAAGTAATGTTTATCGGAATACAAGATTTATGTTAAGTGCAAATGCAATGCACCTACATATTAGATTGGGTCACTTAACACGTCCTGGAGACTAATTTAATAATAAAGTAAAAAAAAAAAGGAGTAAACTGCGCTCTCGCTGGGCTCGGGTTATGGAATGTTTCCGAATCGATACGGCTCTATATATACACACACTTACAGAGTGTCGTGCGTAATAAAATAACTATATATTTCAATAAGGCTTAGAGAAAATAAGAAAAATAACAGAGAATAAGTAAATGAGAATGGTGGACGTGTTGTTGTCGGGCGAAAGAAGGAAGGAGAGAATTCATTACTTTGGTGGAGCAACGGCGGAGGCGGCGGCGGCTTCGGCACCAGCAACAACAACAACAATAAAAATACACGACCGAGCGTAATTCCATTCCAACGGTGTTGTCTATTTATAATTTAGCAAATTAGACCGTTCTCAAGGATTTTCCTTGAATGCGAAATTGGCTTACACTAAGGAGCGTGTATTAATAAATCATGGAATTGATATATACGGTGATAATGGCGGAAAATGTGACCTATTTGCGTGGACTGCACCGCCTGCAGGAACCTCCTGCAATTGACCCAATTTCCAGCCCTTTTTTCTCCTTCTCCTACACTACCCCCCCCCCCAAAACATCGGCCCTAAATTGCATGCTTCGCGCACCGCTCGCACGGATAACAAATAGATCTAGGTAACAGCAGGAAGATGCAGGATTTGGCATTAGATTCTATACCATTGTTGATCTCGACTCGCTCAAGGCGTTGCAACTCAACCTTGGATGAGGAGCAGATCGTGCAGACAACAAACACGACGACACACAGAGTTTGCAGCTGTTGTTGATTCGCAAAAGATCACTCGATTCCCATTTGGTTCGCAACGCATTAACGGCGGAAATTGTGAATGTACAACCACAAATTAGGATGGTTGCCTCGATGATGGATTCCTCTGACTAACCAGATTTTCCAAAAAAAACATCTTGGAATTAATTACTAACCAGATTTCCCCAAAAGCATCAACATCTCATGCTTTGCTCTCATATACCTAGAAACGCTCAAACTACATACTATATGCAAGTAGCAATTAGAAAAGCACAACAAAAAATGAAAGTAACTCTTTCAGAAAAAAAAAACTCAAACACATCGCCGTTGTTCACTATTATCGATTTGCCTAAAGTTCAAGGTTAAGCAACCATTCTAAATAACGATTGTTAGTAAATAGGATGACTGGACAACAAGTAGGAGTTTTAATTAGGAAGCGCGATGCTAAGCCCTCAGTCTATTAAATCACACAATTAATATAAATAGCATTATTAAATAAAAAAATAAAAATCTATACTTGCATTTCGTTTATATGTTTTATATATTTTTGTGTTATGCACGCCTGAAAAATATTTGTGTATGTCTGTCAGGTCCCTGGTATAATATGCAGCTAAAAATAAAAGAAAAAACAAGATATAGAAAAAATATGTAAATTTAAATACGCAATTTTTCATTAGTAAGAACATTTTACAAATCGCATTAGCTTACCATGTGAAATTTTTCTAATCGATCACCTTTCAAAACGCAAAAGTTAAGCATTTTGTAGAATGAAAAATAAAAATATAAATACCAAATGTAAAATATCAATTTAAACATCTTTGAATCATTTGAATTCCATAACATCCAGTGTTATAAACAATTATGCAACTACGATATTTTCCTTTGTTTCGCGATATTAAACGATGATTTGAAATGTAACCTTCGGTGTGGTGGTTAAATGATGTAAGCGAAAAAAAGGAAAATAAAGATACTATCGGAGTGCGTGCGTTCCTCTTTAAAAAAAGATTAATGAATAATAGATGATCGTTAGATATTTTTATTTTGTAGTAGAAACCCTCTTTTCCTGCGGTACTTTATTACATTATTACTGGATAGGTCGTATCGAGCAACCACATACATTTTTAACGTATAAATATTTAATTTTTTCGGAACAAATGACGGTTACCTGGAAGCAGGTAACGAAGGTGTAATCGATATATGGATTTTCCAATTACCTCCATTTCACATTTTAAATTCATTTGAACAAACCGATATTAATAAGAAAAAAAAGTTATTAAACGAATTGTAACGAGTTTTCAGTAAATTATTGAATTTGTATGAAAGAAAAATTAGAGCAATATATTCGAGGATTTGTGGACAAAAGGGAGAAGTTAATGAAATTTAGGATAACTTTCTGAATTGAATGCGGCAGGAATTTGAATACGAGAATACGGGATTAGCGGTTAAGTCGAGCGAGTGCGGATTAAAATCGGAGTTGCTGTCCGAACATTTGCAAATAATAACTAGCGAGCGTAAAATCGAAATTGATTATTGCATTAATAAGGTGATCAGATGACAAACTGCTCGGTATTAATGCGGCTTAGAGTGAGGCAGGTCATGCCAAAGGTCAACTATTTTAACAGCTGCTTTTTCCCAAGGTAATGTACCTCGTCGCGGCGAAATTATTCAGAAGGAAGTCGATTTAATTGCCGCTTGTTACATCAATAAAGAAAACTCAGCTCAGCGCGCACGTAAATCGAGCGAAATGTGGAAATAAAAATGTATAAAGCTTTGGTAGCAAGGTCGCCGAGTTTAATTAGCGGTTAAATTATTAATTTCAGTTGAATTTTAAGATTGAATAAGAGTCTAGACGTTGGCAAATACTCGCGAAAATGGATCCGCCAGAGGTCATTGCATCGGCGAAACCATTTGACCTGCTCAATTGAAGATGATTTGGAAATGTACTCAAAACTCAACTGAAATTAGCAATTTTGCATTTGTTGCAGCTGTTTGTATTTTGGTAACCTTCCCCTTGTTACAGTACCGTTCGTTCATTAAGGCCGTGGACCTTAGTTTCGTACAATGAACCACGCAGCCCGGTTCAACGTTTGACATTGATATATTTATCCATGAACTTGGTCCGATTAAGGCAACGGAATAAATAAATAAATAAAAAGAATATGCAATGAAAACAACGCGAATAATTAAACGATAAGTGGATTCGCGCCCGGCCTCGCGAGTGTTCATCGCATACCATGCGGTCGTTCGTTTATGGGAGAACAGTGAAAGTGCAACGAGACGACATTTCATTCTCGCCAATTTGTTGCTGCGAATGGAAATAGAACGGCTATCACACCGAGAACCGAGATTGTTGCGCAAACGGAAAACACGAATTCATTCATTCAGACTTCGTCGAGATGAGGAGGAAAAACTGAAAGGAAAACTTTCGAGAATCCTGAATTCCTCCTAGATGTTTTTGCTTTACGCTTTTGTTTCTATTCTTGTTTGATTCTTTTTTTTTTCTATTTTTTCTTTCGAGATTCCTCGCTTCGAAAACATTCATTTGCCAAAATGTTTCCCAGAAGTTTTCAAGATTGCACTTTAAAAACAATTTTTTTTTATTAAACAAAAGTTATGCAATTATACTTGAATGGATCAAAATAAATAAAAATGACTAAAATCATAAACAGGAAAAGTTTTAAGCTTCTAAAATAGTATTATTAGAAAAAGAAAATAACGTTTTAGAAGATTATACTAAGCATCTTACAAGTAAACTGCTCCGGGAGCAATATAAATGTAAATGAATTTAATCAACTTACGAAATAATCGTTAACATTTCAATATACGTCTTCGACTAAACTACAAGAATATTTATTCGCCGCACGTGTATTGAAATCAGTTTCAAACGTACACAATATGCGTCATTTAAACTAAATTGAAATAAATAATAATTAGTTTTTGCCTGAAAAAAATTGTTTCAGTGTCTGAAACTGTGGACACACAAAGGAAATCCGAAATGGCTTCTTTTGCGACGAAACCCACTTGATTCATTTGCACAAAAACAATAACAAATTTAAAACACTGACACATCGACAAAAATATTCAAACTAAACTGAAAACGTATAAACAAAGAATTATAAAATAGGAACGCAATAGTACTATCGCTTCCTGACTAATGAAGCAACAAAGTTAACAATAAGCAAATAACAATCTAGAAGACACTCATAATTAATCTATAGTTAAACAATCCGTGTCTTTGATATTAATTATAATTTTTGTGGACTATCCAAAGCGTGAAAAACAAAGGACAATAAAACATAAATATTATGGTTATTTATCAAATTTTACACAGACTGATAAAAAAATAAACGCCGGATAAGATAGCGGCCGGTTACTGTTATTATGTATTTGTTTTAAAAGAAAGCGACAGAAGTTACGAAACAAACAGTACGATTAAAGTAAAACAAATAATTTTTTGAAAAAAACAACAAATAATTACATTAAAATGCGTAGATTATTATTGTACGGCAAGAAAACTCGTTTCCTTTCGTAATTGTCACTTATTTACAATTTCCATTTAGATTTTCATTCGGTGAAGCACTACTGTGCTTTTGACGTCAAAGCAATTGCGACTTCCAACGTTAAATGTGGAAAACATTAACTGGAAGAAGAAAAAAAAAGGAAATTAATTTGATTTGTTTTGCACTCCTTGGAGTTCCGCAGACGATAATTACATAGAATAAAATTGACTAAATCTTCGTGTTTGATTAATTATTAGTGTTTACGCGGAAACGATCGATGCATTTAAATTTTTGAACAATACAATCGACAAACAGAAAGAGTTACATGCAACGCCAGGAAATTGTGTGTTTGCACCCCCAACCCCCACATTGATTTTCCCATATTATATTTATTTTTCTTTTTTCATATCCTTACTTTTTATTCCTCGTACAACAAATGATAAATTACCAACTTCCGCGCTTAATTCACCCGGAAGCCTTGAACTTGTACGCATCGATTAATTAAAATAATAAACTGAATTCCATAGGGACTTGAAAGCGGCGTTTTTCCGAAGTGAAAATGCCTTGGGACCAAAGCGGATATCGCGAAATAGCTTCGATTATATTTAGAGCGGCGCGTAGCCTTCCTTTTATTTTTCGGAAAATTTGTGTTTTCCGCCTCACAATTAGATCATCTTAACAATTTTCACATTGACGTCAAGCCATGGCGCCGCTCAATTGCACACTCAAATTGCTTTATCAATCGTGAATTTCAACACGAAAAATAAAACACATACACACAACTCGCAGCGAGACAAAGTTGTTTTCGCTTCTAAAATGTAAATGCGTTTACAATCTTTATCTCGTTTGCGCAACAACAAAGAAATTTTAATAAGCTTCTCCAATAATAATAATAATGCCGAGTATAGGTTGGTGTAGTGAATAGTGAAAGCTTTCAGAATAAATTTGAGAAATCAGGTTGCCCGTTTCGTAAACACATGTTTATAACCTGTCGCATTTATCACCTCAAGTAGACTTTTGGTAAATAGTCAACATTTAGATTAAGTATTATGTTTTTCTTCGCTTTGCATATTATTATTTTTTTCTAGTAAACACAAATGTTTTGAAACGTTTAAATAAAAATATTTACAAACTTTCAAAATGCGTTTCTGTTAATGAAACGCATTCGGTTTCGACGAATGAACGCTAATTTGAATACTGACATGAAACGAAGGAAATTATGAACAATGTACTTTTTTTTCTTGTGATATCTTTTTTTATTATTATTTCCGTGCAAACAGAAGAAACAAAGTAAAACAATGGAATCGTGCAATTATTACTACGCTCGGTTATAATAGATCTAAGAGCAACAAACGCAGGGAATTGAATTTAAAGCTATGTTTACCAACGGGTTGTATCTTTGCTACGCAATACCGAGAAATTGTTTTTTCGAGCGCATTACTCCTAACGTGTTAACGATGCAATAATCCAACTGGTTTCTATTTACTCAGCAAGCAGTTAATTTTAAATTTTAACTCATAACCAAAAAAAAATCTAATTATAAACAAACGTAGATTACCAATAAAATAAACTGCTTTTTATTTGCTCCTTAACTTTACAGAAACCCATTTTGTTTAAGTGTAATTAGTGATGTGCGATGAGCGGATATGAATACTGAGAATCAGAATGTGGAGGCGAGACGAAACTGTAGCGCATCTGAAACGGTAAAGTGCTAAATGTACAATGTGCTTTGTAAACAAGGTGAATTGCATATACATCGCTTCTCAGTGTTTCGCATCCCAGCCTTGAACTCCTCTATATTCATGTTCATATTCGCAAAAGCCGAGTTTAATTCTAAGTTTAGCTTCATGAGAAATACACATAGTTCGTAGAGGATGTCAGCGTTCGACGAAAGTTGGAGTTACATTTTCCAGCAGAACGAAGGAAATTTAAGCATTCATGATTGATGTCGGGTGTCGTCGGTTCAACGGCCCGGATCTTCATTCGGTTCGTAAGCAAATGCCGAATGTTTCTTATTATTACCGGTATTTATTTTTTTTCTGGTGGAGATCGAGGCCGTTGGCCTTCTGCCCAATTAATCGACCGAACGGTTATAACATTGATCATTGCCAGTGAAAAACGAGAGAAACATGTTAAGAAAACAGTCGCACATATACGACAATAACATCGCAATCTTTAATGAACATCGATTATTTAATTAGCTTACTTCAATAACAAAATCTGCATAATGTACCCTTACTCATATATATTATGCGTAGATTGAAGCAAATTACTTTTTAAAACATGTTGATGTTCTAATGGAAACTTTTAATTAATAAAATGATTTATAATTTATTTTACAACACTTAGTACTTAGAATATGATATATGACAATTTTAATGAACAAAACGATCTGAACTTTAAAGAACTAAGCTTTCAATTGAAATTAGTTGGATGGATGAATTATAAAGAATGCATTAAGATTTATTGGTTAATAGATTATTCAAGATGTATGTATTAACTAAATTTAGTTTCAACGGCCGTCTGGAGCCGTTAACGTTATCCAGAATCCTAAGTTAAACATAGTCCGTCGGTAAGGGTTTGGCTGTTAATAATGTAGACAAATCGTACAAGATCATGAAATATAAATGTGCAAAATGGATTTCCCAACGAGAAAAATCATTTAATGCAATCACAGGCCGACCACGCGTTTAATCTTACATGGTCACCTAATAGTGACGAATGAATCTTTAATGTCTCGATGCGGTGGGCAATTTCCGGTGATCCGGAAGGCTTCGATCCATCCGGCAAACATAATACAAAAAAATACACTTCATTATTAGTATTATTAGTATCAACAGACAATGAAATAGCGTATGAACGAGCGAAACAACAAAACAAACAATTAATATCGATAAACGAGTATAATCATAACAAAGTTCTCCATGTTATTCAAACTCAATGTAGAACCAATTAAACGTGAATAATAAACAATAAACATTTAAATAACACTTGATTTAATTGATTTAAGAATAAAGTAGATAATGAACGTGAAATTATTTACAAAAATAGAGAAAACTGGTTAAAAAATTGACATTATTTATTAGAAAATACAAAGATGATAGTGATTGCTTCAATTATCGTAATTGCATTTCCTTTCCCTGAAACCCGCACCGAACGCAACATGGAACATAGTAATGCTCCTTACTGGTGCATAAAATCGAAGTATAATAATAACATACTTTTCCTGAAACTCAATTCGATTTCGCGTGCAATCCAGATATCTTTCGTGGATAATAACCAAAATCGAATAAACAAAATAATTTGTAAAGAAAAATATTTATTTGAGAGTGGCTTTAAACACCAGTGAGCATACTTTATGATATATCCGAGGAACAAATGAAATAAAGTAAACCGCACTGGAAATGCGTAAATATTTGCGGGTTTTAATAAGTTCATCGAAAAGTGTGTTATAAACATTTGCGTTTCCAGGAACTTTTGCCACATATCTAACGTTTGATACACCCACCACTCTTTCGTTGTTTATTCTTTGTATACGATTCACATAGAGCGATAGTTATTGGTTTATATAGATTGGCAACGGTAGCTTAAGAAAACAAATCTTTTACAGTGTTTATATTATTTAATGACAACAATAAATACAAGGAAATACATATTTATTAAAAAAATAAAACAAATTGGCATCTTGTAAATAATATGTAAGATTTCCAGCAGCAAAGGATACCGAATAACTGTCTGGAGTTTTCAAATTCAAGTTCTTGATGCAGAAAATAAAAAAAATTGATTAAATTCTTCTTAAATTGTACCATTAAAAGTCCAAGTGGTTAAATGGTAAAAGTTCAAACTGGTAGACCGAGGGTACAAACATAAACAGCGAGTTTCTGAAAGTGTAATAAAGCAGGAGCAAGATTTCCGAGGAAGGGAGTAAAACTCGACGGCTAGACGGTGGATATACCGCGAAATGGTCGTTCTTTTTTCGGAGCAGCAGCAGGTTCAGTGGTCCAGGCGGTTGGGGGTCAACAGACTTACCTCTATCGGGTTCGGTCTGGTTTGTCTGGTGCACAGAATGCGCGCAGACCACCTCCTTGTGTGTATTATTTTTATGGTGTCGTGATTGTATTTGCACGACGGGGTCGGCCTTTGTGGACGACCCAACGGTACGAAAGACCCAGCAGGATCAGCCGGAAGCAAGCGCGGAATCACGACTCTTGGCCCGCAGGACGACAAGGACACGACTATGCGACGTACGTCGCAGTTGGCGCGCGTCAACCTAACAGCTGACTGCCATAACAAAAGATTGTTCTCAGCTACAGCAGTGGAGATTCCCCTGTATTTGCTGATCTTGTTGTAGCTGTTACTGCTTGTTTTAGTTTTCGTTAATTAATGTTATTTTGAGGAGGAAGTGATTGCAATCCTCTCGAGATTAAATGCTATTTTCATCCCGAGATTATCGTTCAAAACACCTCCTGCCAGCGACACCAAAACAATAACAATATACAAGCGCATCAGGCTCTGATCTATTTGTACGCTACATCCTAATGATTGATCAGCCTGCTGAGAGATGGGCACCGCTTGGACGCGCGTTTTTCGTTTGCTCCTACGGATGAATGAATGGATGGATGGATAATATGGCAGCTATGGCCTAATGTGCGTGTGCAGCGAACAAAGAAAATGCCTTTTTATCCGCTTAGAATAAATGCATTCACTTACTTTCAAATACATTCGTGTGTGGGATGGCTGCAATGAATCGCCTGCACTCAGACTATCAGCTATCACTCGACGGAAACTCCGTAGATCCCGGACAAAGGGGACAGCAGCTCTTCGAATCTAAGCCCAATATCTAAGTAGTCTCTTCGGCGGCCTCGGCGCCCAACTTGCATGCAACTGTGTGCCCAATCCTGCTGCCTGCTGCCATCTTCAATGTTTGGCCGCGAGCGGCGCCACACGTCCTCTCAATACTGCGCACATAAACAATAAACACACGCCAGGACTGGCCAGGCTCTGCTCGAAGAGGGAGAGGCGGAAGAGCGACAGAGAAAGGCTTGGACGACGACATCAAATATGATCATGATGATGATGATACATGCAACTGGATGTCAATTACATTTTCTTACTAATTCACATATTATCCTTTGTTTGCACTTGGCCTTTCCAACATAGCGCTCATTTAAATGAGGACGCGACGCGCCTCCTATCCCATCAGGATCAAGTATTAATTAACTTAATAGATGATAATCCCCTTCAAAGCCTTTTAAAATTGAATACTAATTTCAGAAACCTAATAAAAAAATGAATCCAAAATAGAATTATTAACAGTTTTACCTATATTATAAATTGAACACATCCTAAAACCATTGTATAAACATTCAAGTAACTTCCAATTAAAATTCAAACATATTTATAACTAATATTATAATTAAGTTGCAAGAAAATTATGTGAACAATAAAATATCATAATAAAAAGAAACTTAAGAAATAATAAAAATAAACAAATTTAAATATAATAATTTTGTTAACAAAATATATAAAAAGTATATGAATTTCATAGAGATTGTTTCAAAATTAATTCTTTAAAAAAACAGTTTTATATTATAAACATAAAATCAAGAAATATTTACAATCATCAAGGAAAGTCCATTTTTAATGACAAAATATAGATAGATGAAACATAAATAGACATGATTCACAGATTTTCTAAGCAAATAACCACTATTGTCCTAACAACATTTCATTAGAGTAATACTAAAAAGATAGTCTATACTAGGAATTGACCAAGATGCGCCATACGACGTTTAGCCAAATCAGCGCAATGTGTATGTTTGATGGCTTAATGATCGCATGAACCTTGACAGTGACAAACTCGATGATTGAAAGTGACGCCGACAGCGGATCTTTAAATTACTTAATACCTTTGTTCGCGGACCGATCGAAAACAAAACGATTCCCGAGAGAAAGAAAAGTGCAGCTATCATTGTATTATGTGCTGCTGCATTGCCATCAGCACAAACGAAAATGATAGTTGCCGCCTCCAAGGACGAAAGCCGCGCAACTCGCACTTTGCGTCCCTGAGATATGCCCGAAAAAGAATGGCACAACCTGCTTCATTTAGGGATTTATTGCAAATACATTTCAGTTATAATTGAGCGCCTCGAGTTTCAAACTAATTGAACCTTATGCTCTAATTATTATTGCGTAAATACCATAATGCGATTTGAAATTGCAGCTAACGGTTTGTTTTGTATTCTGTAAAATATCGTAATTTCGCATTACATCAAGGCAAACATGAAGCGATTACGTTTCAACGATTATTTCAAATATTTTAACTATCATATATCTATAAAGAGATCTACGCAATTGTAAATTACTTATTTGCATACTAATCAATCAAATATAAAATATATATAAACTTATACAATTTTGTCTTATTCAATACTTTAGTAATTTCGATTTCATAATCGATCTAATAATATATTAATGGTACTTACCACTTTACTTTAAAATTTAGTGAAGAATCACAGCACAAATTTCACTTTTGGAACGTCAAATTGATAACAACTTTTGTTTTGCCCTTAGAAACCCTTCCTACTAGATTTTTTGAATATAACGGAAAACACGCATAAAACGTTATTAAAAAAAACACATTTTCATTATTTTTTCTTGTTTTTTATTAAGCATTACTTTAAAGAGTTTTCGCATTAAAACTTATGAAATATTGCAACTAAAAATAAAGAGATTATGAATTTTTAAAAGAAAATAAGATAAGCACGCGTAGATACGCGGAAGCGGGATGTGCAACGCAGTGCAGCTTTTTTCAGCAAAATCAAGGACGAAATCCTTGCGACACAGGCCATTAATTTCGATATCGACAATCGCAGACATCTCGCGAAAACGATAATTTCTCACAACAAAATTAAGAGAAAATAAATGAAAACATTTTTGCAAAACAACAAAAGAGTAGCGTAAATAATTGAAGAAAGCTTAGCATTTAGTTTACCTGTCCTTAATAGTTTATGCAGCGGCTAAAATAAAGATAATTAAAAGTGGGGAAATAAAACGAGAAGGAGGATTTCTTATTCCGTTTAATAATAATAATAATAATAATCATAATGGTGAAACTAATTTTGGAAATCAATGCCAGCTATCATTACAAACTTAAAAAGTACAACGCTGCGAGACGCACGAAAACGACCCCCCAGCAAATCAAAAAAAATATAACGTCTCTCCGGACATTGGAATCATAGTTAACAGTAAAACATAATAAACACACACACATTTTCTGTTATCTGGATCCGAGGTGAGACGAGAATGTTTACTCTTCAATTTTTGTCATCCACCTCACTATGTCAATACAAAGAAGAAGAGTACAACGAACGAAAGTAAAATAAACAGAAAATCTTTGCTCCTCTCGTCGTTTATTAGTGATTTTTTTTTTGCATTTCATATAAATATTTTCCTCTTTTTTTTATTATTTAGACTAAACAATGTACCGGGAACTCTCTGGCGGCGCGACATTGCGTCCGCAGTCCCTTGCGAGATTAAGAAGCATCACTAACTGTATCATTATTTTTGTTTCTTTACAAGTTTACGTTTTATCCATCGCTAAATTCATACTTTTAAAAAATATAATGTAAACCGCAACAAGTAGTCCTTGCTCACAAGTATAAAGTGTTTAATCTATAATCGTATAATAATTCCTCTTACTTCACAATTAACAGAAAAAAATAGTTATAATTATAATAATAGTTAATATATCATATTTATATATATATAAAGAACTTGTAGTTTCATTTATTTATTATTATTATTCTTACGTTTTTAATGCCACAAAATAGTATTTTTTTTTAGACATTTAGTATATTATTATTGCGTGATTTTTTCTTCTTCTATTTCTCAATATATACACAGGCAGAAACCGCCGGAGCACTGCGAAATCTCCCAAAACTACAGATTATTCAAATAATTCCAATGCGTCCAGGGAGACACACCGGACGATTTGCCTAAACTCCGGACAGTTTCCTAACGGGTTATGTATAAAAAATAAAAATTACATATTTTTATATATATATGTTATTATAATACGACTCTAATAATAGTTCTACAAAATATCTTTTAAACTAAAACCCAGACAATATATTTATTTTATATTATTATGTTCCTTTTTTTTTGCATATTTTTCTCGTTATTTTTCCAAGCGCGTATTTACACATTCTAGCGGTTTTTTTTAATATTACTTCTTCTTTTCTCCTTCTTTAATTTTTTTTTTAACTAAATCTGTATAGGAAATACTTTTAAAAGAAAAGAAAAAAATTAAAGATTATGAAATCATAATAATAATAATAAAAAAAATAATAATAGATAAATTTGTACTATTAAAATTAGCTGATAAAATTAAAAATATAATTATAATTATCAATAATAATAATGTAAATAATTAGTAAATCACAGTTAGAATGTTACATTTTGCTAAATAATCTTGTGCTCAATTGATTCAATGCAAAAAGGGGGGCGGTGGGTGGGGATATGTTAATTGAGTTATCTATGCGTAAATAAGGGGAGAACGAAAACGTGTAGTTTCTTTTTTAGTTGATTCACTTCTATCCTTCTTCTACTTCTTCCTTGGTTGTTATGTTTTTGTTTTTTTTTTGATTTGATTAATCAATAGTTTGTAAAAACAAATTATTTAGCAAAATCATTCAGCAAGTGCATGAAGAAAATTAGTTATGAAAAATCCGTTAAACTGGTACACTCATTGTTGGAGGATTCGTTCTTGATCGATGGAATATCGGACTTGATGTCTTCGCTCTTCATCTTGAGCTCCATATGCTGGCGTTGATGCAACAGCAGATGATTCTTCTGGTAGAAGCCCTTGTTGCAGTAGGAGCAGACGTGTGACTTAAGGGCGCACGTGCCCTCTGGATGTCTTTTGTTATGCTGTTGTAAACCATGCTTTGCACTGAAAGCCCTCGAACATATTTTACAAATGTGTGGTTTACTTTTTTGCACAGTACTAATTTTATTGGTGTAGCCGACAGTTTTGTTATACTGATAACTATTGCTACTTATGCCATTGTTTATTGGGAAATTCTGGTGGTGCAAACTAGCGGTTAATGTACACAAATCGTTTACTAACAGGGAATCTCCACTATGCAACTTTATATGCAACGCCAAAGCTTCGCGGGAATTGAAAGTTAACGCGCATTCTGTACAAGCCAATGGTTTTTCTAAAGCGTTCGCTTCGTGGTGCATTTTCGAGTGGAGATTTAGCTCGGATTTCGTTTGAAACGTTTCCCCACAACTTGGACACGTAAAATTATATTCACCATTGTGGTATCTGAAAATTACGAAATCAAATTTTACATAATTCAATTTTTGCTCCTTTTCCACTCAGTTCATCAATCAATTGTACAAACAACAACAAAACAAGACATTTAATTAATTAAATATGAATTTGATTTGGTTATTTCCTCAATACCAAGCAACACCGTTTCCGAGAGAGAGAGAAAAATGACCAAAAGAAAGACAAATTGAAATGGAAACGATTAACACAAAAAAAAAACACAAAATAAAATAGACAAAACAAACAAAAATAAATAAAAACAAGAACAGCAAAATAATAGTAATAACGACAATAAGACTGATGGAAACGAGATGTTAAAAACTGTACGGCTCCAAAAAAATTCATATAGCTACCGGAACAAAAGCCTCACCTCATGTGTGTAATCAGAGTCCTCTTCTGCAGGAATTCCTTTTGGCAAATCGGACAGGAATGTGGCATCTTTCCGTGCAACCTGTGGTGGTTAACCAACTCGAATTTACGTGTGAAGGATGCGCCGCAGTCGTGGCAAACGAACGAATTCAGAGAGCCGTGGAATCTAGAGTGCATAATCTGAAGAACAAAGGAGTACAGGTTACAAATCGGCTCGACCTTTTCTCGCAGCTCTCACTCACCAAGTGGTCCTTCTGTGCAAAGGATTCGCCACATTCGTTACAAATGTGTGGCCGCTCTCCTGCATGGAATTTGCTATGGGTGACCAGATGCCTCTTCAACGGAAAGGTCCCACCGCAATCTTTACAAACAAACGGGCGATCTCTGCTATGAACCTGCAACAACACAAAAATTACTATTCCTGCCACTTAAAAAACAACTAATATTAGACAATAATGCAAATTAAATTATTATGATTGTAGTTAATGCCTTACTAAGAAGGATTTTGTAGATTGGAGGAAATTTAATGAAAACGAAATGCAAATCGTGCCCTCTGCGGAAACAAAATGGGGGACGCGAGAGCGCGATGTTAGAGAGGCAGCAGTCCAACCCCCCCAAAGAGGAGCGAGAGCTCAGGCGCAGAGCTTTTCTTCTTCATCCTTAACGGAGAAACGATTAAATTAAAACTCCATCCACCTAAAATAAAACCAACGGAAAGTAAAAGAAATCGCGACCGATCGATTCGGAAGATTGCAACAATCCGAAATGGCTGCGCACCGGAGCATCGAAACGGAGATACAAAAACAGCATCGAAACCAAGAAAGAAACAACAGCATCATTGTATAACAACAATGTTCATGACTGGTTTATTACTGTAAATCATTTTTGTGCAAGATTCGTGAGCAATTACCGGCGAGCAGAGTCGTTGCACAATGGTTTCCCTCTTTGCTCCAATGAGCGCGTTAACTAAACAAAATAAAGCAACGAGAATGTAATAAAATTTGCTTCAATTTTCGGCTATTTCTATAGGATATAACAGATTTGTTGTTATTGTTTAACATCTCGATAAATAATTAACTATGAATGATGCGTAATATTAAGGGCCAATTTACGCGTTCGTTTAATATTGATTTGGAGCGCAATTAAAACCGAAAAATAGGGCGTCGACGGGCGAAAGATGGATACGGCCATCATCTCCGCATGTGTTTATTTAAAAGTTGCTTGAACTATGACCTGAATGTACGAGCGTTGTTTAATCCCGTGTGGGCCAGCCGCGATTTCGCCCACAGCGTGCATTTAAAGAGACCCCCGATGCAAACGACAAAATTGTGTCGACGTGTCGCCCGTAAACATAAACAGAAACATGGGACAACACGGACCGATAATACCGGAGGGCAGCACAACTTGGAGACAAGCGGTTACCGTCCTTTTTTCCTCTTCGGTTTTGTTCTGCAACGCCGCGCATTTAATAATGCATCGGAGACAAAAGATCAATGCACCGAATGGCTGATGGAAACACCCCGAAACCGCGATGCCGAATCGATAGACCTGCTCTTTAGACCGAGATCTTCCACGAATATAAATTAATATCAACTTACGGAAAGGGTGCCGACTATGATTTTCGTGGAACCAAGAAGCCATGGACCATCATCATTGACCGCAGAACGCAGAACGAACGTGCGTTTTCGAAAGGCGACTTAGATTATTATGGTCTACACCTGGGTGTGTGTGTGTGTTTGTCTGTCTGCCTGTGTCTATATATATATTTGTAAGGCTGTGTGTTAGAGTGTAGGTATATTATACCTGTGCGATGGAACTGGTCAGAGATGTGTCGGGAACACTCCCATGTTCACCATTTTATTTCAACCTGCATGTCTGACACAAAGGACAATGGAAGCTCTCCTTGAATTCACCGTTACTACGGAGCGGCATACGCTGGTCCGACGCGCACTTTCCAAAACGGGGGTGGATGGAGAGTGGCGCAAACGAAGGGGATGGAAGCAAATTAAAATATATATATATAGTATCTAGTACATATATATTCCAACCATATATATATACGGAACAGGGGTTGAGGAAAAAGGAGGAATAAAACACATCAGACGACGAAAAAGGAAACGGAGTTTGATTGCTTCAGTCCAACCCCTCCGAGCTTCGTTATTGATTTAATTTTAAATTCAGAGATATTAAAAAAATTACAATGCGACCAGAATCGTACTTCCATATTCTCAACCGAGCATTTGAAACAATCCGCGAGTTTTATTCACCGCATATTTAACCATAACAGATTAACATTCCGCCATTTGCAAATACCGAGGAGATTACCCAAATAAACATTATTATTTCTTAAACAATCTAATAATTACAAAACAATATTTTTATAAAAAAAAATATACGAACATTATAATAAAATGGATTACGTATATTCAGATCTAACGTTGACAGTGGAAAACTTTGGGGAATTCTAATTATTCTTTAAATGCATTCAAGTTCCGTAAACAAGCTTCACACGAAATAATATTTTGGAAGGTTACACAACAGTAAAAGTAATATGACAAAATATAATTGAAGATTTAAGCACATCTGCTTGTTGTTTTTTTTCCTTCTCTTATTTCGCAATAACGCGTCTCGCATATATCTTTCGCTTATGACAAATTATAAAATAAATCAGATGACTACTTATCATCATTATGAAAGGATGTTCGTAACATTGTCTGTTTCTCTGCAACAGATTTCCTTTATATTAAAATTGTAATTGCACTGATAATGAAGAAAAATATATTCAGATTTCTGTTAGATCATTATTAAAGGCATTATTAACCAGGTACTAAAATAACATTATTTGTTATGTGCCATCCATTTTATTCGTCTCCATGAAATTTGCAATTTCTAACTCATTATACTCAAATGAATTTCCTTGGAAATAATAGAATACTTAAAAGTAACCAAAATATAATATAAGTAATTTGTAAACGAATAAAAAATAAATAGAACAATATTGTAAATTTAATATTATACAAAAACGTGAATATGCTAAATAATAATATTATTGATTTCAGTTGAAAGTTGCCTTTGGCGTAAATTACACGAAATAAATTGGTAACCATTCACGAATCTTGGACATCTGCTGATACCTCGCAAGTTTCTTACATCATTTGTATCGATCCGCAAGAAACGGCTTCGGTTTCATAATTACAGAGCTTAACTGCAATATGGAATCACGTTCGCTTCTTTGTTCGAATAATTTGTTTTTCGAAATTATAAAATACCGCCCGAATAATCCATACTTTTTACAAATAAGAGATAATAATCTAATATCTATTAAACATTCATTGATAATTGCTTAGAAGCAAATTCGAAGCTGTTTTTTTGCTATATTTCGTATTGTATATATATATATGTGTTTATGAAATAAACATATTATGCAATACGAATTATTGAATATATATTAAATTTAAATAATTTTACATTTATTATAAATTTGATTTAAAAATACAACTACAATTTTGATTATAATGATTTTAATAAAATTTATTTTGATTGATATTGGAATGTTTTTTTGGATTGAATTTTGTTAATTATTATGTATAAATAAACTAATACATACCCTGCTGTGTGTGATAAGATGATGCTTCAAAGTGAAACTCTTCTTGCATTCTATGCACTGGTAGGGCCTCTGACTCGAATGCAGCAGCAGGTGAGTATTCAAACAGTGTTTGTGGGTGAAGGCCTTGCCGCAATGATGACAGCTGTGTGGTTTAATGCCGCTGTGGGTCTTCTCATGGGTGGTGAGATGGTGCTTTAAGAGGAAAGTCTTGCCACACTCTGCACATGAGAAGGGCCTTATCTTAGTTGGGGCAGGATGCTCTGCAGCACTAGGCTCAACCTTGTGGGTGAGAGTCTCGTGCCTCTTAGATATGATCTGATTGTATTCGTCAGGGGTCAGTTGCACAGTGGCAAAGGGAGATATTAGGTGCTTCTCGAGCTTCTCAGGGGACTTATCGTAGGTATCCTCCTGCTTGGTTAAGCTATTCATGAAGAACATGGGCTTCCGTATTTTCAACTTTTGTGAGTCTTGCAACACATTCTGGATGGAATAATTATGTAAGTCTTCGGCTGCGTTTTGAGAATCTACCTGCCAGTATGCAAAATTTGTTGTGGTACACATTTCTAACCTTCTTTCATTGGTAAACTTTCACTGGCTCATAGGGGGGCGCGCACGGCCGGTGCCCGAATCTCACAAATTTCCACCACCTTTGGGTCTTCCTCAGAATGCACAGAAGTTCAGTTTGTTTGGTTTTCTGTTGGACATTTTCGACATTTTATTAAAGTCACTAGACGGGGATTGGATTATGGGACGCAGCGAGAATTGTTTCAAACAAATGTTGCCAATTACACAAAAATTAAATTACTCTTTCCGTGTCTGTCTGTTTCTCTATACAGGGTGTTTACACTTACTCACCGCCCACGGGCCACACATGGCACACACGATGTTTTCCTTCGCTCTCTCATACACACACACACCCATGCATACTCACGCATCTATACATATACATACGCTCATGTACACGCACACACACTTCGATCGGGGGGGAATTACCCTTGGAAACACCGCACTTGCCTGCTTTCCTGCGTTGCTGCCACCCTCCGCTCATCAAACCTGTTACCCCATTACGTCCATTGTATAATCTGAGATGCGCAAAATCACCCTTAAGAAAGCCGAACCTTCATTAACATAATGGAAAATCAATAATTTTAAGATAATAAATTAGCAGGGCGGAAAGAATATCGCACTTCCGTCCATCCAACACGACAAATACAACGCTTCACAAAATAACACGAAAATTATTATACAATCAACGAAAAAAGCATATTCAATCAATAAATAATTTAGCAAAATTCATTAAAAACTAAATAAATTAACAAACAAATATCGTCTTACTATAATTAACATTACAAACGCATAAAACTAATCAACAACAAAGCAGAAACAATAAATAATAACATATAATTAACAATAGACAACCCACATAGCAGCACCTGCCAAAACAATGATTAAACACTCTTTAATTACATTTAATAATGAATATAACAATAATTATACAATAATACAATTTCTTTATTTTATATTGTGATCAAAGTCCTAAGTCTTTTCGCCTTTATTTTATATTTTTCTACTTTTTAGCAATAAAAAGTATTATTAAATTATAAAATTAATTTAAAAATAAAATGGTAAGGAATTAATTAAAATTATGCATTATTCTTTTAATTTTTATGACTGTTTTACAAAATTAAGAAATTTGTAGCCAAATAAATGATAAACATCATCAGTCCAACATTCTAAAGCTTTACATAAATTAATATTTACTCTTCAGCATAAGTATAATTATCATTAGTTTTATGTCTATTATATAATTATTATAGAAATGATGTTATATTTGCGATGATGTAGAATATTGTGGATTAAATGCTTCAAATTTGAAATTGCAACACTCTGTATATGCAAAATTATCAATTTACGTATAGGCAACCAAAGCAGCGTGTGGGTATATTCGAAAAAAAAAACGTATGTAATATATTTAAATGTATGTTAAATCTTTCTTAAATGATACAGTGAGCTAAATAGCATTCGCCAAGTAAGCATTGCAATTCCCGAGCGTTCTCCTTACCACGCACGTTAACATCGATAAGTTTTGCGAATGAATAAGTAGTTTAATAATATAACACCGCACTGCCTGCATTCTGCACTTATTTGGACATGTTACCTTTTACGCATGCATTAATAACTATTCATTAAGCAGCAATTGCGGAAAGAGAGAATGCTTCGGAAACTGCGGTGGATGTAGGCAGTTCACAAAGGACGTTCGTTCAAAAACTTGACGTTCAATCTAGAGAGCTCATTGCTAACCTAAAAAGAGTTTCAGCGCACAAAAAAATATATAGATATAGATACACACCGACATATATATATATGCATATTAAATATACTTTTAAAAGGACCCCAAGGAAGTCGGTGCTATATTAGACTCATAAATATCAGTTAGGTAATTTGTAAGATTTCCTCTGCCTGAAGACCTACCATTAAACCATCAATTTTTGCATTGTTCCTTGACAAATTAAATTGTATCTGTAATCATATAACCTCCAAGAGTGAAAGAGTAATATTACTAAATTTATAAATGTCTAGCAGATCAGCAGCAGCCATGAGCCGTAAGAGGAATCCCAAGTTGCAAATCAAACTGGCCCCGGCCGAAGCACCTCCAATGTGAGTACAAGATTGCAGTTAATTAACTTCAATTGGATAATTAAAAATCTCTGCAAGGATTTTATTTTAAATAACATTTTAATTGATTTAAATTACCAACTTCCATTTATTTCATTGTTTTTGTTTTATTTTGTGTACTTGCCTTTAGTTACATTTTGTTGATGACAATTGAAACATAATTACAATAGAAAAAACGTTACATAAGATTCAAATTTAAAGTATTAGTAATTTGCGTTTTTAAATTCTTATTGGATTATTTCGGCAAACGTTGTAAATTTGTGTTTCAGAAATGTACCAGCAAACTTGGATACCAGAACGACAATTACGATCGGTGAACATATGTTCGATGTGGAGGCTGACGACCTGGAGAAAATTTGCGATTTGGGACACGGGGCTTATGGTTACGTCGAGAAGATGAAGCATAAGCCCAGTGGAACCATCATGGCTGTGAAGAGGATCACGGCGACTGTCAACAGTCAGGAGCAGAAGAGATTGCTCATGGATTTGGACATCAGCATGAGGAGCAGCGATTGTCCATATACCGTTCAATTTTATGGCGCTTTGTTCAGGGAAGGCGATGTTTGGATTTGCATGGAGGTAAACGATACTTTATTGGAAGTCTGGTAAAAATATTACAGAGGATAATTTATTTATTTTTAAAGGTAATGGATACCAGTCTCGATAAGTTTTATGCCAAGGTGTACAAGCACGGGCGCAGAATTCCGGAGGATATCCTGGGAAAAATATCGTTGGCCGTTGTGAGCGCTCTTCATTACCTACACTCCCAGCTGAAGGTGATCCATCGGGATGTGAAGCCTTCGAACATACTGATAAACCGACGAGGCGAGGTGAAGATGTGCGACTTCGGCATCAGCGGTTATCTGGTCGATTCCATCGCGAAGACAATAGACGCTGGATGCAAACCCTACATGGCCGTAAGTTGAAATCATGCTAAGCATGCGAAGCAACTGCTTTCATTCCCACTTGTTGATTTGCAGCCGGAAAGAATAGATCCGCAGGGCAATCCGTCGCAGTACGATATCCGATCGGACGTTTGGAGTCTGGGCATATCTCTCATCGAACTGGCAACAGGCGCTTTCCCTTATCCGAACTGGGGCACACCCTTCGAGCAACTCAAGCAGGTGGTGAACGAGAGTCCTCCGCGCTTACCCTCAGATGAGTTCACCCCAGATTTCGAGGACTTCACCACGCAGTGCCTCCAGAAGCAATATCAATCGCGCTACAACTACGACCAACTGCTGAACCATCGGTTCTGCTTGATACACAGAGAGAAAATGACTGATGTAGCCGCCTACGTGTCGGAGATACTTGATCTACCTGATAATCCATGAGATTCGTGCACGATTTCTTAACATTTCAATTGATTTTATTTTCTATTCATTTACTCTAATTTCTTATTCGCATATACATATATATTTAGATATGGATACGTTACTGTTACTTTTACTAATATCATATTTTTAATTTCTCTTTTCCTTTCGAGTATGATCGCTTCCGTTCGCTTTTATTAATTATTTACAAGCTCTACTTTAATTTTCACTTACGCAATCAAACAAACAAAAAACAATTCAAGTCATTCGTTTTTTAATTACAGAGTTTACGAATAACAAACAATTTTAATTTATTTTTAATTTACGTTTTAAACAAAACAAGCTTTTATTTAATTATTTTAATTAATGCTCATATCGGTCGGTCGGTAACGCCTCTCTCTCTCCCACCAGCCAATCGATATGAACTCGTATGTCTTAAAGACAAACCCACATCACGTTATAACAACGTACTTCGATAACAACCAATAACCGTGTGCACATTTGTTGAAAGCAATAATGTTAACTGATAGTGTTCCTCAGCGTCTTGGAGCACCAACATTCGCAATAATCGATCCATCGTATACAAAGTACAAAAAAAAATAAAATAAAACAAAGAAATTAAACCTAGAGGCAATTTTGGTGTTCCATCTCGAGCGTATATTCAGAATTATATATATATATAGATCGTAGGTAGATTGTTATTTTTGTAGTCATCGGAAAGTACTAAAGATGTAATTAGTGTGTTCAAAGAAGAATGAAAACAAACAACAATATTATGAGGCATTTTACTTTTGATTTACTTTCCAATTCAATATCCTCAGTAACTGTATCTCTGCTCTCAATCCCTCTTTAATAATATTTCACTAATTCTGTACCAACTGTTTCAAAAGCATACCAGTATATTTTCAAATTGTATACATTATATGTGTGATAATAAATAAATAAATAAATTTAAAAAAAACTTAAGTCTGCAATTAGTAATTATTTTGAATTATGATCGAGAGATGTGGGAAATAATTTAAAAGAATACAAATAATTAATTTCATTTATTTATTTTCTTAGAAAATTGTATGGCTATATACAGCATAAACTAATAAGGCTAACAACAACAAAAAAAATAGTAATAAGGTATGGAAAATCTATAGGTTTCATCATCAAATATGCGGAATTCTCGTTTTTAAGTATTTCACTTGGCTAAAGAAACTAAAGCGTAACGACCAGATGATAAAATGTTCCGTTTGGTTGTTTGTTTGTTTTTACATGTTTTCTCCATATTTATATTTATATATAATATAATATAGTTATAATAAATCATCAATGTTTTATATACAATCACTTCAGTTCAAAAGTTTTCTACAAAAATCGAAAAGCTTTTCATCTGCTTAAAATCTTCAATAATAATATATATATATATATATGTATATATACTATATATTAACATAATAACTAAATAAAAAATCGTTAAAACGTAACAGTCATTCTAATTTCTCTTGCTTTTATTTTCTTCTACAGCAATTTTTTTTTTGGAGGCTTGTTTTCTTTTTCTCTTTTAACTTTTACATACAACAAAAGAATAATTCATTATGGCACTATAACTATGATCAATTCTCTTTTTTTTTTCGGGTTGTGCGATATCCTGAAATCAAATATTTTAAATTGTAGTGTTTATTTAAAATATGTCGATTTTGTTGGATTCTGTGAAAGTGCTTATTTTTTTTCTGTGAATATAAAAATATTTGTTTTTTTTTAACTATCTGTATCTATCTAGGTAACAGCGAGTTTAGTATCCAAAATGTAATTCGAAATTTCGCTTAATCACTATAGGAACGGAACAAAAAAGAAAAAATAAACAAGATTCGGAGCCCGCCTCCTGGATGTGGACTATCGGAAGAAGGATGGGAGGAGCCTTAGACGTGCTCGTCTTTTGTGTAAAATTCATTGTCGAATCGCGTCGACAATATGTAAACCACAGCCTCGTAGGTGGCCATCATGATGGCCGTGTTTGGTATCTGTCTTATCAGTTGGGTGGTTAGACCCCTGTACACACCCTTGATTCCTTCCTCCTTGAAGACCAGACCGAGCGTCTGCCAGAAGGCCTTGTATCTGCTTCCCTCCTCCCTGAGACGGGTGCGCGCCACCTCGTGAGGATAGGCGACGCACGAGGCGACCGTCTTGGAGACGGCGCCGGCCATCATAAACTCGAGGAAGTCGCGCGAGTCTCGCGTATCGGAATCGCGCTGCCTGTGCGCCATCAGCTCGGCTTTCAAAGCCTCGTAGATCACGAAGTGGACGATGGTCTCGGATATGCCCATGTACGAAGCGGATATGCCCTTGTAGAATCCGCGAAAACCCTACAAACAGACAAGAAAACGCTCAACATCCGAACGGTATTGCAATGTCTGGAGCTCTTACGGATTGCTTGTATATCCTTCGGACGCACTCCATCGCCGTCATCCGATTGCCGTCCTTGTTCACCTCCAGCTGCAGACGCGTTTTCACGAACCATATGGGGTTGGTCAGGGTGCTCGCCATGAAACCGGCGCAAGAGGCGGACAACATGTGCACCATCGCCGAGTTCGGTGGAAAAACGGTGTTCCAGAAGAGCTTCGCCTGAGAGTACGTGCAGAAATACACGGCTCTGGATGGCGCCACTCCGACCAAGTTCGGTCCCAACCCTGCAAAACACACATTTCAAGTTTGATCGAACGATCTCTCTGCCAACGTCGGCCGTGTAAAAATACATCCGCAAATTCGGGCCAAGCCAAGTCATTTACACAACGCCAATAACCGCATAATTAAACCCAACTTTTAAAAATTACCAACAACAGACAATTTGGAATATTTTAATCCATGAAGCTATTATCGCACTTTAGAAATAGATTTAATTCCAACAAAAAATGACCTATTAGCATTTCAAACAAATCCATTACTCACACCAAACATAAATTCTCAGAATTTACAATGTGCAAAATTTTCAAAATTCTATAAAATATAATAGTCAAATAGTTTCAAAATGTTTCAAAAGAATTCCCACAAACATTTATTAATAGCACTTCGAAAATGAAGTGAACTTTGTTCGCAGTAATTGATGCGAAAAAAATATATTTATAAACAAGATTTTAAGTATTTGTCACCTCATTAATTTATAAAATATTAAACGATAATTCTAAAATAAATTAGTTAATAATTTAAAATGTAAAATAATTTAAACTTGAATTGAAATAAACTCATTATAATTTTAACATTAACAAAATTTAATCATTTCGAGAACGAGAATTAAGTTATTTATCCTGATAAGACTAATTAAACAACATTGTAAATGTTTTAAAATATTATTGATCCGGATATATCTGGATTCATGCAAATGCGACACAATTCAGTGCAACGTACATATATATATAAATTTCAAGTTGTTACCGCATCGATATTGCCAGACTGCACGATAAGCGCAGTCAATTAAACAATTATAAAATGCTTGTTTATTCATCGGTTCAGTTTTTTTTTAATCTTCGAAATCAAACTGCGTCGAAATGCAAAATTCGCCAATCGCAATATTGATAAACGGAGCGGCCGAATAACAGCACAGACGATAAAATTGCCATTGCGAAAGCAAACAAACGGACGTGAATATCTACGTAGTAGCAAATAGCTAGAAGATTGCATACGTGTTAAAAACAAACAACGTTTCCGGTCTTTTTGCCCACATAATATACAGACAAAAAAAACAATTGTAAATATTGCTTTCAAACATCGTAATCTCTCTCTCAATTAAAGCTGTGATCCACTCTATTTTTCTAGTAATAAATTCGAGTGTACTTTGTACATTTTTGTTTGTCGATGCTCGAACAGATAACAACAATGGGCTTTCATTAGGTTTATCTGTGTTGTACACACGGGGAGAACAAGTGATGTGAATTAAGTGGGAACACAATAGGAATTGGCCGGTCTGTTGCTGTCGCGACACTCGGTGTTTGCAAATCGAGCGGTTTCGTTATATTTAAATTATGTGCAAGGCTACTACACTGCTGCGGTTATTGTTGTTGTTGCTACAAGTTTGTAGTAGTAGTAGTAGTGGAGATGATGGAGCGCAACGTTGACCCGAAAGCTCCGAGGATCAAAAGCATGTGCGCTTACCATCAATCCGCATCTTATTGTGCTTCTTGCATGATTATTAACTTTTGACCTCTCAATGCTACTGCATTCCACAATACTCCCATGATCAAAATAAAGCGGGAGGCTTTACAATTCGAATATCCTCGTTGAAAATCTATAACTTTAACAAAGCTCAACTCTGAAACGTCATTTTACAAATAAACTCATTTAATTATAGACTTATCATAATTTCGAGGCTTTACATCCTCAATAATTAAGATAAAAAAAATATTTTTAAATTTAAAAACATCTCGTAATACTATTTACTTAATTACATACAACTTTCATTTAGATATTAATAATTACATTATCGACATCGCTTTCTCAATAATTTCCTTAATGATTTCTAATTGATTTACTTGGTTTTATCTTGAATAATTAGTTAAAAATTGTAAATAAATTTAAGATATCAAATTAGTTAAACGCTTATTCCACGTCTAAATTTTATGCATAAGTCTATAAACTATTTTAAGTGGGTTGTAAACTGATGGTTTTGAAACTACCGATTCGAATTCTTTTTGGCCAATTTTCAGTTATTTATAGCGTGTTTATATTTGTACAAGCCGTTTCTTTATATATTGGCCAATAAACTATTACATTTTGAATACATTTTGTTTGAAGATATAAATAGACGGTAGCATATTAATTAAATATTATAGTTTTTGATTTCAATTAACTTTGGTCTCTGAAAATTTTATAGTTTCGTTGATAAACTACAGGTTTCCATTCACTCTCGTTCCAAAAGTGTTTCTATGAAAATATTTATTTAAAACCTGTGGTGTATTTATAGTCGAGTTTGATTTCTACGTATGCTATAAATTAAACGAGTGTGTGTAATTCGCTTGGCTCGAATCCTGGATTGGCGTAAATATAGAAAAAGGCGTAATCTCTTTGTTTGTAATCGTGTGTGTGTGTTTACCTTTGAAGAGCGCCATCGGGCCCTCATATTTAATAATGTGCCTCAGGCATTGGACCAGTCCTATATTATGCGTGGATGGAGCAACGTAACCTGAAAGAGCCACAACTTGAGGCCGGAGATGATGGGAGGATGTCCATAACCTACGCCTCTGTAGTGTCCGGCAGGTGGTCTTGCTGGTGGTGTCCTGCGCGATTTGGGGCAGTTCGTGGAAGCCTGACCTGGAGGACTGCAGACGGGTCTTCACCACCTCCAGAGGGCATGTCACTATGGCTCCCACAGTGCCGGCGACTCTTCAAAGGAAAAAAAGCGAATTAATAATCATTAAGTGTTTTTCATCCCCCGAAGAACATCGACCTACATATATTTATTTATATTAAGAAGAGACTATTGCACCTTTCAGCATTATCACCGAATCGAACAACAATGTCGAAACCGCCGGCTATTTATAGATCGCTCTAATTCAAATCGGCGAACATGCACGTAGCGCACTTGACAATTGTGCAATTGCGAAAGGGCATTATATCATCATTCTCGAGCTTCTAATACCGACGGCCTTCGCGCATCCAGAAAAGTACACTGTTTACTATTTTCTGGCGAAACAAATAATAATAATAATAAATAAATAAGTGCACGGTTTCGCCGAGCGCAACAATCATTCAATTATGCAACGACCGCAATTTACTGTTTACCGTCAGGCCAAAGTGTAAACAGCCTCCGCTAGACAAACGTGAAAACAGTCGGAGCGGATCCGCGAAGACCGCAGAAAGAATATTTTTAGAAGATGTTAAAAATACGAATTGCAGGCAATGTGTTTTCGCATGCAGAAAATAAATGAAACTCAATGGAAATAAAGAAACAAAATGCGGGAGACACGCAAATGCGATTAATGCTAAACCAAATATTATTTATTGCCTTATACTTGCAAATGCTCTTATTGTTACGAATGTTTTTCCTTTCAATCAATACTCGAAGACGACGCGCAATACCATCGCATAAGCATTTATGTATATTGCACATTATTAACATTTTTTTTCCTAGCACAGAGTGAACTTTACATCCGCAAATAAACCGATGATTTATATTGTAGTTTTCAAGTCCGTGCGCTGAAAATAGAATTGCATGCACCTCGCACGTCGGTCGCGTAATTAATTCGATCATTCCTGCCTTGAAACAAACGAGAATCGCGAATTACATCCACCCTAAACGAAAATTTTAAATGACGAATACGAATTTTCTTCGCAATCATTTATAAAACATATTTTCCAAAATATGTTTCAACTCATGTTTGCATACAAGAAAAACAACAACTTTCGGCAGACTTAATTCTATTAATAAAAAGCAAAATTTATTTCAACAACCCAAACATTATTTTCTTCATATCCATCGCTACATTCTACAATTAGTTCCATCACATTTAATTACTTATTGATTTTAAACTATAAACAGAAGCAGAGCAAATCATCAACATTGTTGTAAAACCATAAATGTTCAAGAATTATTTATTTAGAATTCTTTAAAATATTATATATTTAGAAGCGTTAGCCTTTTGTTCTGCTCATTTGTTGATTAAACAAAACTTTTGTTTTTTTCATCCGTTACTTATATTTCGTTTGTTTCGCACGAAAATGATGAATCATGTTTATTTCGTGGTTTATGCAAAACTCCGGCCAGTCGATCAACTCTTTATTTATTCATTTCATAACAATGTTTTCAAGTTTGTTTTCACATCGAAATTATTTTGTGAAATTAGTTTGTTTTGTTTGAAATACTGCTTAAATTCATTCATTTATCGACACGCACGCAAATATAAAGTAACTCCGAAATTATCGACTAATAATATTAATTTGTTTTCGAATACTGAAATACTTGTGGCTACAGTTTTGAAAACGTACGCAGATCGCCTTGGTTTTATTTTCCTCAGCCTTCGACATAGGTAACATTTTAAGACACGAGCATTGCAGAGAACTAACTCGCATGAAGCGCTTACAATGAAAGAACGTTTTCGTTGCGCGAATACCGGTGCGACACGCGATGCGTTGCCATAGCGTCTTAAGTTAAATTGATATCAGTCGGTCAGGGCCAACCATCCCTGCCTGCCTGCTACGAATCTAGATTGTGTATTCCCAATAAAGGAACGAAAACTGAATTGCTCGAATTACGAAATTACACATTTCATAACGTTCCGTGTAAAGTAAAGTGCTTTGTTTACATGAAAATTATTGAACGTCGTTCCATGGCCACAATCATCTCGGATTTACATAACGCCGAAAAAATAATATATTATCCGAGATGACTGTGAACTTGAAATGTCGAGGCCAAACACATCTTCTATACAATAATATTCCATAAAGCAAAAGACACGTGTTGCTCCCTCTTCATTGCTACGTGTATGTTGTGCGTTTGCTGCTGAGATCAACAAAGCGCGCAACCGTTTAATTGTTAGGTGCGCTCGTGGTTTTACGCATTTAAATCTCGATTCGGATTGTTGAGCTGTTCGCTCATTCATTCATGCAAGAACACAAAGATTGTCTGGCCGCCTCTTCCGCATGCTATAATTATTATTTATATAAAAAAACTTGAAGTTTGCATAATGTAATCAGAATTAAAATAAAACCATGGTTCAATCTTGTTTCTTTTTTAAAACACATATCGTTTCCTTCTCGCTGATAACTAAACATATTTGTATTACAAGCATAGATTTTTTAAAACTATTACAAGTGCCAAGAAAAAATAACTATTTGCGTTTGTTGCGGAGCAATCAATCAGCGTCAAAGCGTTACGTTTTAGTTCACGCAAGCATTTAGATTTTCCCCGTTTGCTTTAAACGATTTAACGCTGAAATTTATGGCTTGCTTTTATTAAAATTATTGTTTTAAAGTGCAAACTATAAATAATATTATATAAATAGCGCACGAATAAAATCTAATTGGAAAACTCGACTTGTTCATATTCACAGAATATGATAACAAACCTATTAAAAGCGTTTGACTTTATTTCAAATAATGATAATAACGACATACCAATTACATTAATTAAACAAATACTTGTCAAAGTTTGTTTAACGTTAACACATCTAATGGTTCAAATGTCCAAATATTGTTGAATATTTAAACATTTCATGCTTAAAATAATTAATTAAAATATATTGAAATCTACAAGTATCAAAATATTATTTCAAGATAAGAAGCTGGAGGTTATTTATAGCATAATAAATAAAATAATAATAAACATAAGATTTCATTCCTTGGTCATTTAAAGAAATAATAAAAATCTATATAGATTGTGTAGTGGAAATATGCAAGGTTTTTGTCATTTATCAATATCAATAGTATATCACTAATTATTATTCAACGAATAACCATTTAAAATTATTAGTATTTTGATCGACGAGTTCAGAGAAAAAATACAATGTTATGAGTTTAAGTTACATTTAAAGTTAACATTAATTTACATACATTGAAATTTTAAGTACAAACAATGATAAATTTCAGGGTTAGTTGTATAATATAGTAAATTAGAGCAATATACACAAACACTGTACGTATAAAATAATAAAAAAATGTTTGTCAGAGATGAGAGTATTTTTAACAACGTGTGTTGTTAATAAAATTAAGTTGATTTTAAATAATACTTAATATTTGACTTGTTTTATACATTGCGAGTGTAAAAAAGAAAACATAAAATGTTTACTTAAGCTACTTAAATTGTTTGCTAGTATTATTTATGACAAATGATTTTTTTACACACGGGATAAGGACATACAGAATTAGGTACCATGGAGCAGGTTGATGGTGGGAGATGTTTGGAGAAGAGTGCCCTTCGGTTGAGTTTTGATCGCAAAGGCTATTTTGTCCCATATTCTATATATAGATTCGTTGATAGGACGTTTGCCTTGAAAATTGGTCGCGAGAGCTTCGCCGCGGAAGGTTAAAGCATCTCTGTTCATCTCTTCGAAAACTCTCGTGCGCGATAATGCATTGGCGTGTTGTTGCCGCATTAATTGGCGTTATCGTGAGTTATCCACGCCGGATCGGACGCGAATAAAACAAACAATTTTACATAATTTTTTGCGATTCGCGATCACTCGGTCGGAGCGTGGTTCGCCGATAATTGCACGCAGTTCCTATCCTATTCAGGGCTGCGAATGCGAATTCCGAATGCACTTTGCAACCGAATACGGTGGATAGGTTGCGGTGCGATTTCATGTACAAATTGACGACATTGTTCGTCCGTCTACCTTCTCTCCTTCAAATTTCGTGCGTAGTCCACTTATGTAATGCGTAATTTTAAGGTTATATGGAATGTGTCGCGATGCGCTAGGTAAGAATAATGATAGACGACGCTCGTCGTCTCCTCTTCATTCGCTGTCGCTTTTTTTTGTTGTTGTTGATCAGACTTACCCCCCGGCCACTAGATGTATAACAGTGTCCCTCTGTGACATGTCATTCAATTGTTATTGTTTTTCGGGCTGCTTCTTGTCGTCCGCAGGTAAAATCGTCTTAACCGGCCGATGGCAAAGCACAAACTAGCTCGTGGAACAGCTGCTTCGAAATGATAGGTAATCTCTGCGCGGATGGATAAACAAATGCACATTTACATCGGGTCCGGGAAGAGCTCTTTACATGTAAACGTGACCTCTTGCTCGTATCTCAGCGATCGCTCGATTCCATTCCTATCCGACTGTGTTTTGCTCTTTAGGTCGAGATTAGCTCAATCCTTCCCTTCTGGCAGTCCCCCACTACGCGGTTTGCACCATGCCGCTATCACGTGGTTCTTGTTTACCGAAAGCTTCCTTTCGAAATTTACCAAGTTCAGCCGCCGGTGAGGGGCGAAGGGAGCAAAAGCAACAACAGCAGGAATGGTACAGGAATTATGATTGTTGCTTCTTAGGTGTCAGAGCCCCTTCTAGCATGCATCCATAGGTTGCACACGCCGTTACCCCTTTTATCCCAGGACTTCTACGCAGCTGAATCTCGTTCGATCGGACGTGGACAAACTGGCCGTCGTCGTCGGTTTGCAGAGCGACGATCCGATCCCACGTACAGTTCGCGTATGCGCTTTAAACTGCATCGCAGATAAATACTCGTTTCGACCTACAGAAAATCCAATTGTAAACAAGTTATTTGTTTATTTATAGACGTATCGTAACCGTGCTCACTCAACAGGACCAAGTCGCGAACCCGGCGGTTCAACCCCCGGTCAGCAAGGACGATTTCAGGATTTTGCAGGTTATATGTCCTACTTGCCTCTCACGAGAAAAACTGCAGGGCTAGTCCGTTACGCAAGCGGCCTTCTCCAACCACAACAAATCCGGGTGGTGGTTCGAATCCATAAACAATTTGCACAATTTTGACTGCATGCAGTCCAAGCACTTTCTTCTGCATTACATAGGTAAAACGAAGTAGCGCATAGCCAGCAAAACCTTAGCATTCTCCAACTAGAAAAACAAAAGCACTGTAATTATATTATTCAACTGCATGCACCCTCCATATAATTGATAATCCTTAATATGTAACAACTATTTGCAACGATCCATCAACCCCGTAGATACGCAACCAAACGTACACCATCAGCTTTATCTATTATCCCATCCCATTTCCTTAATTGCCAATCCTAAAAACCAACCAAAAGGTCTTAATTACTTTGCACGTATTAAATTACATCGCGCAATTCGATATAAACAAATTACTCACTTCTAAATTCCTTAAAAATTGCAATAATCGACCCAATCCAAATCCAAATATTCTTATTTGACAATTACAACTTTGCAAAATCACAAACAAAATGACAGTTATTTAAAATTAAGCCAACTTAATTATTTAAAATTTACTTATTATCAATTTGCTTATTTTAGAAAACGATAAGTGAACAAATATATTACACATTCCAATATTATTTACTCGACTCTTAATCAATAATATTTGTCAGAATACATTAACTTTTAAATTAATATAAAAAATAGTAAAGTTTGGGAAATACAGAAAATAAATTAAATTGTTATCGAAACATGTGGCTTTATTGGAAATTCGAAAATGTTAATGCATTTTCTATGTATATTTTGTTATACAGCGAAAATGAAATCACTTCTAATAAGATAAAAATGTGTTTTTTCTTATTAGAATCGATGGTTATTGCAAACGTATCATCGTAATGGAAAAAAAGCAATTAATCTGGTCATGAATGAGAAACATGTTATTGAGATAAACTCAATTAATTCCACTAAAACAACAATCGAACGACAAACAGTTCCTCCAAATATGAATCAAGTATGCGTCTATTGACGTATACAGCTGATAACGCGTATCCTAATAAAAAGATTTGACTCGTTAATATCTCTTTGCTATTTATAATTTATATATTAATTATTCGTCCGCAAACATCAACTTCGATGACCCGAACACCTATTTCTTTTGCGCGTTATTTACATTTCCCAATACGATCATTTGTCGCTATTCGCACGGTTCAACGCATTCTTCATTATTCCTTTTCACATTTATGTTTGTCCATAATAACTCGTTATTCAAACCTTATTTTTTTTATTACGTTTTCAGAACATCATATTTTCCTTTCGTAAGTCTAGGAATTTAATTACTTGCAAGTAACTTCAAATAACAGTTTTCAATTTCAAAGAAATGCATCAAAACATACATTGTAATAACTTTAAACAATTTGTTTTTCTTAAGAAGTCTGCACGAAATTACTAAATTTGACACTCAATATCAATAAGAAAATTTGTAACAAAGAAAATGAATTATTTCATAACTTTGCGTATTCATTTATCACAAGTGTTAAAAGTCCATATTCGATATACACAAATTGTTATCAAATGGATTCGGTTTTAATTTGGATGTTTACTTTTGTTTTCGAAAAAAAAAAGTCTAAAATTGGAAATGCAGATGAAGTCATAACAGTTGCGCGAAAGTTCTAGATTGGCGCAAATAAGTGGGTAAACAAAAGTTTGCACCCACAAAAAGCGTAAATATTTATTGTTTGTACCATCTACTTTGAGTCTTCCCAATATAAGTAATTCATTCAGTATACGCACTTCATGCTTCCGAAAACTTGAATGCTATTTGCAGTTTAAAATTAAATATATGTTTATATTAACAACATGTATTGAACATTTAGAAAACACCAAAGTTCGGTTTCTTCAAAAATAAATTAGAATAATTTCGTAAATATTCTAGGAAAAGCTTGTATAAAAAAAGCAGGAATAATGATACGAATTTTGTTACGTGCGTCTGGTCATGCATATGAAAATATGAAAGCTATTACTTTGAGATTTATAAAATTCCATAAAGTAATGCTATATTGTTGAATTTAATGCAATTGCGAAAAATGATTGGCACATTCGTAATGCATTGGAAATTCGATCTTGGCTAAAAGGATTGTTACGTAAAGGCAATCTATTTGTGCCGGTGTTTCGCAACAATCACTTATCGTTGAGAATCGGAATGAACAATCTGTATGGTCGCACATGCACGGAGATGTGATCTCGCGAAACAGCCGATTTCCCCAAAAAATCTCGTAATGAATCCGATCTAAATATATGAGATTGGTGTCAATGAAACAACCGGTCTGTGTTGCAACGCCGAAGACTACGTGACCCCAGCAACGTGCACTCTTGATGGCATTGTTTTTACCGGTTTTTCTTTTTTTTTGGCAGCTACCTGATGGTTGGCCGCGAGAATGGGTCTGGAAATGTTTCGATTTCCCGGGCAGCAGAAAGCACTCCACTGCTACATCATTATGAGCATCTGGATCCTGATGCTCGTGGCAGGAATCTACAAATTCCTGGAGCCGCATCAGAGGCCGGCGCCGGAACCATCCGTGAACACAGATCCCTCGCACAACCTGGAGTTCGACGTGAAGACGAAGCGCATTTTCAAGTTGTGCAATCAGCCGCACGAAATTAGCGACGGAGACGAAGGTAGCGGAATTTTCTCGCGCCTTTTGCCAATGAGCGATGTACAAAAAATGAAACCTTCTTTGTTTCCTATCTTTCTTTCTCTCGCACCTCAATAATATTCGATCCGCGTCACGGCGTTTATTTTCGTGATCACACCGGCTATTTTCGCGGCTTCCAAAGCCGCGCCAAAGTATCAAAAATACTTTTGCAATTTGTGTTTGCTGTTGCAGGTACGGTTGAATCTAACAAGTGGGTGCTTAAAGGACTGCTGGTGTTGATCCGGCACGGCGATCGAGGACCGCTCCAGCATCTCAAGAACGTCTCCGCCATCCACTGCGGAACACCAGAAACCGATTTGCTCACTGCCTACAAAGTTAGTGTTAGGATAGGATTCGAAATTCTCTTGGTTACTGACTACTTACTTTCAGAGCTATTTGCACAATTTGACTGTATCGGGGAAGGTTTCTTGGATTGGACCGGGTCCTTTCCATGGGTTTCCTCTGCTGCCGACGCTGGCCAATCAGTGCCAGCTGGGACAGCTGACCATGCAAGGTGTGTCGCAGTTGCTGGCTCTGGGTCACATCCTGAAGCGCAGTTACTCGTTCATTTGGCCGAAGATCCAGAACTTGAGCCAATCTGAGGTGGTTGTTTACAGCACCCGATACCGGCGCACCTTCCAATCAGCTCTCGCATTCCTCTATGGACTTATTCCTGGCGAAGCACTAGCCAAATTGAACGTATACGAGAGCCAATCCATGAGCTTCTGCTTCAAAGACTGCGGATGCCCCATCTCGGATAAATACTCCAAGTAATTCTCAATAATTCTTGTATAAGTTTCTAGGCATTAACTGAAAAAAGAGATGAATATAATAAACATTATTGAATTTAAAAAAATAATAATCAAAATTGGTATAAATTTACCATATTAAAAGTAAATATTGACAAAAGTGTTTTCTGAAACGACTCACCATTTTTACAATTGTTGACGTCAAAAGAAAACAACTTTTGTTTTTTCAAGGAAATATATATTCGAAGCCAATTAATTTAAGCGCAAATTTAAGATTAAAATTAAGGAGCGCTCAAATCAAAGAAAATACGCGTAATCCAATTATAGTTATTGACTATACTTTAAAAATCAACATCGTACTGAAAATTTCCATGTGTAACAGTTAAAGTAAATATATTGTAATCGTATGGCAGGTGTTGTCATGACTTGAAATAATGTTACTTTTGTTTTGCCAAGGCAATAACGATACTGAATGTTAAACACATGCCAATAGTGAATCAAACGCAATACAAAAATAATGAAAATAAAAAAATGCGATATGCAATTTTCGAATGTTATAAATCTTAATTGTTGATTCATGTTAAAAACTTAATGAAAATAGATAAGAAATCATATCTAATGGAAATTTTAAACTTCTTTACTGGGAAAAATACTTTACACTGCAGACTTTTTAACAAGTTTAATTTTGATTATTGCGTAGTGTTATGCAATTTAGTAATTTGTGTTGTCTCATTTTGGTTAAATAAACAAACAAAACGGCGGGTAACACAACATGCTAAACCTTGCATTAAAGAATTATCAAATCATAACAGTCGTAGATGTTATTAAACAAGACTAAGAATGGAATTTCCATAAATAATCTCATTTTATTCAACAATTTAATTGCCAATTAATAATGATTTAATAGTTTGCAAATTGATATTGGAAAAACGCTTCAGATTCATGAAAAGATGCTTGAAGATTAGTCTTTTATGAGAATGCTTGTTGTTGCAGGGCTGTTCAGCAAAGCATTAACAAGGACCTGAGGTCGCATCCTGCTGTTAGTTTACTAGCTGAAACTACGGGTCGGGCGATTTTCTCTTCAGTGGTGGAACAAGCAAGTCTCACCTCGGACCCGCACTCTGTGAGAGATGCCCTTTTGACCTACGTCTGCCACGGAAGTCCACTGCCATGCGAGAGCACAAATAGCTGCGTGAGGAGGCAAAATGTAGTTGGCATCTTCGCTTACACCGATTGGGTCACCCATCAGAAGTGGAAGAACGTGAACTGGAGGAGATTCTGTTTGTTGAAGTCTTATGGTCTCATCAAAAACATCGTCTCACAAATGCTGCACATGGTAATGTCATGATCTATACTTATTGTAATTCAACGACGTTAGAACAAGTTATGAATAATTTAAAAGCTGTTTAATCGCCGTTTAATGACAATGATTGTTCTTAATTTCTGAGCAGGTTTCAAGCAATGGACCATATTTGGTGCTGTATTCCGGCCATGACCACACTCTGGAACAACTGACCGCGGCCCTCGGTCTTCAGAACGATCCTCTTTTGTTCCGGTATGCCGGAAGGATCGTGTTCGAGGTGTACAACGATAACAGGGAACCCCAGAACGGCGTAAAAGGCGTCTATTTTCGCGTCCTCAGCAACGGCAAAGATGTGACCAAGCAGATAGCCTTCTGCAAGGATCTGGTGAAGGTTACGAGCAAAATAAACCTATGCAAAATAGAAGACATAATTCGCTTCATTCACGACGACTACTTCGTCCATTTCAACGTAACCAATTTCAAGGATGCCTGCTTCGCCAAGAACGTGTAGCCACGAAGATTTCGACTAGACTGTGATTATCCGTATTTATTTATTTTTATTTATTTATTATTCGATTCATGCGTGTTTCAGTGTGTAAGTGTGATGTAAGTTAAAGACATATCATTAAAGTTTTATTTAAAATTTCGCCCAACCTTAATCCTTTAATGCCAAAGAAAAGCTTACAAAAATTCTGAAAATTTATATTGAAACTTGAACTTCTTTTATCCACAATTGTACACTTAAAACAATAATAAAATTAGATTTAGTGAACTTAAATTAAAAACAACTTTAAGTTTCGATTTATTTGAATTGAAAGTACAGTTTCAGAGTAAGTACAAATATTAGTGTTAGATAGGAAACGAAATATAGTGTAGATATTGATTGATTCTCCATAGATAAAATAATTATATACAAGATTTTGAGCATAGTTATTGATTGAAAATATTTTATATCTCTTTCCTCAACCATTTTCCGTATTTTGAAAATTCAAAATCTAATAGCTTCAAAATATATATATTCAATAATTCACAGTTTTATAAATAATAGCATATATCATTACTAATACCAATTATTCGTAAGATAATTAAAAATTGCTAATTGCTAATAAATATATTTAATTAAAGATTAATTAAAATTCTAATTGTGAAGAGCGCAGAAAGTTCGAAATCGTAAAGTGATGTATGCAACCAAACTTACGCCACCTCTGGATTATAATATAGTTCACCCAATTTCGGCGCTGTTTTCTTTATGGCTTTTTAATTATTTCGTTAATTAGTTTATAAATTAATTAAAATCGTATTTTTTCTAATAGTTTCTATTAATACTTTAATCCATTTGTTAGTGAACTATAAATAATTAAATATTGCTTTTAATATCCATCTAAATTTTTTGAAAATTTAATAATTTAAATTTTGAATTTAACCAATCAGTAGTTTGTAATTAGTTATAGACCGTAAATTAGTATTTTTAAAATAATATACATAAAGTTTCAAATATTATAGTACTGTATAATATGAATTAATAATGCTATGTTTGAGAGCAGAAATAAAATTATCACATACAAGATTAGATTCAAAAATATTTACTGTAACAATAATTTGTGCATATTAACTTGAATAATATTATTTAATTGTATATAGTAATTGTAAAATTCCCACATTTTATAGGATTAATCTTATTAATATTTATAATATTAATATTACATTAATAACAAATAACTTTGCTGATTCATTTTCCAGCTGATGATAATGTTTATCAAGTTGAGTTACCACTCAACTCGTTTATTTTTAGATTTGTTGTGATGCCGCGCAAAGCGAATTTATTGATTAGCACCTTGCATAACAACACGAGAGTGTTCGCGACTGCAACAAAAGGCTTTGAGTTGGAAATATTGTTGTATTTCGAAGCGAATCACATGACGTTTAGAAACACGTGAATTCTAAATATTTATGTTGATTGTGTACGTGTAGATTGCTTTTTTAGTCGCTTATCAGGTTTCCTCGCCAGATTAATTTAATGTAGGCTCAGTTGCGTTTTGCATTCTCGAGCGTAGAGCGGTTTCGAACAATGGCAGAGCAAATACCGAGCTTGGAGAGTTTAATCGCTGCCGCCAAGAGCGGTTACCGCGAGGAGTTCGATGGAGAGGATCCGTCGGCTGTGGTCTTTGCACCAGGTAGGGTGAATCTGATAGGAGAACACACTGATTACAACGATGGATTTGTTTTACCAATGGTAAGTTCGTGGTATGAGCAAGATATTTTTGCTTAGAATAAGTTTGAATTGGATAAGGCTCTGCCTTTGGTGACTGTTATGGTCGGGAGCAGGACGGAAGGGGACGAGTCGATTGTGGTCACAAGGAGTGATGATATCAAGGGTGAGAGGAGGGTCAAGATGCAGAAGAAAGAGTTGTTCACGGTCGACAGAAGATGCGAACCGAAGTGGGCCAATTATGTCAAGGGTATTACGGCGCGTACGATATGCGGGCAAACAATATTTTTGATTTTTTTTTTCATTCTCGAGGTGTCTTGGCGAATTACATTGGGGAAACACCCACCTTCAAGGCGGTTATTGTATCCAGTGTTCCGATCGGAGGAGGACTCTCAAGCAGTGCGGCCCTGGAGGTCGTCACATACCAATTCCTGGATGCGCTGAACGGCGACAAATTTCGCTCCGTTATGTAACATCTCGATAGACAGACACTCGAAGGCGGTTTTAGAAAGGCTGCAAATTGTATGTTTTCAGGCCAACAGATAAGGCTCTGGCGTGCCAGAAGGCGGAGCACGATTACGCGGGGATGCCGTGCGGTATCATGGACCAATTCGTTTCCTTCCTGGGAAAAAAGGATTGCGCTCTGCTCATAGATTGCAGGTGATTCACATCAACGAAGTTGCTGTATCCGGCGGAAGTTTATCATTGTTTTCCTTTTCAGATTGATGACGAGCAAATTGATTCCATTTGCCGATGAGAACATTGTGGTGCTGGTGACGAATTCGAATGTAAAACATGAACTCACCGGAAGCGAGTACAGTACGAGAAGGAAGCAATGCGAAACGGCGGCGCTTCAGCTGAAAAAGCTCAGTTTGAGAGACGTGGCCGTTGAAGATATCAAACGATTGGAGGATTTGGCTGAAGAGGATATCGTGAAGAGGGCCAGACACGTCGTTACGGAGATCGCAAGGACCAAGGAAGCAGCGGACGCACTGAAAGCGAAAGATTTCGTTCGATTCGGCGAACTTATGATACAAAGTCACAAATCCTTGAAGGATGATTTTGAAGTATCCTGCAAGGAATTGGACGAACTCGTGGATATTGCTCTTAGCGTGGAAGGTGTCTTAGGAAGTCGCATGACCGGCGGAGGATTCGGTGGCTGCACAGTTACTTTGGTAACTTAACATTCTATTAAATCTAAGCAGTTTTAGCATTCAAATTCTTTCAGGTTTACAGAAATAGCGTCGACTTATTAATATCCACCATTGAGACTGAATACTCTGGAACCCCCACATTATATGTATGCTCGCCAAGCGATGGAGCTCAAATTATACATTAATAACAAATAATTTATTACTCAAAAATGCTTAATTAGCTTCTAAAAAATATGAATTTTATATTTTGCAAATATCTACTTTTTTGCTTGCACTTTCATTTATTCTCTAAATGTAAATAAACTACATGCTGGCCTAAGAATAAATCAAGTTTTATATCAGTAATTAATTTTTCATTATTAATATAATTATTTTAAAACTTTCTCTGATCATAGTTTTAAAATAATTATATGTGCAGGCAACCAATAATACATTTGACTTTAACCTGGGTAAAAGGGCAAAAATCTAAACATGCCAAAAATGATTAGTAATGTTTTCACGCTCAAGTAAGTATTGATATTAACAATTAAAAGCCTTGTAATCAATAGGGTCAAGTCTTTCAGCTATCCCTCAGATGTAACCGCAGTAGCTCAGCCAAAGATATGGCTTCAACTATTGTCAATGCAGAGGTTAACTATCCCAAAGCTAAACTCAAGGATGACAAAAAGCTGGCCTCAGAGGTGACCACAGCCTTTCCAGAGCCCCCAACTACATGCTGCATGTCCGGGTGTGCTAATTGTGTCTGGTTAGACTATGTGGAGAAGCTCTCTGAATACTACAAGGATGGCGGAGAGAAGGCTGTGAGGAGGATGAATGAGGAAATTACTGATAGCAACATGAAGGCTTTTCTTATGCATGAATTGAGAATGAAGAAGAAAAGTTGACACCTGCTTGTTTCATAGTCAAATTGTAGTATATAGTCAGATTGTAAATTATATTGATTAAAAATGAAAATGTGTGTTTTATTATGGGTTTTATTCTTATTAATTAATAAATGATTGGGCGTTTGCGCTGTTGCCTACGTAATATTAATTATCTTCGTTCCTAAGCAACTGAGCATACAAACAATATTTATTGTGCTCTTGGGAATGTCTTACAGGGATGTTAGGAGTGAGTAAATTCAAACAAATTAAATTTGTAACTAAATTTGTATCCTATGTAGATTTTATTGAAATGTTGCGGACGTTGGGCTATCCGGCACTGGTCTCGATGGAGAGTTTCAGGAAACCGAATTTTCCGCTTGTAGCGAACCTTTTGGTGTGGTTGGCAAAGAGGTTTGAACCTGATGCTGATATTTCAGGTGAAATAGATACAGAAACAGAGAGGATTGCATTGATAAGGAGCGCTGCTCAATTCATGGTGCGTGAAAATTTATTAAAAGTGTATAATGTAACTTAAGGTATTTTCAGGCGTTGAAAGCGAACATTAAGTTAAACACGAAGAGACTTTACCAAGCTGATGGGTATGCTGTTAAGGAGATCCTGAAGATCTCGTCGGTGCTATACGAGGCTTTGATGCATCACTCTGTTAACGGGAAAGATGAGGAGGTGGAACAAGAGTTGAGCGTCCGAGATTTTGATATTTCCGATAAAGTAAATGGTTTTGGAATGTGATTGGTTCATAATTATTATTGGAGTTTTAGATACACGATTTGAAGCAGTCGCGGCAATTGGCCACGGAGATAACAACTTCTGGAGCGAGTTTATTCGATTTGCTGGGAAAGGAGATTGATTTGAGGGTTGGTATGCAAAGGTTTTTACAGGAATTTCAGTAGTTTAGATTGGGTTAGGGTTTAAGGCAAGCCAGCGTTGGAAGGAATTACGAGGTAGCCGACGTGGAAGCATCTATTAGGAAAGCAATTGAATCGTTGAAAGGTAATGTAGCTGAAACCATGCAGATGATTGACAATGTTTCGGCTACGGAGGGTAGCTTAGACGCTAAGATCGAAAGGAGGAAAGTGGAAATTGATCGATACGAGAAGAGGTTGCAAACACTAAAGAAAGTTCGGTGAGAAATGATTCTTTTGAGCTAAATAGTTGATGAATTTTGATAATTTTTCAGTCCTGCATTTTTGGAGGAGTTCACCGGTTTGGAGGAGGAATTAAATAAGCTTTTCGCTGAGTATTCGGTAAGGTTGAGATGCTTGACGCAGTTGGAGAGGTTGGCTGCCGAAGCGGAACGCGTGCAGATTGAAAGGCAACAGTTGGCTTCGTCGCAACAGAAGATTGAGCCTATAGCGTTTCAAATCGAGGAGTCCAATGATCAGATGATGAGCATAGAGGAGCCAATGATCAATGCGGAACAAAGGTTGGCGCCCAGCAGACAAGAGCGGCCGAGGGCGCGCACTGGAGGTTTTAACACATTCTTACACAAGTTTCGTAGAAAGATCTCCAACGTTTTGAGGTTTTTAGGACGCACACGCATGGACACTAGCAGTAAGGGAAAGGTTTTCGGTAGCATGTCCGTCGATGAAGAGTCTTCGGACTCCGACGATATCTTCTTGGATAACGACGAGCCGGAGCTTCTGCAATCCGATGAAGACGACAGCCTCAGCCTTGCGCTCGATCTGAAGCGAGCCCCATCCGCTAGGATAACCAGCAGCATCGTGCAAGACAACAGCGACGACGATTTTTAATTAATCATAGCTAATTAGTGTTTTTTTTCCTATGTTTATTACTATTATTTGATATAACATATTTACAAAACTACTCGCACGTATAAAAATAATAATAATACAAAAATAATATAATTATGGTACACACGAGAGACGCCGTCTGCGTAAGATACGGATGTTATTGCTCCAAAATGAGCGGTCTTCGTTTCACCGAGTGAATACTTATTTGCAGCTCGCTCTAAAATACTATATATAATATATATGTATAAATTAAAAATAATAACTTTTAAATACATCACAGAACCGAAATTAAATTTAAATCTTAGATTAAAATATAAGGTTTCCCATTATTATCTTTATATTTTTTTTTTCCAGTTATTTCTAATAATATAGTCGTTTTATTATTTTCCCTCTCGGGAATCGCGGTGTTTTCGTTGTAGAGAGGGGGTAAGGGGGACATAGCAGAATTGGGGTAGTATTTTTGTGTGTCTTTTTTTTAGGCCTGTGTGTGCTTGTGTGCGTGTTCTTCTTTTCTTTAACTTTTATCGTCTTAAATTATCTGCGTGTGGGTGGCGCCTGTGTGTGTTCCATGCATCCCTCAACGTTCTCCGGCCAATCGCAAACATTCTGATCGGGATTGAAGACCAAATTCACTGGGCACGGCATGTGATGTTTCCTCTCGCCTTCGCACATGTAGTATCTCGTGCAGTCGTTTTTATCGGGATGGTAAGAAATGTGACCATCTTCCTCTTCGCAAGTTACTTCGTTCGCTACAAATACCAAAGCACGATTAACACCAAGTATTTGGTTATGAATGATTTAGCTTACGATCTTTAGTCGTGTATTGGCCGATGGGACTGGAACTCTCGAACGGGCCGGAATAATCCAATTTCACTTTGTATCCATCCAACTCCTGAGTCATGGCTTGCATCAGCGGGAATTTACCGCTTCCGCATTGACCCCTGAAATCGTCCATGTCCACGGACCAGATCATGATTCCTCCGAAGCCTTCCTCCTTCAGCCAAGCCATCTGCAAATCCATGTTTATAAAGTGTTGTCTTTTTACATTATTTCAGTTGAAATTTTACCTTGGTTTTAAGACTTCTCTCATCATCGAATCCAACCCACTGGTTGTCCCTGTAAGCGAATGGTACCTGCTGCTCGTTGTCCCAAACCAATGTCGTGTTGTCTTCTTGAAGGAAATCGCAAACCTCGTAGAAGCTCATGAATCCTGGCTCAGAAGTGTATTTTCCTGCTACACCTCCTCCGGAAGCGGCGGCTCCAATATCGAATTGCGTCGTGTTCACCAGCTCGAAACTTCTTCCATATGTCGGCATACCGATCATCAACTTCTCCTTAGGCGCGCCTTGCTTTACCCATTCCCTGGCCGAATAATCCTAACCCACCATTCAATTAAAATTTGCTCGAAATCAATAACAAATTCGTAACTTACCACAGTTAATTTCTTCTGGTAACTGGTGGCGCTTTCCAGAGGGAACAGCGGAGAGTTGTGTCCGACAGTGCGCTCCCATTGCCCATGGAAATCGTAGGTCATCACGTTGATGAAATCCAGATATTTGCTGATCTCAGGGACGTCGTAACCGGCGGCAATTGCCTCGAAGCTGGCCGGTACAGCTGCAGTCAACAGCAGCCTAGGTTGTCCGCTGCTCTTCGCTTCGCCTTCGAACGCCAACCTGAGCTCCTTCAGCAAGTTAACATATGCAGCGCGGTCATCAGCTCCTCTTGGATACTCCCAATCCACATCCAAACCGTTGAACTTGTAATCCCTCAAGAAATCGATGGAGTCGTAAACGAATTGATTCATCCTGAACGAGTTTCCGGTCAGCTCTTTGAATGGAGTTGATCCAAAGGCCCAACCGCCGATGGCCAACAACACCTTCAAATCGGCGTTCTTCTCGCGCAATGCTATAACCCTTTCGTACATTTCTTCATCCTTGGTGTCGGCCTCGGCCAATTTGAATTCTTTCAGCGTGGCGAACGCGTAAATGACGTGCGTGCAAAGATTCGCGTTGATGTCTTCCGGAGTGAATTTTCCGGCTCCTGGCCTCTTCTGCGACCAATTGGTGATGTAACAGAACACCTGTGGTAGACGCGCTGAAACGCAACACAAAATTAACACTCTTTTCCTTATTGGTTAATTGTATTTCTTACTGCGTCTGCTGGAAGAGGAGGCGCCCTTCAAATGCGCCTTCTTGCTAGGTTTCCTGACCCTCTTGAGAACCTCGGACACGGCTACCTTCACCGGTGCTGGTTTTTCAATCTCATCCTCTTCGTCTTCTTCAACTCCTCCAGCTACTTCTTCCCAGTCAATGTCCTTGGCTCCTTTCCCGCGAGAAACTCCGCGTAATTCCTCTCTGCAAATATGGATTTAAATTACGTAACTACAACATTTCGGTGAAATATATGAAAGAGATTATGTTTAGATTGTAATGGACAATGGAGATGAAGAAAAAGAAACAATAGTTGTTTCCGAAAATGAATAAAGATTTGAAGGTTGTTTGAAGTATTACCTCATGGCTCCGATGAGTGGATATTTAACGTTACCACCGCAAACGGTGCCTGTGAAATCGTCCATGTCCACAGTCCAAACCATGGCTCCTCCGAAACCGCTCTCCTTAATCCACTTCATCTTGTGACGGATTGATCTTTCGTCGTCGAAACCGACCCATTGATCTCCATGAATCGCATAAGGCACCTTCATTTCGTCGTCCCAAACGTACGAGGCTCCGTTCCTCAGCATCTCGCAGACTTCGTAGTAAGCCAAGAATCCGGATTCCTTCGTGTACGTGCCTTCCTTGCCGCCGCCGCTTGCAGGAGAGTTAACTTTGTACCTGCTGAGATTGCTCAAAGTGAAGGACCTTCCGTAGGTCGGCATTCCGATGATCAGCTTCTCCTTGGGTGCTCCCAATTTGACCCAGAGACTTGCGGCGTGATCGACGGACAATTGTTTGCGCCATTCGCTGTCGGTGCTTGGGGCGTAAAGCGGAGCGTTGTGTCCAGTTTCGCGTTCCCATTTACCGTGGAAATCGTAAGCCATCAAGTTGATGAAGTCCAGGTAGGAAGCGACGGCTGGTACATCGTAACCAGACTTGATGTTATCGGGACCGACGGGTACAGCAGCAGACAGCAACAACCTAGTTTTCTTAGCTTCCTGGGCCTCAGCTTCGAAAGCCTCGCGAAGTTCTATTTAAAGAAAAACAATAAAAAAATTATAAATTAATAAACTTATTAACTTTCTTCTTAATGAATTCATGTTTCTATTGAATTATATTTAGAAGCTTAATGTATTCACTAATATTCCATTGAATGCTAATGTTTAGAAGTCGTTGTTAAAATTTGTTGGAAATGTTTACTAATGAGGTAAAATTACCTTTCAGAAGGTGGACGTAGTTCTTCTTATCGTCCGCTCCTTTCGGGTATTCCCAATCGATGTCCAAACCGTCGAATCCTCTGTCCCTCAAGAATGGAATGGCGCTGTAGATGAACGTCTGTCTGGCGTATCTGCTTCCGGCCATATCTTTGAACTTTTGCGTACCAAAAGACCATCCTCCTGTAAATCAATCCAAATGTTAATTCCTGGTGGATGAATATTTTTTATTACTGACCTATGGCGAGGAGCGTCTTGAGCGCTGGATTGGCTTTTCTAAGTTTGTGTATTTTATCGTACAATCCGGTCTTTCCATCCTTCGTCTCGTCGTTGCTCTCGAAGGATGAGAGCTTGCCCTTCTTCAGCCAACCGAAAGCGAAGATGACGTGCGTGCAGAGATCCGGGGTGATGTCTTCCGGGGAGAACTTGCCGACCTTCGGACGGTACTGCGACCAATTGGTATAATAACAAACGACCTTGTATCCATCTTTGTCCTTCTTGGACACGCTGGACGCGGACAGAGAATTGTCGGAGATCTTCTTCGAGCTTCCTCGGCCTCTCACCCTGAACCTGTTGACGCTCGCTGAAACATCCTGATCAGAGGAGGAAGCAACTGAAGCGGCTGTCGTCGTTGGTCTCCTCAATCTCCTCCTGGTAACTGGACAGAAGCAAAAGACAAAATCAGAGAGTTAGTAATGCAATTAAACGTTTATTTGCGCAAGCGAGAATTGATGCCAAGGATCATTAAGATACGGCGCGGCGAGAATCGGAGCGTCTCAGGACAATCGACCATTGTCTTCCGCTCCGGAGGATTCGAATCCACCTCAGACCAATTAGCTATGTCTCCGATTAATTCCAATTATTCTCAGCTTCGGCGTTACCACTTTGGTCGCGATTTGTTAGCGTGAGAAATCGACCTCCGTCCGTTTTCCATTAGAAAGTTTCGGATCATATTTCTGTTTTGCGTTTATTACCATTATTAAATTGCAGCGTCCCGCAAGTTCTTGGTCACATAATTCGTTCTTTTATACACGTTTCTTTTATTACCATTACCATTTCCAAAGCAAAATTGGAAAACGTAATTATACGACAGAACAATAAAAAAAAATCGGAACGAAAGTTTACTTCAGCACACGAAATACATATTACTTTAATACCATGTGCGTTTAGAAGAGAGCGAGACTGGAAATCCTTCTAGAAAACACATTTGACATTTTAACATCTTTTAGTTTTTTTTTTTATTATTACTGCTCTTTCCTCTCGTTTCGACTTGACGAAATATCATTGAATATTAAAATATAGTTGCAACTTCTCCGACCAACGAAAATCTTAATTTATCCAAACCGAAAACTCACCTTTGACGGACGTTCCTATTTGCACTAAGACTATAATGACTAGGATAAATACGGCCAGGTTTCGGAATCTGAACCACTTCGGAGGAATCTGAAACAAAAATAATCCAATTTAAGAACAACAAATTTTATAAGAAAATATTAAAAAAACAGAAGCAGTTTTGTATTAATTATGCATTTAAATTAAAGATGTGCATGTTTTCTATTATCTTAACGATTAAGCAATCAATAACGAAATTTGAATATGCAAATCAAATTTTAATATACATATTAATTTTTTTATTTACAAATTGAATTAAAAATAACAGCAAAAACATCAAATTTTCAATAAACTCAATTGGTGAAAATTGCTTAAAATAATGATTTAAAATCTTCAAATTTGTCTTGATAATCGTAAACTAATAAAGTATTTAATTATGATTCATTCTATTTCCTATATTTTAATTATTTTATAATGATTCATTCTACATTTTAATTAAATTTCTTCTATTTCACTCTGAATCATTGCACTTCCTCTATTATTTTATACTGTTTCTCGGTTACTAATGAATACGAAACTTTAGTCAGCAAGTGTCTCGGAAATCCTGATTCGAAAATTATAATATTTTTTTTTGGAGATCACCACTGGCATTTAAAATTTTTGTTTTGAATAATGAATTTGACCCAATAACATTTCCAGTTTTTGGTGAAAACGCCGAATATTTTTTTTTTATATTTCTTATTTAATTACTAGAAACGCATTTTCTATAATCTCTATATTCGATGATAAATTATTTAATTTTAATGAAGAGAAAATCTTTTTCGAATAGTTTTTTTTGTAGAAATTTGGAATCTAAAATGATGTAATTGAGTGTTTTGAGTTAAAATGCATTGTTTCCAAAGTTTTTTACTTAAAATTCGTGAATTTGAGGTGTTTTTCGTTCGTTTAAATGCCAAGGGTTTCTATGTGTCATAGAAATAAGTAAAATTGTGTGGGAATACGCCGCATCGAGCGGATGGTTTTACAATATCCGTTGGAAAATGTAAATAACACCTCTTGGTCGATGTCTTAGCATTTAGCGGGTGTCCTCCGTCGAAATTTTGAAATGCCGAAGATGTTGTGCAACATCTCGTATAAGTGTGTTGTATTTGCCGCGCTTATTTGAATGTACATATGCACGCGATTGTAAATAAATACATTCCGGCGAGTCCGGTCCGGTTGCGCAACCGAACGCGCTCTCCGTGACATAACAACATATGACCGTTGCGTTGCGAAACGGACCGGCAACGTACCTTCCGCCAAAGAAACACAAAGGACCTCAGCAGCAGCAAATTCTCACCTGGAACGATCGAGCGATCGATCGATCGAAATGCCAGCATGCAAAAGCTGCTAACGCTTTTTAACTGTAAATAATAAGCATATTGTAGATTCGCTTCAAAGCGAAGCGAAGTGGGCTGCCTTGAAAATCCGCTCACCAAAGCAGCAGCAGCTGCGGCCGAAGAGAAAAACCGATAGTTCGGTATTCTCATCCAGCAGTTACCAATACAACTCATAATCCAAAAAATGTTATTAATGTTTCCATTGAACGCTGATTACCGAATCGAGGCTTAATGAATTTTTAATGATTCCGCGGTGAATAGGATCCGTTTTTTTTTTAAATTATTATACGATAATTACAAGACAAATTACCAAAATAAATGAATTAATATAATCAGAAACGAAAAGTGGAAAATGCGTTTTCGTCGAAGGCCGTCGTTACAAACGCGTCTGAATAATTCATGCGGAGCGTTCGCATTGTCAGTCTTTCCAATTTGCTCGATGGAAGAAAGAAAATAAAGAAATAAATAAATCCAATTGAATTATTCTTCGATTCCGAGCGCGATTCTCATTGCAAATCTTGCAGAATTTTTCGCGTCCCGAACGGAATTTATTCCGTTTTGCGTCCTTGAATGCGTGATCCAGTTACTAATGGTGCTGGAACACATTTTTTTTAAGTCCTGCAAGAAAACAACAAGAACGGAACGCTTGCTCTTTGCTACCGCTGACGCCTCCTCTCTCATTATTTATTTATTTTTTAATTGTTATCGTTTATTTGTTACGGTCGGAATACCAAACACGTATCATGTATGCATTTGAAATGTCAGCTAACGCGCATTCAGATTTCCGATTCGAGCGGAATTTAACTGCAGATTTTTGACGGGCGAAATGTTAATCTGCAGGCCGCGACTGCTGACATTTAGATGTTGTTGAACGAAGCTGCGGGATCTTTCTGGAAACTCATTAAGAACAACCAATATATGCAGACGTTTACAGATGATTTAAAAGTTAATTGAACTTCAATTATATTCAATGATTCATTCAGATCGAAATCAAAATTTTAATATAAATGAATCACATCACGATTAAATCGTTTGTTAATTGGAAAAAAAATCTAAAAATATAAAATAATATTTTGTATTTGTTATAATCCTTGAAGCAAATGTAAGTTAGTTTTCTAAACGTGTTTGAAAATCGTTTTCGCAATACAAATTAGTCAAATTTATGTTTCAAGAACTTTATTACAATATTGCAACACTAAATGTTTTGGTAACAAAAACAGAATAAAGTAATTAAAAATTTTAGCTAATAATCATACGATTTATTATTTATATTTCTACTAATTACAATTTTGGTTAAAAATTAATTAACAAAGTATAAATAATAAATTCTTTGTAAACAAAATTATAAAATATTTTCTCACAGTGCTTTTTAAAGTTGAATATCAAAGTTCAAGTTACTTTTATTAGAAATATTGCAAGAAATTTATGATTCATAAACAAAAAAAATATGTTGACATATTTTTGATTTATTTTGCTTATAATTACGATTATATATCATTTCAAAATATCATTTCTATTACAAATTTTTTGATCTAGAATGTCAAATGTTCAAATTTCTAGTAATTATTTTTGAGAAATGCTGAACTATGTTTGCTATGACAAATTATTTACATCAAATATTATACTTATTTTTAGTTATAACTTTTTGAAAACTGCTGCTAACTTTTCTAGTTATTCTTTTTGAGAACTGCTGGATAGTGGTTGCTAAGGTAAATGTAAATTATTTACATTAATTAATATACGTATCTAGTTATTTTTTTTTTAGAACTGTTAGTTATGATTAATGCAAACTATTTACAATAATTTCTGAATGCAGCGACAGTTCAATGAAAGTTGTCGAAGAATAGCGCACAAATTATTATTTTTTTCGCTCCGTACATAAAGCTTTCACCATTCGTAAAAATTTTCGCGATACCTCGCATAATAACGACGTGTGAAGTAGAGTAGAAAATGAACGTAATATTGAATATAATAATGGAAGACATGGAATGAAATTGGACCGAAAGACGAATTAAAATCGCGTGAAATGGAGTAAAAGTAGAAATGCGTGAAGCGAGCGAGCGTGAACTGCGGTGTCGCTCCAATTTTAAAAACTTTTCGAGTGCAGAAAACGCGGTTTCTAATCGACCTGTTCGATCGGATTTGATAATATTATATAACTCGAAAAAAAAATTAAATACAAATCTCGGTTAGGTAACGCAGTTTTCGGCCGCGACACGTGCCATAATCGTTGGATAACAGAACGCGTGAATTATGCAAGGATTACGCAACGGTTTTTGTTTCATTCAAATTCGCTTATTAATTATATATCTCGATTTTGTTTTTATTCATTCATTTGTTTTAAAGTGGAGTCTTCGATTATTTCCTTCGGTCGGTTTGCATTCGCCTTTTGTGTTTATGTAAGAGCTTCGCGCGGACAAAATCGCAGCCGAAAAGAAACGCATGCGGAGTTTTCGCTTCTCTCCGTCTGGAAAGTGAAATTACTTAGCATTTATTAGTGCTATTGCCGAGGCAACGAACGGCCGATCGAGGTTCAACGTTCCACTTTTCCACACACTCTGTATATTCTATATAAGCCTTAAAATGACTTTGATGCAAGTAAAAAATAAAATTGCAGAAACGAATAGTTTTGAGTTTTTCTTTTTAATTCGTAACAATTTTTCAAATAAATAAAAAATAATAATTTCCCACCCGATTGTTTTTAGAAAGCACACAGTTTATTGTGAATTAGCATTCGGCCTGGCATTTTACGCGTTCCACTTTTGCCCATGCCCGTATTTTCCACTTTGCTGCACTTTCTACCACGAACAATGATCCTGCACCAACAGATTCCGACACCCAGAAACCAACCACCTCTCTTTCTCCAAACAACCAAAACAAAAAGACTTCGCTGATAATAAAACAAGCGGAAGAAACGAAAACAAAAGAACAAAAGTTGCGGTGTTGCGCAAGCGTCTTTTGACCCACTGGCCTGAAACGGAACGGGCAGAGGAGATCTGAATGGACGGAAGGAAACATGTGCACCTGTTTCTTCATCTCCACTGTTCATCGCACCTTTTTTTTATTCGGGTGCGAGAAAGTCAACAACCGTGCGACCGGAAGTACTCGCAGCCCCGAATCCGAAGGTTACCTCCGAATTAAGGAATTACAAATAATAATGAACGTTTCCTGATTGGCCATTGCAAATAGCCGCACCTCGCAAAACTGGTTCACCTCACCGAATAAAAAAAATATATCAAGGAAAAATCCGACGCAAAAATTCTTTACGATTTTTACGCAAAGAAACCAATTATTTTGGAATGCCTGTATCTGGTTGCCATGGTTTTACTGTAACTTTCAATATGCATATAACAACATTGCCATGGTTATCTGCAATTAAAATCGAGAATTGCGTCATTAATTTCCACACAATCCACAATATAAATACCTTTATTTATATATTCATACATTCTAATTATATTTGTTTCATATAACAATTATTTAATTGTAATATTAAGCGTAACTTTTTTTATTTTTGAATAACTTTTTAAAGAAATTACATAAATTTTATTTATAAACATTCTACTCAATCTTTCCAATTATGTGTTGCGTAATATTGGTTCAATATTTAATTAGATTTAGAAAGGTGGGTTCACTTTACATAATAAGTGTTTCATGAAACAACATTACCATTGAATAACTTTTAAATAAAATTTTACAAATTTATATTTTATTAATAAATAGTTTATTTAATAATTTTAAATTGGATTTTATGTAATATTAATTCCTTTTTTAATTATATTTAGAAAGGTGCGTTAATTTTATAATTAGTATGTAATAAAAATTGTCATAAAAGAAGCGTTACAATTTCTATTTAATTTATAAATAGTTTTTTTTTTTAATTAAGTGTAAAATTATTTTTAAAATAGAATTATTTGAATATAGAAAAATTTCACTTGACTTTCATTGAAATACGTGCGGAAGCAATTGAATAATTAATACGTTGAGATTACAAATTATGCATGTGGATTTTCTAAAAATTCGTTTGTTAAATGGGAGAAATTTTATTCAACCCAAATAAAATGAAGCGAAGTGGAAAAATCTGCATGAATAAATATTTGTATGTTTAACAGAAAGTATGTTTGTAGGGTTCACGAGAAGAAGTCCTCGTAAGTCGTGTTTTTATTATTATGAGAAAATAGGAACAGTGAAAGCAAGTAAAGAAAATCTAAATTCTCGGGCATACGGCACGCACTTTAACTCCTTCTAAGGACATCGAATCATTTTCGTCGTCATCGTCGTCGACGTGTGCCGCAGGTGAGATTTACCGTCTTTACGTATTAGTGCTGCGCTTTGTTTTTGGGGCCTTCTTTGTGAACGAATTTACGATTCCGAACGCGTCTGCATCGACGGGACACACGATTATTGTTCTTCCATATAGACAGTTTCGAATGCGTTGAAAATACAAGACGAAATCGACTTCCTGCTGGTCGTTTTACAATCACGTCGAAAACAATAAACGGCAGATAAAGAAACAACAACTTCTGCATGCATAGAAAGTTGCGTTCGCAACCATTCGTCTCTTGAGGTGAACCACTTTTAACAAGCGCCAACGACAACAAGAAAACGCAGAAAAAAAAACAGACAAAGGATATGGATTCCAGAAAATAATCCATTTTTTTTTGTCGTCTGCGCAAGGTGCGGTCACATGAATCACGCGAATTCAGATCACGACTTATATAATTTTCAAAATTATCTAAAAAATGATTCTAGCCACGATAACTAACACGTGAAATTGCAGGTAACCATGGTAATGCAATATCCATTTACAATTGTTGCCTTGGTAACCGTGTATCGCAATCGATTCATTATTGTGCGGAGCACCGAACGTTATTCAATCAATCGAACAAAAAAAAAACAAGAAAAACGCAAAAAAATAGCTGCTATTCGTTTATTTTGAAGTTGGCTGTGCGCCAAACGAATGACTAATTTCATATATGCTCGCTACATAATTTAGTTTTTTTATTATATAATACAGCTAAAATGTATGCGTTCGTTTTTTAATAAAAAAAAATCGAACATGGAATTAAAAGTTGTAATTTGTTGTAATACAAGTTTATTAAAATACTTCTTTGCATTAAATTTACACATGCATATTATTTCTGCATGTGAGAGAATACTTTTTATTTTTTTTTATAAATTAGCATTATTTGTTAAGACACTGTTTCGCACCGTTAATGTGTGAATATGTCTGGTATTGTTAGTAATGTAGAACCAAATACATTTGTTAAATATTGCAAGAACAAAACTAAATATTAAATTAAAATACAATATTTAATTTTTCATTATTAAATTGGATTTCCAAAAATTTAAATATAAAAATTTTGAATAAATATGTTTTATAATAAAATTGTAAATACTATTCAGCTCTAACAGATAAATTCTACACGTTATATAACATTATTATCATATAACCTATACCATTCCTTTATTTATATAATTAACCTTTATGGGTATATAAATTCCAATCTCCCGTATAACTGTTACAATTACTTAGCTTTTGTTATATAACAGAATGGAAAAGCACTGCGGTACGTCAATTCTTCTGAAACATATTGGATCGTGTAGGCTATATTTCGGAAATAGTTGAATGAGTTTTGAATGGACAAAACGACTGCCGTTACCAACGGCAACCAGTTACCAAAGCCCGATGTTAGATAACGCTCGTATATATATTTTTTTATTATTATTTCGTTATTACATAAAAACGCACGAGCCGAGCGGGCAAGAGTCGTTGGCCAAGAATTTGATTGCTCTGAGCTACATAGAGAATTATTCAAATGCGCGATTCATTATGATTATCATTCTCTTTCCATTATTAGTTTTTTTTTATATCTAGCTTCTTATAACACCGAATTTGCGTTTTGTAAATATACACGGACCGTTCCGAAGGTCAATGGTCTCTCTCTCAGTCGAAAAAATGATTTATTAATTTCTTCTAGTCTTAAAAATTTTCAAAATCTTTGCTGTTTCAAAGGCAATTACAATTTCGTTGTAATAAAATATTTAATTTCTAAAAACAATTAAGTAAATTCGAATTAAAACTTAAATTTGATATTTTTCTTAAATATTATTAAAATCAATAAAGAAAATGATTTTTTTCTAGTATTTTAGAAATCATTGCAGTTTAAGTTAATTAAATATTTCATTTAAACGTTCGTTATTTTTTTTTAATTGGGTTTGATGATAGTAAATTAATGGTAATTGGTAGAGAGTTGCGCAATTGATTGGAATCGATTTTTTTTAAATGTATGATATATGGTAAGACTAGTGACATTTCTAAGAGGATGCGTGGAATTTTATGGGAGGACGACCAAAATCGTTTAAGGGAAACCGTTAAAAAGAAGGATCGCATTTAAATGCCAAAGAGTTGAGAAATTTATTATCATTATTTTTTTTTTGGTTGAAAAATTGAAAACTAGTTTAAATAAATTGCACACAAGATCGCCTTGAGTTGAGTGCGTTTTTTTATATCGTGTACTTCTTGCGGCGTTGTTGCTGACTGGAGGAGAGTACGCTTTTGCGTTCTCTCCCGAGGAAATAAAGTCTTACCATTTTCGGGTCCCTGTGGATCGCAGCAAACGGAAAAGTGCTTTGCCGTCTCTAGACGTGAGCAGTTTGTATCCTCTGTGCTCCGTTTAAGATATAAAAAAAACTTGGGCGAAGAACGCGCACCGGATTCAAATTTAAAACTATAAAAAAACTCTTCGTTCGGCCGTTGCGGTAAACGTAACGTTGCGTACTAAATATCCCAGTAAACTAACTATCTTAAACAAACGATAAGTAACAGAAATAAAGTGAAATAAAGACCCCTTCTCCGGAGAGCCAAGAAAAAGAAAAAAAGAAAAGGAAAAACGAAACGTAAGAGAGAGGAACTAGTTGCGTCTCTGTTGTACGCGTGCCTCTCGGCCTCCTTCCAGAAGCTCTCCGTTCCTCTTCAACCCACACCTCCGGCCCATAAGACCCTCCCGCTCCGTTCTTGTACATAAAGCACAACAATTGGAAAGTTGTCCGTCGTTGGAAACGCAGAGGCCTTCTCGCTTCCACCGAACCCAAACCATTTGAATCCGTCTCATTCCAGTTTGAAGGCCTCTCGTGTGCCTTTCTTTTCCTAGTTTAAAACGAGTAAGGTCTTAAGTAACCCGCGCGAGCGCGTGCTAATGAGAGCACAACGCGCGCACGATCTCACATAAACACACCCTTAAAAACTAAAAAAAAAACCCTTAACGAATCCCAAAAAAAATATACAAATAATTTAAGAAAAATTGGTGGATTCGCCGGGTCTTTTCTTAAATAATCATTTTTTTAACCGATCGGTTCAACGATCTTGGCGCATCTAAATCTCCCGTTAGTGAATACCTAAGCAGCATCCTTCACTGGAAATAAATAAAAAATAAATGATGATCCTCTCTCGTTCTTGGCCCGAATGCATGTCATCAGCAAAAGAACAACAACAGCAGCATCATCATCATCGTTGCACTCGTTATCCGGGGATCTGCAATCCATCATCATCGACCCATTAATAATGCCTGCGATTATCCGAAGCGATCATTCGCAGCGGCCTGCGCGATTACGAATCGATGACCTAAAGACCGTCTCTTGTTTCATACACGGCTTTAGCACGAAAACGCACGAACGGAAAACGCAATGAAATTAACGTTTCGCTGAACAAATATCTCGATTTATTCATTTTATATTACAATAATTTAAAATCACATTAATCCAAAGAATTCTCAATTTATATCAAAATGTGATACTAATTATTTATTAGCTTTAATTTCATCTTTTTCCTAAGTTTTATTTTATAAATATTTATAATAATTTCAAATAAATTAAATATAAAAAATATCAATAAAAATGCATCAAATAAATATTGATTAGCTTAAAACAGTTTTGGATTCATCGTGCAGGAATGTTAATTAGAAATGAATAAATTATGAATTCGAATGCAGCCATTCAATGGTTTAATTGCATTCCGCGAATGGAAAAGTTTATTTGAGAGCATGCGTTGTTGATTAGGATGGAAATTCGTTGTGTAGAAGAAGTTGCGTTGCAAAAGTGAAGAAGACGTTGCGAAACTCGTCGATCGATCTCCTTACGACACTCACGTCCCCATCTTCGGAGATGCACTCTCTTCTTTCGATTCCATCCATCCGTAAGTCACGAGAAGCAACTACTAAGACTACCTAGTTTCAGAAGGAAAAAAGGAAGAATCTTCAACAACAACAACATCGTAAATCGTAATTAGTGGCTTAGCATTGGTACATCTGCAACGGCAAATTCAATGCGCGCTCTTTACGGACGTTCAAAGCGCACTCTTTAAATGGATTAGTCATTGTACAGTGAGATAAATATATAAATGCATATATACATACTTAACTATATTTATATATAAATATAATCGGGATGAGTCATCGAGTTTAAGTTACATTACGTAATGTTTTCTAACTACAGTCAGGTTTTTAACTAACGAGTTGTAATTGCTGCAATTTTGATTTATTGATATAAAAATAACAGAAAACTATCGTAATTTTTCTAATATCAAATTATTGTAAAAATAGAAAAATAATAAAATTTCCATAAATTGATTGTCGATTTAATTGCTACTTTTAAAAAGGATCAGGTATCATCAAAACTTTTGAAATTAAATTAATTCATTAATATCTAAAAATATACTGTGTAATTTTGTAATTCGGTAAATTAAAATTTCGAAAAATTACTAATTGCAGGTAAATTCACTTTTAATTTGAAAAATCCTTTTCGGCGCTTCTCTTACAAAAAAATAAACAATTTCAAGGTTACGCGATTCATTCATGTTTTTATTTTTCAAAGTCGGCTTGTTTCAATTGAAAAAAAAAACAATGGTTTATTTTAACTGCACTTTAATTCAAGAATTTACACATTTGGTTAACTTAAATTTAAATTTATAAATTATATTTAACTTTTTCATAACTGCTTTATTCAAATCTGTTTTTTTTTACCTACATTTACATTAATTTTTCTATTTTTAAAAACATTGAAAATAGTGAATTTTAAAACACTAATTTTTATTTATGGTTTGAAAATTCCAAAACAAATTTAGTATATGATAAATGGAATCGAAGGTTATTTTATAGGAAATCCAAAATACTTAATAAACTATTAGAAATGATAGATAAGATTCACAAAATGTGTCAATATAATTAATATAAATAATTTGTAAAAAATCTAAACTATTTTGATTAAATCAATATTGTTTCATGCAATCTGAAATATTGATTAAAAGTTATTTTGATTACATAATGTATTTTAAAAATATTTAATTTTATAAATTAATAGAATAATAATTTATTTATTATAAATATATTTTTTTATGAAACGTCTATTGAGTTTGTGATGGATTTCTTGAAAAGTTCTGAATCAATTTTGGAATATGAATAAGAGAAATAAAGGTAATTAGATAGGGAATATAATAAGATATTTAATATATTATTGTGAATGATGATAATAGTGTGAGAATTAATTCTTTTGTAGTTTTTATTTTTTGAATTGTAAAGATGTGCATGGATGGATGCTGAGTGCATAGAGTGCGGCAAAGTGCATAAAGGCGACAAGTGCACACACGTACATGCACACAAAGTGTCGGCGCGAAAAAGGGACTTTCACTCACTTTCACTCAGTCACCGCTCTCGTAAGGCCGAAGTCTGCGAAGGAAAAATCTCGATGTAAGCAAATTAAATAACAATTTGGCATCGAACGGTCGACCACTTTCCACATTAACCTCAAGAAAACCGCCGTGCGTCCGAGGATTTCTAAGCTTTCCAAAACGTCGAGATCAATAACAAATTATACAATCCAAAACAAGCAATCTTTGCGCGTCTTCGTTCAACAAAAAAAAATCGTTTATTTATATTATTCGCTTCGTCTGTGCGATGCATGCACCGGAATTGTGACAAAATTATCTAACATCAAGGTCCTTATTCACTAAAGTCAATATGACTGCTTCTTTTTTATGTTTTACCACGTCTCGAAGACTTGGTTAACATTTTTTTTGCGTTGTCCTCTGCACGCGTTTTCTGTTTAAATGCTGTATAAATATTAGTTTGACCTTACAACCGGAATTTCTGACGAAACGAGCGAAAGAAAAGTTCCAAATCTATCATATTCGAATGCGCGAGCAATATTCAATATATTTATTTATAAAAAATATTTAAAAAAAAAAACAACAGATTAATTTAAATCAAAGCGTGATTTTTCCTGTTGGAAACGGCCTTGCTTTCGACCACTCACACTTCCTCCGCGATTTCCTGCTCTGAGCCGGATCAAATACCAAAAAAAAACTGCAGTAGATTAATTTATATTTTAATTAGTTATAATGCGGAGATATATGCTTTAAAATAATTCGTTGATTGACCTCAGAAAAGGTGCGGACACACCCAAGTGGATTTCTCGCCGATTATCAAGTAAATTTCAAGTTTTGGTGTATACAAAGTTGCCTATAAATTTATTTTGTATGGAAATTGGTTGAAATTTTAATTTAGATCATGGCGCAGCATTAGCATTCCGGCGCGGGGCTAATGGGATTATGTGGCACGAATAAGGATTCGTTAAGGAGGAAAGCAAATATAGATAACTTGGAGAGACGCTCTAATAAACGAGCGCCATTGATTCGCTTCGATTCCGCTCGAGCCTAATTCAGGCCTGGCCTTTCGAGGAACGAATCAAGGATACGTGCATAACAGGTTGAACGAAAAAAAAAGGAGATAATAAATACATGTATAAATAAATAACAGCAGTTTTGGGGCGTCATTCGCTTCCTGTCCACAAATTCAATTATAAATTCTTCATCCAAAATCCTTAATTCTATAAATCCATTCATTTCGCAAACTTAATTAAGCTTTCTCTTAAAAATACGATTTAAAGTGAATGCAACAATCCAAAATCATTATAATTGTTATAATAACTTTCATTCACACTCATTTACAACCATTAACACTCATCAAACAAACTTATTTCATAATCATAAATAAATAAGAGAATGCAACTAAAGAGTTAAACACGTATTTTGTTTGAAGACAGTTGATGTCTTCATGAGCACACAATAGCCTTTAAGTCACGGAGCCGAGGAAAACGAAACACACGTAATCCATTAGCAATGGAACACAAATCACCGTCAGACTTTTCGTTCCATTACTTTTCAACGTCGAAATCCATTTAAACCACAATCAATTTCTCAACAACATTTATTATTTTTAAAATTAAAATTATGTTGGTATCACTTTCTAAAAGTTATTTAAAGTCAATTGCATTTTGTATGTCTAATTCGATAATATTATCGCATTTTTAGATAATTTATCAATAAATCATTTCAATTACCTGTCAAATTAAATTGTCATTAATATTATTGATTTATATATTAATTATTTTTATAATAGTGGTAAATCTCTTTACTATTTTTTAGTTATGTTTTGAGACGCCATCTATGAAGAGTTGTTTAATTAATTAAACAAATGCAACATATTGAATGTCATTATTTTACGTTCTGATGTAATAAATATTCTTTTATGTAAAAATAATAGTAAAAAGGAATTGTTTAGAAAATAGAGAATAACTGGATGAAGAAAGTAAAGTTACAAAATTACTAATAAGGTAAGATATGAATAACCTTGAATATTTTAATTAAATGTTTTGCATTATTAATAACCCTAGAATTTTTAAATATCTGTCATATTTGCCTGTCATATTAAATTCGCCATCTATGTTTGCGGTTTAAATGATTGAAAAACGTGTAGATTAATAAATATGATTTTTTTGCTAATTTGTAATTGATATACTTGTTTCGATGATTAACAGCTAAAAATAATGATGTTTTGAAGTGAAATTGTCATGGGGGAAATGTGTGCATGTATTTGAGAGAGAAAGAGAAGCGCGAAAAGTGAGATAATGTAAAGTATTATATTGGATTTCATTTAGTGGTAAACAGTTTACCAATAATGCTTTCCATATCAGGTGCTCTACGGACTCGCACTATATTAACTTTGCATTGTTAATTAAGCGACTGCCGGTGCGGTTCATCGTGGTCCACCATAACGAGCGACGCTTTGGTAAATACAAATTTGTTTAAACAAAATATTTCCATTGGTAATTAAGACGAAGCTCTGATCAATCTGATCGTTTAAAATAAAAATACAAAATTATTTTTACTTTTTAAAATTACTTTCAGCTTAGTTTAATTGTGTAGTTAAGGCCCTTTCAGGAAATCGAGTTAAGGTTCTTGTTTTTGAGTTGCTGCAGCAGCAGAAGCAGTAGTGGCGTAATCTATTGCCACCTCAGGGTACCAGTTAGTGACGCTTGCGTGCGGCGCCGCGACGCCGTAACCCCGCCCGATGGACGCCAGTAGCATAGCAGCGATGGACAAGGACGCATTGAAAAAGCAGATCGAGAACATGAAATACCAGGCTTCAATGGAGCGTTGGCCACTGTCGAAGAGCATCGCCGCGTAAGTGCCCTAACTAACACTATAAAAAAAATATATATAAAATAAACTAAAAATATATCACATAGTATTTAGAATGTAGTTATCGATAGGAAAATTGGATTAGTCATTTAGTTGAAGCGATTCAGGTGGTTTTGAGCGCTCGGTTTTAACGAAGGGAGAGAGACAGGCTGGGGTGCGTATCGACCCCGGGAGCGCCTCACGAAAACACCCCCCTTTTGACTCACTCGCACTCTTTTGTTACATTCACACTTGTTTTATTTCATTCCTCGAGATGCCATGGTTACCTCATCCTCCTCCTACGATGAGGACACCTCGATTCCGCGCCTCTTATCTTATCTATGGAAACTAATTCGAGCTGCTAATTACCTGCCCAAATCGGAGAGATAAATATCTGCTGGGTTTTTCCTCGTTTGTTTTGCTTGCAACAACAAATATGATCGTGCCATTAGTTTGGATCGATGGAGTCGTCGGATGGGACGACGCCCCCCTCGATGAAAACAAAAACATTTCTCTAGTAATTAGAGCAGAAGATGAACGGATGGCACGGTTCAAGTGGGCTGCTGACACAATGTTGGGATGCGAGTGCGTGAGATGATCTTTAATTTTAGACGCCAGATCTAAATACAGAGAGAGAGAGAGTTGAGTGTTAGTGTCTCCTGTGGCGCAGGATGAGAGGTTTTAATTCGAGAGAGCATCGATTCCGATTTGATCTCATCTCGCCCACCAAAATGCCAATTTATCGATTTACAGTGTCTTCCAGCTCTTGCGCTACGCACACATACTCCTATACAACATCGTTACATTCCATTCAATTCAATACAGTTTCGCTAAATCCAATCAAAGATGTACATAAATTTATCCCACAATGCTTTTGTTTTAGCTCAAGCATTCAACTATCAAAGTTTCACAATTTCTTACAATATATTGAATCCATCAATGACTTTTATTATATGAATCGACAAAATTATTGTAAATTCAATTTAAATTTTATAAATATTTGACACAACAATTATATTTTCAATGCCAGTTACAAAAAAGTAAAGTATTCAACTTTCAAAGTGATGAATATTTACATAATGATATTTTTTATAAAAAATATAAAATGTTCATACAAATATCAATTATTTTAAGGAAAAAAAATAAAAGAATTAGACATTTTTGTTATATAAGAAATTATTGTAAAAATAATATTTTTAAACAACTTTATTTATAATGAATTGTATCACGTGAAAAACTTAATTATTTAAATAATGTTGTTGTTCTTTTTTGGTGTTTTCGATTTACATATTTAATTATCTAAATATCAAAGATTAACATTAACAATATTATAAATAATTTGAAAGCGTTTCTCCTATAAATAATTATGTAGAAAATAGAACTTCTTCGTTAACCAACTGTTCGATAATTTAATTTAACCTATTTTCATTAGAAATATAATGTAATTAATATTAATTTCTGTTTAAATTAATTTTGGAAATATTTAATGTAAAAAAAATAGAAAATATTAACTGATTTTGCAATTTAACAAACGTTACTATTATTTGTTTGGCCTACTTATTGAATAATTTTTCTATTATTTGGTAACGTTGGAAACAACTTGCAGTTGCTGTAACGTGTTAAAATATTATCACGTTTTTATTTGCCAAGTTTTGTGCATATATAAATTTATTTTAATATAGAATTTACAAATGCAATTTAATCATTTAGTATAGAAAATTTTTGTAACATTCTGCAAATACGAATAACTTTGTTACAATTTTGGAATTAATTTTAGAATTACGATTGAAACAAAATTGGTTTACGTGTGAAATCATCAACTGCAATTTCCAAATTGCGAAAATCATTAAAGCATTTCCACGTTGCCCACAAAATCAACTCTAATTCGAATATAAATGTACACGGGCATTTGCTGAAAACTGAAAGCAATTTGGACCGCATCCAAAATAGTAATATTTGCGTAAACCGACTCTAATTAAATTGCCTTTACCGAAGCTGCAGGGCTTTGGTAATTTGCTTTGAAATGAAAAAACTAACAACGAACAATGTTTACCATGGAGGAAAGGAAACTCTGCGCTATTCAGCAGAAACGAAAACAGAACTTCCTAAACATTCAATTAAAAACCCGACGCAAACGAAATGCAAACACAAAACCCTCCATCAACGAAACTGTAATTTAGTTTTGCACTCAACTTATCGAGTGGCAATTACACTGATTGCTCTTTCTCCGAGCCTCGAATATTGCTAAAAGTTTTATGGTATTAGTTTTAGTTTAAGTTACGTAATTTGCTGCAGATATGCAACTTTCAAGTTTCAGTGCATTAGTTACATACTTTGCTGCAGATGAATGAAAATAGTTTTGTTAAGAGTTTCGGAAGATTGAATTGTTAAAAGAAAACACGATTAAAATGAACTTGAACCGTAAGTTTCTGCGTCTTTTGTTGAAGAATTGATTTTCTTTTTTCGTTTGTTTGTTTTGTTATTTCGTTTTATCCCTTTTCATTCTGTTGGCCCTTTTGGCTGCGACGTGAGTGGATGGGGCTTGAATGGAATGGGTTTTGGCCCGAGTTCAAATCATCGCGTAAAGAGGGTTTTTTGTTTGCGGCATTTCGTGCATCCAGTTGGAAACAAGGGGTTTCGCGAATGCCGATAATTCCGTTGCGTAACAATTGGTCTTAGCAAAAACGGATTCATATGCATAATGCTCGTGCATACTCCATGCCGTTAGATACGTGTACTGTTATATTATTGAATAACGTCCGTGGAAATGGCAGACGTAATTGCGAGGAATAATATTAGTATGATAATTCGTTTGCGGCTATTACGAAATTTGTGTAGAACGCTCGTAAAATTTGCATTTGATTGCGGCATAATCAGCGATGAATATAGAATACAAGTAGCAACAATAAAATGTGATTTTGCAATTAATTTAAAACATCGGTTCTTGTCAGTAAATTTGATCACTGAACATGCAATGTTTATTATTTCTCAAATGGTTAATGAATTGGTTTGTGTTTTGTGAATAAATCGTTGTGTTTGTAAATATTCTTGGAAACTGTAAGCTTATGTCGGTCGCATGCGGAACATGCAATAATGATTGATTTTGTTCGCTGAGCGTTAATAAAATATTGATTTATATCTGTGGCATTAAATTCTCAGTATTACTTTTCTTCGCTTAAAACATTGATTCAAGAGTTGTGAGATCAAAGCAGATCCATGTAATAATTCGTGCCCAACATTAAATTTTGTATGTTTTTTTTTTAAGAAAATATTTATTTAAGTTTTAAAGTTGTTTTTTTGTAATATTACATAAGAATTCTATAATAGTTGTTGCAATGTTCCGTTTGTCGCATTTCAATCATCATCGTTTTGGGTCACGTTTTCTCCGGCCCTTTTCTTCAAATACCTCCAACATCGTACTTCGAGCTTTCACCGAATCACCTCCACTCTGTTGTTTACCTGTCCAATTTACTCGTCCGGTCGAGATCACCAATTTCAACCGGATAAATGGAGCGAGCAGAGGAAATAAAGGCAGGACGTAATTAGATTCGCGTCAATTTAAATCTCCCGCCCTGATCTCTCACACTTACGCACACGCTTTTGATCACCGCCAAAATGCAAATTGTGTGAATCGCGTTATATTGACGCGCGCGTAACGCGAGATTAATGGGAAATTATGTCATCCACAGCGCGCTGCTGCGTCAATCGATGTCAGATTAACGAAACTCGTTCACCGACAAAATCTGACATTTTTCAATTGTCGACCTTTCCATGCATACAATTTAATCCGTCACTTTTTTTTTGTTCATCGCTCCAATTCTGCTTGGCTGAATCTCATCTCTGCAGATTCAGCGAAACGCAGAAATAGAATTATTTGTGTGCACGTTTACATTATTACCTTTCATCTGCATTCTGCATTTGGAACTAAAAATAAATCTTTGATAGCATTCAACATTATTCAACATTCTAACATTATTATTCTATAGAAATTGGAATTTCCTGATTTATATAAAGTTTCCAAATACTTAACACAATAAGAACATTTGCAAAAATTAAAATCGTAATATTTAAAAAACAATTATCTTATTTCAATTAATATAATAATCAATCATTTTATGCCTTAATCTTAATAAAATAGTAAAAATTGATTTTGTTTGCGATGACTGTCAGAAAAAGCATTTGTATTTCTTGGGAGGTTTCGCATCCGATCATCAATCACTTCAGCTTTTCTGTGAACGTCAGTAGATACTCTAACAAATTGCCTTCGCTTTAGTAGAGAGCTTTCCATTTATCTCGATTCAGAACTTAATGGCTATTTGTGGCAAAATAAATAATTACGTTTTATTCAATCTAAAAACCACTTTTATTTGAAGATCTATACTATATTTACTAATATATTTAGAAATTTAATCAATTTTTATTATAAAAATCTCTGCTTTCAATCAATTTTAACTAAAATTTAAAAGTTTAATACAAGATTTTAAATTTTAAATTATGTCTATAGGCAACTCTATATTCACGCCTGTATAAATATTAATTTAATGTTCTCGTTTGTTCTTAATAATTTTCATTTATTTATTACTTTCTATTTATTTATTTATTTAAAAAAAATAGATTAATTATAAAATATTAATTTATTTTTTTTATTAATTTTGATTTATTGTTTTTGGATTATTATATAAACGTTACAAATAATTTAAATTGTTATTATATTATGATAGGCAAATAAATATACATCTAATCAGGATTTTCAAATATATTTCAGGATGCGGGAATACGTGGAGGAGAACGAGAAGAACGACCCATTGATCCACGCCCCGGACAAGAAGAACAATCCGTGGGCTGAGAAGGGAAAATGCGTGATCATGTAGAGAAAACGCCCACGCCGAACATTCCTCACCGACAACAGCAAGCAAAATACAAACAAAACTAAGCAACATGGTTTATTTTATCTCCGAACACACGATACACCGATCCGTTCCTCCGGACTTCTGGGCTTCGATCCTACCTATCTTCACCACAAGCACGACGCATCTCAACACTCCCCCAAAAGACTCATCGCACCAGAACTACAAAGGATCTCCAAGTTGTTCGCATATCAAAGCCCCTCGTAAACTCGTTTTATTTTCTTGCATTTTGGTGTAATTGTTATAGGAAAAAGAAGAAGATGATGATGATGAAGATGAGGAAGAAGAAGAAAAAAGAAGATCAATTGTTATGTAGTTTTTTAAAATAAGAGTTTGCATGTGTTTCAAAACATAGAAGAGAAGAACAACAATCATATATATACGTAGCTCGCTTTTTTTTTGAGAATTGTGTTTTCGATCGTTTCGTCGACGCTAGTCAACTGAGGGTTTTGGCGATTAGTTTGAACTCACATTTCGAGGGTTGAGATTGGAGAGGCGGGTTGACGGACATTCGCGGCTGCATCGCGACCTTATTTAAAAACGTTTCCTGTTTGCCAGGTTTTGGTTCGATTTCGTTTCGGTCCTTTCGATGAAGATGGAAAAAATAACAAAAGAAGAATAGAAGAAGCGGTGTCTTCGGTGGAACGGGGTGGCCGTTTCGCAAATTGCCTGCGCCGATATTATTTGAGCAACTTCCTAACTACCATCACCATAAAAATAACATCGAACATTGACTTAAGCGCTTCGAGGCAGATTTCCATCGCGAAACCGCCGCTCCTTCGGCCGAAGCGCTGAAACGCTGACAGTGTGTAAACGATGATGATTAAACTAAAACCTAAATATAAATATATATTAATTAAGTTGGACGCGGTGGATTTGGTCCCCCTGAAGCCGCGCTCCCCTCGGATGCCCGCCCTTCGCATCAGATTGCGAGCGCCCGCGCCTGGGGGAATCCCCCGCAGGACAACACCTAAATAAATAAACGGTAACTAGTGGTTACCCATTAAATAAACTAAGCGAGAGCATATAATAAAATTTATTAAGAGAGATAGATGGCTGTCAGTTCCGAAGAACGAACTACTTATAATAAACTTAAGAACATCGGATATAAAAATATTAATAATGATAACATAAACGACGGACTCAACATTTAACTTTTTTCGTGAACGTTAACTTAATCTTTAAATTAAAACGGCTTTGCTTAAGAAGATTTCCGCTTCGTAGCCCAAATGTACTCTTATATCTACATATAAAATAAAAACACATATTAAATTAGTGGATGAGGAATTTTGCGCCGAATTTTTGGGAAACGCCTCTTTAGCATTTTTCTCTTTAGCGAACTTAACTAATTAATTGATTAAACGATGAGAAAAAAAAAACTTAATAAATCAAAAAAAAAATAAACAAATGTATTTAAAAAAAAATTTAGTATTAAAATTAAAGCATAAAATGTTCTTGTTGCGCGAAGCGAACTAATTAAAACGAGTTGTTTAAAAAAAAAACTTAATTAAAAAAGTATATTGTTAACCATAGGTTTCTAGCGGATACTCTAGTCAATAATCTTAAGGTGTTTGAAAGTAGCAATTCTTGTGACCGATTTTCTGGATTTGCAAATTCATACAAAAAAAAAGACACACTAAATCACCAAAGACACAAGACGCCGTTGAATTTTTTGCGCCGCGATTATCGATTTCGTCTTTTCCAATTTCGAAAAACCCTCTAAAAAAAAAATAATTAGACCTAAAGCCGCCCTCAGATTATAATTGTTTTATTTATTGTTTCATTTTGTACTTAGTCATCGTTTCTTCTCTTAGTTTTATTTTCAATTTCTTAGTTACTACTGAATCGTAATTTTTTATTTTTTGTGAAGAAGAAAATTAATATGTAATAATAATAATACTATTAATAAGTAACGATAATGTTGTTCGATCGAGAACGATTCTTGACCTTCCTTTAATTCGTACTTAATAATTGATATAAAAAAAAAACATATTTGTAATGACTTAAGAAGACGGTGGAGAGTATTGATAATAAAATCGAGAAGAAAATGTAAGAAAAAAATATTCTAAATAAACAGTAAAGAGTTTCAAAGAAAAATATTGAAATTTAATTCCCGATTCCCCACAATTGTTAAAAATATTTTTGAAAACTTTTAGTATTTCTATAAATAGCATTGAAACGGATTTTTCGAATTGGACCACTTTTACTCATATACATATTTATTATTTTTTGTAAAACTTTCTCAGTGCAAATTCAAATATTTGATTTAATTTTCATAGCAAATAGAAACTATTTTAGAAATCGCATTATTTCTCAAAATGTCTTTGATTTTCTATTGATAAATCACAATTGATTGGTTTCTTGCTTGATTTTGTGAAAACAAATATTTTTCTGCAAAAATTCTAATATTAATATATTAACGTATTTATAGAGAATATCAATGAAAACGGAAGATGTTGCCTTTATAAAGTTTAGTTCTCCGGATGGTTTCTAAAATGAACCGTTAATTATAGGATGGAAAATAGAAACGTCGAGGAATTTGATCAAATTGTGGGCGATATTCATTTCTACTTTTTTTTTGTTGTCGATGCTGTTGTTGTTGTTTTGTTTCCGTTTGTAAATAAATGAATAAACGTGAGTGAGTGAGTGAGAAGTCGCGGGTGAGCGATTCGGGCCATGAGGTCGCTCCACTAGGTCAAACCTCTCTCGCGCGCAGCTCACAACCTTACGCGTGCAGACACATATACAAACTACGATACCACTCATACACGAGCCAATCTTTCGACTCGGAGAAGAAGTAAACCTCGAGGATTTGAACCTCTTCATCGCACGATTTTGGTTTCCCGATTTCAAATTCGCATCGCATCCAATCGTTTACCAACTACTACAACAACTCCCGGCATTCTTAACCCACTGACACTGAAAGAGCGACGGAGCGGTCAAGCATCGGTCGAGAAGGGTGAAAGTTCTGATTTAGATTTTTCCGAACCCAACAGGCTGCTGCTACTGCTGTTGTTGTTGTTGCTGTTCATTTCTTTCTTTCCTTTTTTACATCTCCTGTTCGCTTCTTTGGTTTGTTGTTTTGCCTGTGGATGGACCGTTCGTGTGGCGGCGCCTTTCACTCTGCTCCATCCTCTCCGGTTTAGAGGAGACCATTTTCCACGTTCGTATACGTACGTGCGATTTGCTTTTGAATGGTGAGAGTTTAGCCAGGCAAAGAACGACTTGCTCGGCCGCAGCAGAACACTCTGTGTGCACGAGTATGTGTTTGTGTGGAAGTGTGTGAGTGTTGTATTATTATTCACTAAGTCAGTCACTCAGTCAGTGTGTCGGGCCGACCATCGTTTCATCACCATCGCGGTTCTGTTTCAACCATCATCAATATCCTCTTCAGCAAAATCATTTTTTTCATTCTTTCTATCAAACAGGTAAGCACATTTATCTTAATTACCCCAAAAAAAAAACTTAAAGTTTAACAACATTTTTTTTATACAAATTTCACATACTTAATATTGTAAATTTCTAATTATTCACACGAATACAGTATTTCATCATCTGAAATGTTTAATAATTAAATATGAAATATCAACAAATTAGACAATTACATATTCACTTTTGGTAATTTGACCAAATGCGTTTCCAAATTGGTGTCGATTTGTGAATATTACATTCAAGATGAGTTTTTTAGTAGATTGCAAATGCTAATAGCTATAGTTTCATTCTATATACTCTTTTGCTTCGACTTGAATACAAATTTTATGACACAGCCGCGTCGGCTCGTGAATTATTTTTGCGACAATATTTAATAAAGTATTCAATAATTATAAGCAATTTCTGGTGTAAACAAATGTAATTTTTTTGAAATTCTATAAATAAAATCGATAAAAATAGTTTATACTAATATTTAAAAAAATAAATTTGTGATTATAACATTAAGAATATATAGATAACAGTTAGAATATAAAAAATAATATGCATATCAAACGGTTTTTACATGCATATTTATACTTTAATCAATCCAGATACTTAATTAAAATACAAGTAATTTTTCAAGGTTTCAAATTTCACATCAACTTTTATCTTTTATATATATTTTGCATATTTGCCACTACTTTAATTTTCGTGAATATTGCATTAATCTAAAGACATTGTATTTTGTCATCTTGAATAATATAGTTTTCATAAATCTATTATGAGCAATTTTGATTACGAGTTCAGTGATAATTATTGATGTTATTAGATAATGTTTATGCTCTTATATTACGCATTCATAATTGTTGTGGTTGTTGAAGAAAATGTCATTGTTTTTATTGCGTGAGGAACGATTAAATCCATTATCACTTCTAATTAGTGTATTGACGATTTCTATTAGAAACCGTCCGGAAACGAGGTCCGAAGATCTCTTCGGAAGATTTCTAATGGATGCGTAATCTTCTCGAGTGCTGTATTTCTGTATGTGCTCTTTGCGCTAGATCGAACACTCTTCGAGAGAGAGAGATGCCTGAGAACTGCAAGTCGTGCACGATGAGGGACGCCAACAACAACACGTATCCGGGTCCGATCGGCGGGAAATCCTCGTCGGGGAAGGCCAAAAGCGTGCAGGTGACTGCAAAGGTCCTCTTCGGCTCGGTGCAGGCCATCACCAGGCTCAAGCAGGAGGAGAAGGCGGCCAGGGAGAACAAACGCATCTAAAAAAATCAAAGTAAGTCGTATCATCAGTGAGACTTTCTCTGATCGCAAATAAAATTCGGAAGATTTTCGACCCATTTTCATCAGCAAGGACACGAATCCGTGAAAGTCACGGAACGCGGAGAAAGCACGAAAATTGTTTGAGCAAACATCGGCCAAATGCGAGAGAAGAAATAACATCAAAAAAGCAAATCGACATGGCCGTAATGTATATTTCTGCCGTCATTAAAACGCGATGACTTCGGGGCTTTCATCTGCTGATGATGATCTCTCAATGTATGTGTGTGTGTGTGTGTCTTTATTTTTTCTTCATTACTCTCGGCTCACTCTACTTCTTCGTGCGCGTTTCGTTTGTTCTTCTTTTTTTTTGGGATAGTGTAGCACGAAGGATAACTGTATACCTCTTTGGAGGTGACGAGAAGACGAGGAGAGGCGAATCCGTTCAGTGCTTCGGTTTTATTTCGATTCGTAGCATCTACTTTACCGTTAACGCGTCTCCATCGAATACACACTCAAACAAACACACTTTTTGGTGTCCGAAAAATTAAACGGGCGATGATTCGATGATGTCTCTGAGGTAATCGAAGAATCTTTTTTTGGGGGATGAAACGTTTGCAAACTCACGTTTCGTTTTGAAAGTGTTACATATCAAGATTTTCGATTATTTTCAGAACGCAATTCAGCGCATTCGCGGTGGTTCTCCTCGTGGGTTCCATCCTGACGACACCGACGGTTACGCAACTAACGAAGACGACTACAACAACAACGACTACGACGAATACGACGAAGACGGACGACGATGCTTTGGATAGGATTCTTCTGGAAGACGACGACGATTGGAGCATGCCCCAGGCGGAAGTGGATGAGGCCGTCGTCGAGGGGCTGCAGATGATGCACGACTTGCACCACGTCAAAGAACCCGAACTCTACAACCTAGGTAAATCTACGAAAATCTTAATTAATAAACAAACTAACAATGTTTCATCAACTTCAGGACTATTCCTGAATGAGAACGAACCTGCGGCGCGCGTTGCCATGTTCAGCTCTCCGAACCCCAGAGCTCAGATGCAGGCGAGGTTCGGGTACGCGGCGGTCCAGGCCTCTCTGAAGCTACGCAAGAAGTGAGTATGCAAAAGCAAAAGAAACTAAATTCTTCCTCCTCGAGAAAGTATCGGAAAATTATATTACTTTGCTCCCCGTAATTTCTATCCATTATCCATCATCCCACCTGCTCCGATCCACGCACAAAAGGAAGGGAAAGTTTTCGCGCGACGCGTATAAGTGCTATGTCTGCATAGAAATTTCCCACAGTTCACGTGAGCGACTCCGCAAGTCAGATGGATCAGGTAAAATAATTCTATATAGATGGCATTTCAGCCAATTAAATTGACATTCACGAAATCGGTCCAGATCCATTCGAAATTATTTGAACTTTCTCCAGCATCTTCAGTACAATTCATATTTAATCCTCTTACTTTCACGTTCTGGTGATCGCTTCAGGAATTCCTTTAAGGATCACCCGAACTCAGCGATTAATCAAATTAAGCCTATTCAACGGTAATCTCTTAGTTTACCGTCACAAGATTTCGACCGCTTTATTACGGTCACTCATACAAAAAAAGAGAACTGGCTTAACATACTTTTCTCTGGTAAATCCTGCAAGTCATCAAATTTAGATTGTTATTTTTATGTTAATGTAATTATCCTTAATTATCCTCCTCTTCGTTCGTGTCCACCTCATTTCTTAAATACGTTTACCGAAAAAATTGATGATTGACCTCTACATAAACTTTCATAATTAGTTATGATTGTAAAATTATAAACATTAAACATTATTATTCAAACTTTGTAAAATTGGTTTGGTTGAAACGTTTGTTGACATATACAGCACTTCCTTTTTTTAATAATTGTATACACTTTAGACCTGTTTGAAAAAGGAAAACATATTTTCACTTGCAGCAAACTTTCTTTTCGATTATTATAGATGTGATTATGTACAATCAATTGAAACGGAAAAAAATGTATTCATTTCTATATTTGTTCCATGTCCTTTCTTTGCAAGCTGTGACCTCTTTCAAAACTTTCGATTTCGCGCTCATGTGTTTGTTAAAATTTTCTAGATTGGTTTGAAGATTTGTTTTTTTATTTGTTAATATTTTATTGTTTATGGTTTGAAGATTCGCGGAAAGCCGAAGCAGGCAGAATCCGGAGACGGTGGAGCTGCTGAGGTCGTCGGTTTTTGCTGATCAGTGTCCTCTGCGCGGTCTTCCGAGATGTCCACCGGCTTCCCTCCGGTACCGTACCTCGGATGGAGCATGCAACAATATAGCGGAACCCTGGAAGGGTGCTTCCATGTTGCCGATGCAGCGCTTCCTTTTGCCGCAATACGAGGATGGTGTGCAAAGTCCGCGAGCTTCGCTTCTTGGTTTTCCATTACCATCGCCGAGACAGATCAGCATTCGCGTGCATCGCGATCGAGATGTTGAGATGAGCACGGTGACGATGATGTTCATGCAGTGGGGTCAGTTCATCGATCACGATGTAACCTCCACAGCTCAAACTCGAGCCTTCAACAGATCCATACCAAGATGCTGCGCTCCGGGAGGCACCGGTTTTCTACCACCCAACTTTCTGGTAATTTCTATTGAAAACTTTATTATAGAGTTTTATTAATTTCATATCTTCAGCATCCGGATTGCATGCCGATTGAGGTGCCTGAAGACGATAGGTTCTTGGGAAGGTTCGGTATACGGTGCATAGAGTTCATAAGAAGCGCACCATCTTCGCGAATCGATTGCCATCTAGGTTGGAGGGAACAGATTAATCAAGTTACCAGTTACATCGATGCTTCAACTGTTTACGGAAGCGACGCGGAGAAAGCTGATTCCTTGAGGTTGTTCAGGGGTGGATTGATGCAATACGGAAGACCGAGGAACGCCCAAAATCCTCCGGATCCACCGGGAGGTGAAATCTGCAGATTGGGAGCCGTGTCTCCTCAATGCTTCAGAGGCGGAGATTCCCGAGCCGGTGAACAGACTGGTCTCACGGCTTTTCACACCGTCTTCCTCAGGTACCACAACCGTTTGGCCGCTGCTTTAGGTCAACTCAACCCGCATTGGAGCGACGAGAAAATATATCAAGAGACGCGACGCATAGTTGGGGCACTCATCCAACAAATCACCTACAAAGAGTTTCTGCCCGTGCTTCTTGGAGAAGAAGTTATGAGACTATTCGATCTCGATTTACTCCAGAAGGGTTATTACAACGGATACGATGGTAGAGTAAACCCATCTCCTGCGAATTCATTCAGCGCCGCTGCATTCAGATTTGGTCACAGCCTCGTGCAAAATTCCTACGTGCGCAGCGACCCTCTTCACCGACCCATTTTCAACAGTAATTATAACATTTAATCAATCATTTTTCTATAATTCAAATTGTTAAATTGTCTTCAGATGTGACCATCCACAACGAGCAAACCAACCCGGAGAACATCTGGAGCTTTGGCTCATTGGATCGCGTCATCTTGGGCTTCTCCAATCAACCGTCGCAACGCCGAGACGAATTCATTGCGCGAGAGCTAACGCAACATCTCTTCCAATCACCGGGTCAACCTTTCGGTATGGATTTGGCCGCATTGAATATACAAAGAGGTCGAGACCACGGCGTTCCTTCCTACACTTCTTGGAGGGAACCTTGCGGCCTGACACCGGTTAACACTTGGGAGGATCTCGAAGCTTTGATGTCTTTCGAAACGATCCAAAGATTCCGCAGTCTTTACACGCACGTGGATGACATCGATTTGTATCCTGGGGGATTAGCTGAAAGACCGGTTCGTGGTGGAGTTGTCGGACCAACTTTCGCTTGCATCATAGCTCAGCAATTCAGCAATTATCGTAAAGGCGATCGCTTTTGGTACGAGAACGGTAACTTCGAATCTTCCTTCACTCCCGCACAACTGCAGCAAATAAGACGTTTAACTTACGCGCACATCTTGTGCCACGTGCTTCCCGAGGTTCAAACCCTTCAGCCTTTCGTTTTCCTCACCTCGGACAACTTCAGGAACGAGCGTTTGTCGTGTCGAAGTCCCGAATTGGATAATTTCGATCTTAGGGCTTGGGCGGAACGGCAATTCGATTTTACCAGCGCTAACGTCATCGATGACAAAATAGACAGCATCAGAGATAAAATTGAGGAGTTCGGTAAAGAGGCAAAAGTCACCCTCACCAATAAACTGAACTTTAGCAAGAATAAAACTGTTGACACTAAGTTGGACTTTAATTCGACGACGGTGGAGAAGCTTCAGATTGTTGAGGTCAGCGATAAAATCGACTTTGATTTGAGTGGTAAGAAGAAAGATCAATTGACCGATGATTTTGACGTGTTATTCTTCACGTCGAATAAGGGCGTGGATAAGGATAATAAGGTTGACAGCAAGAGGAAGGACGTCGATGTTAATCAGATCTTCGACTTCAACAAGAAAGTTTTTAAGAGGAGTTTGAGCGATTATGATTATGACTATGAGGAGGAAGAAGCTAGAAAGAACAAGAAAAGAAAGAAGAAACCCACCAGGAGAGTGACGACGACGAGGAGTACGACAAAGAAGTATCCTCAAATAACATCGGATTTTTACAACCCCTTGAAGATTAAGGTTACTAATATTACCACTTCTACGGTGGATTTGGGAGAGGAGAAGTATGGCAGTAATAATTACCATTACAGACCTCGGCCTTATTATCCAGACGATGATCTTTTCGTGCTCCATCCGACTATATCCAAACCCAATCGAAAGGTGACGTACATCCAAAACGTGGTGAAGACAACGGAAAGACCGAGATCTCCCGAATATCAAGTCAACATCAATATCCAATATTTATCCCCGAGCACCCCAAAAACTGATATAATCATCAAGAAACCGAACATCGAGATCTTGCAAAACCAATACGTGCCCGTGCAGAGTTACCAGACGAAGAGACCCAAACCTGTGAGAAGCACAACAAAAAGACCCGATCCCTACTCGCTTTACGAATATCCAACAAAGTTCAGTAGTTACGCGACCCAAAGACCTTACGAAGACGCTACAAAACGACCAAGACCAAGACCCAGACCCCCGACTTACGATAACATTAGACCCTACGACTATGACGGCACCGAAAGACCCTTATACCAATATTACGACAAGGTGACGCAACGACCGACCCACTATTACAATGACGACGACATTAAGTACGAGAACAGACCGTTTTCGACGTCGAAAAGACCTTACATTTACAAACCGGCGCAAAGTTATTTGGCACTTTTCGGGGAGGCGACTGAACGACCCTCGGCGTACTCTTCGGCGTACGTGGAGAAGGTCACCCGCATCCCCGGATATCTCTATTTGCAGAACACCGATAAATATTATAAAGAGTCCGGCGACGATGAGCGCAAGTTCGTGAAGATCTCCTCGGTGCAAGGCAACAAATACCTGAGCAATCGCGAGGAGTTCATTAACACGGCCCAGCAGAAGGAAGGCGATTTGGAACTCGAAACGAATTCAAACGCGCAAGCACAAGACAGATCAGATGATGTCGACAAACTGCTGGTGGATGTTATACCGAGGGAGAGCAGGTAATCGTTTTCAAATCTCATACTAAAACATTTTAATAATTACTATATTTGCAGGAAAGGAGATTGGCTGATGTTCGATGAAGACACGGAAATCTCCAAATTCCTAGACCCCTTATATCGTACTGTGAACGATACGGCCAGAGAATTACCGAAACCTTTACGCGCCTTTTGGGACAGACCAACGTTGAAAAAGACCTAACTTACGCGACGGACAGACTTTTAATAATTTACATTTTAGACAGACATTTTGACCTGTATATATATATATTTACCTATTTATTTTATATTTATATCGTAATCTTATTATTTATTTATTTACACGCTTAGTTTCGACGGTGCACGTGCGACAAACGCAAAGATTCCACGAAAACTAGGTTTATTTTAAGATGACTTAAAACTTTCTCGAAAGAGAAAAGTGTACGATTAACCGGCTACAAGAAAGCTGCCCACTCTATCATTTATTTATTTTATCCAAATACATTTGTTAATTTTATTCAAAATATATTATATTTGTAAGAAATCCGTCTTTCATTTCCTTTTTTCATCTTAATAATTCAACCACGTGATAAGTAAGAATCAATTGCGCTTTCTTAGAAATTAACATCTGCCATGCAAATCCAACTGAAAATCATGAATTAAATAGTAAATAAATATATATTAAAATCTGTTCGAGAATTCCATTTAGTTTTATTTAAAAGTTAAACTATATGCAATCGCGTGTAACTGGTACAGTGTATATTTGGTTGTCTACACTAGGATATTCAAAATATACAAATTACCAGTGACCCCAAAAATGTTTAAGTAAATGGTACACGTGGTTGTATGAAGTTTAAAGATCCTTCAATTAACAAGTTGGGAGGTGCAAGAAAATTAGCATGTGACCTTTTCGTATACTTTTTAAGCTTCTATTACGTGACAACCCAAAACATAATTCAAAGTTTTAGTTGTATTTGGACCAAGAGGTGTTTGTGATGATGATAAAATTTCTTACTTTTGCACATTATTTGCGTTTTAATGTTCTTTTAGTTCCGAATTTACAAATTAAATTTGCATATTAAGATATTTATGTAATAGATAATTTTCCGAAATTAAAGAAAACTAATAGATTTTGGTAATAAATATTTGTTTATGTACATTAAAAAACACTATGTAAATCTCGTTATGAATTATATAAAAAAAAATATTTGTACTAAGATTCATTTCCTTAACAATTAATAGTCTCTCTCACGTTTACACATCCACTATTACTATCTCCGACGGCCCGTTTCATATTTTCTAGTTAAATCCCCAATTTATATTTCACATTATATTTTTAATCAATGACAAAGTAATCGTTTAAAGCTTGTATGTTTCAGTTGATTTTGGTGGGCGAATTAATATGTTTGGGAGAATTTACTTTAAAATTGATTATGAAACGGACCGCCGTTCAGTTTAAAGTTTTTGGCACTTTTTGTGATTGTCTGTTGCTAGTCCGCACTTGTTCAGTCGTCGTCTTTCTTTTTGCGGATCTTCCCTTCGCGCTGTATCGTGTTGGTGACGGCCTGAATGCTAGTCGACGTGTCCGGGGAGTCGTCGAGGATATTTGCGAGGCTTTCGATGTAGCTGCACGCGATCCGGAGGACGCTTAGCTTGGAGAGCTTCTGGGAATGGGAGTAAGCGGGTACGGATCGTCGGAGGGTATCGAATGCGGCGCTTATGGTGTGCACCCTGGTGCGCTCCCGGGCGTTCGCTTCTATGCGACGCTCGCGCGTCATGTTCTTGTAGTTCCTCTGCTCTTTCCGAAGCTTAGGGAAGTTGTCCATCGAGGTTGAGAGGACGTTCTCCATTTCCTGGACGGCGTCCATGGGGTCCGGATGGATTGGAACACGAGGTGGGTCAGCTTCGATCGAAGCAGAAGGTGGTGATGGTGTAGAGGAGACCTTAAGATCGACGGGTTGAGGCATCGGCGAGGGCGGCCTGAAGTACTGATGGACCGTCGGTTGCGTGTTCCATGGTCGGAACGGTGTGACGGCGGCCGCTTCTACTTCGCTGGTCCTCAAGCAGATGCGCTTCTTCAGCGGGCCGCACTCGCTGATCTTCCTCGGCTCGTTGGACTTCCTCTTGGAGCGCGCCAGTATCGCTCCGACCTTGACTTCCACCGAATCCTCGCTGCTGTCGGTAGGCGAGTGCGGACTTGATGACATAATGTACATGTCTGGCGTCGGGGTCGTTCTTTCCATTCCTTTTCCTGATACAAAAAAAAAAGAAAGTTAAATAAATGTTGAGAAGAACGGATGGAGGATGCTGCGTACCTTTAATGAAAATAGATCTTAGATTTCCATTCGTCATAATCCGTTTTTTTGGAATTGCTAGCTCCTTGACTTCAACAATCAACCAATAGAAGAACAAAGAAAAAACCAACAATAACAATCACAAGAACAAACAGTTTATAATAACAGCACAGTAATTGTCGGAACCGATTGGCAGGCAGGCAGTCAGGGATGTCGCACTAGGTAGTAGTAGTAGTAGTGGATGCGGGTGCAGCGAAGAAGAATAAGAAGGGCCGTCCGGACTTTTATGTTGCGAGTTGAAAGTTATTTCGGGGATGCTGTCGCGACGGCGTCTGAGCGCGTTGTGTTCTTGTTGTTTGTTGGTGGCAAATGTTTGGCCTCTCGAGCTGCACGAACGAAGACGGAGGTATCGGATTGCCGCTTCTGTTGGAGAGAGATGGGAAGACGAGATCGGCCTGGTCGGACGGACCGACGGACGGATGGATGGATGGTCGCGGTGGCGCCGAGTCGGACTGGCGCCAGTCTCGACGTCCCTCCGCGCCGCGCGCCGCCCTCCGATGGGTGTGAAGAATGCGGCCACAGGCACAGGTGCTGCACAATACACCACCCGCCGACAACACCTTCCAACCAACCAACCAACCTACCTCTCTTTCTCGCTCGCTATCCCACTTCTTCTTTCACTCTTTCTCGTGCGCCCACGAACGGACTTTCCTCCTCTCTATCTCTCTCTCTCTCTCTATCCAACAAAACGAAACGAGCTGCTGCAGAGCGAGCAAACCGACCAACTCCTACCTGATTTCATTTAACTAACTAACCGGAACTATTTTGGACCTGTCAAGTATCCGTGTGGTAATTCTTAAATAGACCAACGAAAAAAAAGCTATTGCAAGAAAGAACGAAATGCCCAGATGCCTCATGCTCTTGCACTTCAGATTCAAATCTCAGAAACCACCATCACCAACGCACAATCAACCTTTAATAAACCGAAACTATATCGTATCATAAATATCTTATACTTAAATAACTGCAGCTTCATTACAAACTGATAACAATAAACTCCTGATAAAGATAATAACAAATATTGTATACATTATACCTACGAGCAAGACAACGCAACAAGTTTTCTTTTTAAACATTCGTTGTAACTTATAATAAAACGAATATAAAAAGATTAAAATATTGCAGTAATCTTAATAAGTACTTAGCCTACAATAGATGATTTAAGTTTACGATAAATAGATAAAACTAATAAAAAGAGTGTAGGAAGAGACCCTTGAGAAAAAAATAACTTTAAATCATAAATAAAGAGTAAAAGTTAAAAAGTGAAGAGCATCCCAATCCAAATTTCAAGTACCCGTCATACCTGCATCACTCTTTTCGTTCTTTCACTTTCGACAAACGGTTGAAATCCGAGGAAAAGGGATTAACCATTACACCCCGAAAGTCAATTGTGCTTAGAATTGCGGGTGTCGTAATATCTCAAGTTCAAACCTCTCGAGGGTCCTCGACATGTTGTTCCTTGGCCCTAAAAGAAATTCCCCTAAAACACTTTCCAGTTCAGACGAAACAGGTGCGTTTCGGTTTCGTTTGCAAAGTCCGTCCGTTGGATGAGACGAAGAGCAAAAAGGTAATGTAGTAGCAGCAACGGCACCAACCGTTCTTCCTCTCCTCTTCTTCAATTTACAAAAATTCTCAACCCCTCTCATGTCGCACCTGTATCTTCTTCGAAACTTCCATCTGCTCGGCACAGTCGGACAGGTGTGTTCGAATTAGATTCAGTAATAACAAAGGACTCGCACATTTCAATTTGTTACCATTTTACCTGCACAATCTTATTCTAAAAATTTACATATATATAATTTATGTTTTAAAGTCGCATGAATGACTGAACTGTTTTCTGGTTTCCAATTTTGTTTATATATTTTTATAAATAAATAAGAAATTAATTGTAATCAAACAATAAGTAAATGAATAAAAAAATGTTTCTTGCTTTGTTTATGAGAATGCGGATGATATTTATGTATGTTGGATGTGTTTGGCGATGAGGCGAGCGAGAATAATTATTTTCGAATCTCAAACACGGAAATCTCGAGTTCACTTATTTGTTGTGGTCTGCAGTTACATCATTCTCTTTGATTAAGTTGCTGTTGGATAAGATAGTAAGTTGATACATTGTGCATTCGAAGTAATGCTGAGTAAGCTAACTATAACTTAGCGTCCAATAAACGCGGTGGGAATTGTTTCTTGCTTTCCGTTTGTGTGTGTGTGTGTGTGTGTTTGTACGTGTGCGTATGTGGATTATACTGTGCTTGCGTGTGTGTGTGTGTATAAGCGAGTGTGAGTGTGTGTTGGATCAGTGTGGATGCAGTGACCGTGTCCGAGCGGCGCCAAAGCCGCGCCATAAATAATCCTTGCGTTCTGACTGTCGGTCTGTCTGGTCTGTTTGGGTCTGGCCTGTTTTCTTTGATGCCTGACCAGATGGTCACAACGATTCTCTCGACGCTTCCTCGCTATCTCGGGCTTTCCTAAATATAATGCGTGTATGTGTACGTATAATGGAAGATGAGAGGAGAAGAGGGTAGAGAGAAGCGACCAGATGGAGGACACCAATACCAGATGCCATCTGCGCCGGATCCACCATTCCTTGCAGCAGTGCTGTAATGTTTAGCAGGTGGATTTTTTTCCGAAAGGGGGTTTTCGTTCCTCCGCAGTTTGCTGAGGATGGGAACCGCGGTTGCAAAGGAAGCAAATCCTTCTCCTTGCTTTCTCGCTGCTGGATGACGACGGCTGGGTTCATGCGAGTGGATGGGAATGATGATGGTCTGGTGCCGTCTGACCATATAAGAGTTGTGCGTCCGGCTGGCGCCAGATGTTGATTTGCGTCCGACATCCAACCAACCAACCGACCGGCGACCGTCGTCCGTCCGATCGGCCAGGCCAGGCCCCAGACCAAGCAAGCCACAAAGCACACACCAGCAACCGAACCACGGAATCCAGCATACATGCACACACCTATTGCTTCGATCCAGTCGCCATTCCTTCAGCTTTCTTTTCATTTCTTTTTGTTGAACAAAATTCTGTCTTCGTCTCCCTCCGCAGCTTTTTTTCTTTAAACTGTCAATATGCTTTATTTATCTCTTGAATTCCTTCAACTCCATTTCATACTCTAACTTTCCTGGTAATTTATCATATCCAGATCTACTCTCAAGCAAGTTTTTTTTTTAAATAAAAATTCACTTTGATAAGTATCTACGAGACTTGCCTCTTACATCTTTAATATTCATAATTTTAACATTGATTTATATCTGATTATTACTTTTTTGCATTTCATACCGACTTTGCCGTTTCTTTTCTTTTAGAAGAAACCCTCTGCAGCTTTTTTTTTTAATATGTCTTATTCTTATCGGTTTTTTTTTCAACAATTTTATAACAAGATGAGCGGAAAGCAACCTGCGGAGTCCACCTGTCTGTTTTCATCCAGATGCGTCCGCGAATTTGCACGCGTTTCCGGAAGAAACGACTGCAGGTGTCCAGAATTTACCTTCTGGTCGCACTTCCTTCTGTCTTTATGTTACACCGAAAAGCCTGTATCGGCTATGATGATGGATGGGAATAAATGCATCATCGACGTTAAAAGAAGGCAGAATCGAAACCGTTTGCATGTGTCTGCGCCTCAGTGTTTCTCTCTGTCTGGCTGTGTGTGTATGAGTTCGTTTCAACAGGCACCAACAGCAGGCTTATTATGTTAATTTCCCGTTGTCGCCAGATGTCTGATTTTAGCGGCATTCCAACAAACAACACAACACATACATTCCACTCACATTTATGTGACAAGACGACTATGACGGCGATGTGAACGACGACGGGCGACAGTCTCGAGCCTTTCGACAAATGCAAATGCAAAAAGAAAGTTCAACGCAGCAAATAATTCTGTTCACAACGGTGCAAAGCTTTGCAGCTCATAATTAAAACTGTAATTATCCACTTCTGCATTGTTATCATTTGCTGTTCACAATTCACTTTCGTTTTTTTCTCCATCGTAACAAACGGAACGAATCATGTAATTAAATCAATAATTATCCGTTCGTTGTTAATTATTTATGCAATTATTCGTAGCAAAACGTTTATAATTCTCAACGATTTTAAGACATTTCAAAATATAAATTACAATATATCTTTGTTTTATGAAAATTCATTAAATTAATAATTTTAAACGATTGATGGGAAAAGATGTAATAATAACTGGTTATCTTCTCGAACTGCTGCATACGTGCAATTAGCAACATTTATTAAAGCAGCTTTAGAATCAATCATCTAATTCCGTAACTGCAAGGTTTTAAAGTGCGTGTATGTAATTCATAAAACAATTAATATAATAATTCATAATTCATAAAACAATTCAATATTTATGAAGTATAATGCGTTTTGCAAATGTAATTGTGTTTAAGGAGAAAGTAACGATATCTTAATATTCTATTGTTACAAAAAGTGATAAGAAAAATACTTCTTAATTCTTATTATTTCCTTAATGATTATAACTAGGGTAATATCTATATATTACCTAGTCATATATTATAGTGTTCAGGCAAGAAGTCGGGGTCTAGCAAGTGGGCGTCGAGGGTAATTTGCCGTCAAAAGGGGGCGTCGTTTTCTAAAAAGGTTGCAGGTTGCGCATCACTGGATTAGACTCGAAAAACAGGTGCAGCGAAGAAACGGAATCTTCGGTAGTTTTCCAAATAGATGAAATAAAAAAAAAATAAAACTACCACCAGATTACGTAAGCACACCGATCGAAGTTAATTGAAAACACGGCTAATTGGTTTTCGATAAGAGATGATTGCCTCATTGTTCCATTGTTAACTTATCCAAATCGCACGACCATAATAGTCTACGAAAGAATTGTACGTTAGTCGACGAGCAAAGATGCTGCTGCTTCGCGTTGCTGTGACGTTGATGCTCCTGCAGACCGTCGTCGTTTTTGGCCTGAGTTCTAATTTGAAAGCGAAATTCGCAGCATTCAAGGATGATTTACTGAGGATATTTGGTACGGTCGATACGAGACTGTTGCGCGAAATCTTCGAGTACATCGATGGATCGAAATGTTTGGACTCATTCGATCTGTCGCGGGGTCTGCGGTACAAGAATTTCGAGGTGTTGGAGGTGCCCGGAGAATGCCTGAAGGTGGCCGATCACGATGAAAACGATATCGCCGGATTCCGCGAAGAGCTGATGCGATGCGTCGATCAGAGGCATCTGCATATGAAGAAGACGCCGTTGCGGGTCCCGATGGAATTCGTTTTTTGCCTGGGTCGCATATCGGAAGAAAATATTTATTAGATTTGATTGTTGTATTCGAAATTATTCATTCAAATTAACAAGTTGTTTAATAAAAATTATAAATATTATTTTGAATAAATTATTAAATTTCTTTATTCTAAGCATTTGGAATTCTTTGCGTGTGTCGTGGGTTAAGATTGAAGGAATTGTAGTATAATTAAATTATTTATTGATTTAATTATGTAGTTATAAGTCTATGGGTTGGTTTCGCTTCATATTTTGTTTAAGAGATTATCGATTAACTCGTCAAGTTTGTCATCGAATTCTTTGTAGATGGCCTCGATGGAGATGTAGAGGCCGTGGCAGGGTCGAAGCTTCTGCAGCGTGGAAGTGGTGAAACGACGGACTTCTTCAGCGAGGATCTTCTTAAACTTTCGCTGCTCGTAGGAATCGCGCGACCTGTAGCCGTACTCGTCGACGAAGTTGTCCACCGAATCGGAAACGAAGTCGCGCATCGCCTCCTTGTAACTGGTTACGTAGTTCGCGTCGCACTGGTTCTTCGGATCGACGATGATCACCGGATTTCCGGACTGATCTTTTGCGTAACCGCTGAAATTGTTCGGCAATTTATTGACGGACGGTCTCAAGATCTTCGGCGGTGCTCGTCCTCGCAGAATGTACGGAGCCGGAGCGGCCTGCACTATCGTCTGCGGCTGTTGCTGGATGTACACCTGCTGCGGTTGCTGCTGTATGATGGTCGGCGGTGCTTGCTGGATGATCGTCTGCTGCGGTGGTTGGATGACCCTCGTCGGTGGTCTGATCTGCACGTCCCGAACCACGTTCAGATTGGGCACGTTCAAAGAATCGGAGGGGTCCGGCTGACCACCGAAAAGAAAGGAGTTGACCGTATCGCGAACTCCTAAGTTGAGATCGAAGAGGAACCTCCTGGAGGCGGGCGGATTCTCTCCTATGCGTTTCGCCATCTGCTCCAGAGCCTCGTGCGTCATCTTATCCACAGTTTCAGAAAACGAAGGACAATCCTCCGTGAACTGATTGTTCAGCACATCGATCGCCTTCTTCGTTTCCGTCAGATAAACGTCTTTGGCGGTTTGGATCTTCGCCTCGTCGGTCTCGTTGTTCAGCTGCAATTGAAGCACCTCGTAATTCGCGTTCGTCACGTAATCGATCGATTTCTTCAAACCATCTGGAACCAGCTCGTCGCAAACCGCTTCTTTCGGCGCTTCCGTCGTCGAAGACCTCACCACCCCAACCAGCATCTGCGAGCGAAAAATATAAACATTAACTCAATGCAAAATTTTCCCAAAATCCACGCGCATTTCTATTTAATTTTTTTTTAACACTTACAGACGCGACGACAAGTGCGAAACCCCTCATGATGTAGTACTAAACTTAAGTACTAAATAAATTAAATGTTCCAGATTTTTATAGGCGATCTCCGCTCTCCGAAAAATTACTCCATTGTTGCTGCTCGCAATTAAACCATGCCGGACCCAAAGTCAATTTAAATTGAAATTTCATACCTCATAAAACTCGTACATTAATTACCAATTAACAAACGAATTTAAAATTATACACCAAAATAATTTTAATATTACTTTTTTTTTTGTTATTGAAAATAGAAACATTAACATTTATAAATCATATGATGTACTTATTCAAAACTATAATTACCAGAAGACTGCTAGACTAAATTCATTTATGAAGATTCCATATAGATTATTTAATTTAATATGTATTTAATGATCACTTTCATTATTTTGCAAAAAAGGCATTAATTTCGTGAAATAATTATAATAAAATAATGTTGTAAATTTATGATTACTAATCAACTCGATTTATTGGTGGTTATTTAATTACAGATTTAACAAATATTTAAAAAAAATAAGGAATTTTGTTATTTTTCTTAGAAATTATAGGAATACATAATTTAGTTTGTAATGCAATTCTTTGTCATTTACAATGCGACAGCTTTCTCAATGATCCGTATAAGTTCCTTGTCGAGGTTCTCCTGAATCGATTCGATGGCAACGATCAATCCATCGCAGATGGACAGCTTATCAATGGTTTCCTTCTTGAAGATATTCACCTTCATCATGATCAAGTCCTTCTCCTTGGCGATGTTCTTGGGATCGCGAGCTTTGCGACTCTTCTTAAGGATGTACCGTTCCAGGGAGTCAGAAACGAGATCCTGCAGAGCATCGCGAAAGGCGATCACATAAGAAGCATCGCACTCGACTTTGTCACCGACGATGATGGTGGGATCTCCCGACTCCTTCTGCGCGTATCCACGGAATGTATCATCGACCTTCGACTCGAGTGGTCTCTGCAGTTTGGGAAGAAAAGCGTGCCAAATATCATCGATGATGACCAGACCAAGCTTCGCGGGCTTAATCAGAGCGGTGTCCACCAGAGTCCTCACGCCTCCAATCAAATTCGTGATGAGACCCCTCCTGTTCTCCGCGTTGAATTTTGCGTCAACAGTTTCCTTCAACTTCTCGAAGAGTTGCGTGAATTCCGCCTCGTGATCCGGCTGCAGATTGATGAATTGTGCCTTCAGAACTTCGAGATCATCGATCGTTGTTATTCTGCATTTGCTCTTCTCGGTTTCGAATTTATTTTCATCCGTAACATCCTTAAGGTTGATCCCGACGCACACGGCGTAGTTGTTGTCGATGAGGATCGACGCGACTTCGGTGAAACGTTTTTGAGAGTCTGTTAGTTCTTCCGCCTCAACAGCAAACGAAAAAACCTAAAGAAAAAAAAAACAGTTAATGCAAATCTTAATCCTCACCGGTAGACTTACCACCGCGAGCAGAGCGCACACAAACCAAAAGGATATCATTTCGGAATGAGAAGTAACTTACGAAAATAAGCAAAAATATGTTCACCTTATATAGCCGCAATTCCATTGTTTACCACAATTAATCTCAGTTTTATGCGCGAAAGCTTATCTATTAGAACAATAGGATATTATTCGATTTCATTATTAGCGCATTCACGTCATGTTCAATAAATCAATGCAAAGCAACGTAAATACTTCTTAATTGGTGTGTTACGTAATATTCAATTTTAATTATTTGTTGCAAGTTCGAAAACAAGTGATTCATTTAAATTTAACACATTCACATATTTTTTTTGGGTAAATAAATACTATTTTATTTATTAAATTTTTAAAACTGCCGCTTGCACGATGCTCTCGAACGTATTCTTCAGATGACTGTAAATCGCTTCTATGGATTGTTGAATGCCTTTGCAAGGTTTTATGTTCTTCAAAGTTTCATCGGTGAAACGTTTTGCGTCCACCATAAAGTTCTCCTCGAACTCGAAAATTTCATCCCTCTGCAATATCGCGTGTCCTTTAGTAGAAAGTTGCAACTGCAGTTTATCTGTCAACAAATCTTGAATACCATCCCTGTACGCAATGGAGTAGCACAGCTCGCAGTGCAGATTTTCTTTGAGGACCACGACCGGCCATCCGAACTTGTCCTCTGCGTAACACTCGTAGTTCTTTAAAGGACTACCGATCAACGGTCGCAGCAGTTTCGGCCTTTCCAACGACAAATCCACGTTCATATCCATCAATATATTGTCCTGAACACGTTCCATGTTTTTTTTCAGGGCGATACTTTTGATAAATTTCGAGTTTATTACATTTCGCAATTGCCCCTTGAAATTCAACAAGTTTCCTCTGCGCAATTCGTCGCTTGATGCGTTGATGATCTACAGATGAAATAAATTGAAATCATTGAATAAATTGGGTTTTATTGCACTTACCAGAAACGAAAGAAGCAGTGGGAACGAGAGTTTCATTTTTCCCGCAATGAATTTGAACTGGATTCAAGACTCATTTATATACCATTATAGAAGTTTTTATGTTTTCCATTAATAATTTACAATCTGTAAAATGGTTGATGGTGATTAACAATGAATGTAATTGGATTTTTACATTCTCGTAATTTTTTACTGATATTTCAAATGAAAATGTTAAATAATATTTCTTTTCCACAACTTATTAAATAATATTTTGTACATTTGGAAACTTAAGCACATATTAATTTTGTTTCAATTAAATTTAATTCGACGTTATACTTAAGTGTTTATGTAATTTGTAGCTGCAGTTCGTAATTATAAATGGTTATGAGATTTTATTGGTAAATTTAATGATGGGATTGTTTTCGGTTAGTCGAGGCGGAAAAGTGGATTCGCATAACCCGGCGCATGCACCATTAATGCGTCACCTTGGCAACGCGCTTGTTTTATGTTTCTGTATGCAATTAGGTAGAAACAAAGAGCAATTTGTTGGAAATAATGGAGCGGAGCGCAAATAAATAACGCTTTAAAATCAGACCACGTAAAATGAGATTTTTCAATTGCGCGTTCTGCGCCGTTTTCCTCGTCCTCGTGAGCCGCGCAGCCGGTGATGACATTGCTCAAAGATTCCTGCAGGATGTACAGAAAATTGTGAAAAACAATGTGGAAATCACGAGGAAAAACATAAAGGAGAGCTCGGATGCTTTGCGCGAAGAGTACATGGGCGAAACGCAGCAGAACATCGAGCTGTTCCTCTCTCAGACAATAAGCGTTTTCGAGAATAAAGCGACTGAACTGGAGAAGGTCGCTCACGATGCGATACAGGAAGTTTCGAAAAAGTTCATGGTGGAAGTCGAGCCGGAGAGGAGGTGCCTGAAGATGCTGTACGACGGCATATTCCGAACGACACTCAATAATTTGTTGCTGAACGATAAGGATTCTGTGACCGTGAAGGCGGAGCGCGAGAGATTGCGTAAGAAGAAAATAAATGAGGCTTACGATAAGGCGGTTCCGCTGAAGAAGTTGCTGGGAAAGCCGCAGGTTGCGAGGCCGTACCGTTCGAACGTTCCGAAGGACTTTCATGGTTACGCATTAGATAATAACCATCGTAAGATCATCATAGTAGACAAGAGAGTGAAAAACGATAAGTCCTACTGCTACGCCGATTACGTTGAGAATTACACCGATGCGATGGTCGACCAGATCGGTAACTTCATCATGTACTACGTCAACCATTTAGGATACGAAGCTAAATTGCCCAAACACATCAATGAACACAAGAACATCCTCCTGGCCGACTTAACTCAGTTAACGGACAGAGCGGTGGAAGCGTTGAAGTATTGCCCCGACATCGTCAAAACCATCAATCGCATATACAAACTGTATTGCAGCAAAATCAAGGAACTAATGATACAGGCAGCAAACGAATATTAAAATCAATCGAAAGCTTCAACACTACATCTCCCGTATATTATTTATAAAAATAAAACAGATTTAAAATAAACTAAACAACAGCTTCATGTCAGTCCATATATCCTGCACATAAATCAATTAGAATCAACAAAAATTAAGACTTGCGTAAAATTAATTTAGTTCAAATAACAAACTTTAATTCATAACAAGGAAATGTTACGAAAGAAGAAACTTTAAAGATTGAAATGAATGCAAATAACGATTTCGATAATTCACATAAATATTAATGTTCAATGAAATGACAAACTTTGATAGTAAACTAAACAAAATGGTTATGAAACTATGATTTATATTATCGAATCGATGCAAATACTGTAAACATTATTTTGTTTTTTTGATTCGATTTATTTTTGGGAAGGTTGAGTGAAATGTGTAATAGGAAATAAATTGAAACGCTTATATAACAATAGGATCCGTATTTGTTTTTGTGTGGTAGTTTGCGAGAGTTTGTCGATGGGTTTGGATGCGGTTTTGCCATTAAACAATCGCCTTTCGTTTTATAAACGTCTGTCGCATGATGAATGTGCATTTGATCTTATTAGCGTTGATGGTGAGTAGATTTTAAGGATAACAAACGTCGAAATTGAATGTGGTTTCTGTTGTAGATAGTTCCGAGTTTGTCGTGCAAGAATAAAAATAAAGTGTACGGTCAATTCTCGTCGACCGTTGATAAAGTCACAAAAAACAACAAAAAAATATTCGAAGAGAACGTGAAGAGTAACGCTGCAGCTCTCAAAAATGTGTACATGAGGGAGACGCAGCAGAACATCGAATTGTTATTAGCTCAGTTCATCGATAAGTATAGCGAAAAAGCGGTTAAAATGGAGAGCATAGCGCACGATGCCATCTCCTCTGTTGCTCAGAAGATAGGCTCCTTCTTTCAGGTGAGACGAAGATGTTTGCTGTTGATGGTCAAAGGCTTAGTAAGAAATATCGTGGAGGATGTGCTATTCTCCGGACGCGAAAAGACCGATCCCAAGTACCGCCAAATGATCACCAAATACAGGGAGAAGACAAAGAAGGACAAAAAGCACACGAAGCACGTGGGAACGCCGCGCAATATAAAGCCGAAAGTCAATCAGCTTCCGAAGGATTACAGCGGTTACGCTCGCGATGATAAAGGATATCCGGTGATGGTCGTTCCGCAGAAGAAAAATGAACCGATCGAGTGTCACCCCAATTACGTGGTGGCCTTTGACGAATCGCTGAAAGATCTGATCACGGACGAGGTGAACGCTTACTTGTCGCACTACAAGTACCGAGCCAAGTTGAAAAAGAACATCAATCAATTCTTGCCCACGCTGAAGTTGCGCTGCAAGAAGTATGCGGACGTCTGCTTGAAAAAGCTAGAGAAATGCACGGACGTCTGCGATGCCATTGAAATTGTACTCGACGAGTCCGATAGGAAACTCGAGAAAATTGTCCAGAAGGCTGTAGACAAATATTAACAATTGCATATATCGACATAATAAATTTGAAAATTTTTATTAACAAAATAAAAATAAATAATATTCAATTCATAAATAGCTTTATTTAACAACCGATTAGCTTTGAATTTCAACAAACTCAACTTTCAGCTCTCCTCTGAATTCATTATATCAGTCGTTATTTAAATTAAATAATAATTTGGTCAATATTTCTCTGCGGCGTCTTTGATCATCTGTTCGAGGTTAATTTCGATATTGTCGTAGATGGCTTTGATAGCAGCGATGAGTTCCTTGCATTGTGAAAGCTTTTCCATGCATTCGTCCGTGTACAACTTAAGTTCAGAAAGCAGCGTATCTTTGTAGACCTTGATCTTCTCCGGCGCCGAGGCCATGTGACCGTATCTGTTTACAAATATGTTCATGTCATCGCTTAAAAAGTCGTGTACGGACTCCACATAAAAGAGCAGATAATCTGCATAGCAGTTCTCCTGTCCAGTCTTAATCTCCTGCACCACCAACACCGGTTGCCCGGATTGCATCTTCGCATATCCGTGAAAGTCCTCCGGAATATGACCGTAAGTCGGATGCGACTTTTTCGGCGGCGCCACATTCACGTCGTACGTTTCATTTCCTTTTAAGATTTCGAGAAATTTTTTAAATATTTCCGGTGTTTTCACCAGCTGTTCGTTCATCACCTTATACACCAAATTTCTGATGGAGGCCTTAAAGTTCAGGACAAGTCCTCTGCGCTCCTCGCCGATTCCTGCTGCAATTTCCGCAGCTCCAGCCTCCTCAGCTTTGGCAACCAAACTCGCATTTACGCCTAATTTCTCCAAATTGTTCGCATTCAGAGCCTCGTCCAATGATGATGTCACTTGCAGCACGGTTTGTTTTGCCAATTCCTGCAGATCCGTTTGGATTTCTCCGTAGGCATCAACAAATTGAGCAAGCAAAAGATCGATGTGCTCCTTGGTCTCGCTCACGTAACTGTTCTTCAGTTTATCCACGTTTCCCTTCAAATTCTCATCAAGAACACCCAGATTGTTGGAAGTGATTTCGTGAATGCATTCTATGAAATCTTCAATGACATCGTCGCACCGTCCAGACTTTAAAAAGAAAGAAAAAACCCATCATTAGTTCGTACTAATAATTTCATAAAAAATTAAGCTCATACATATTTCAAAAATCATATTTACTTTCAACTTACGGCAACTAGCAGCAAGAGAATAAAACGTAACTTCTTCATCTTCGATAGTAAAGTGATTGCTGATTGAAAGCGCATTAAACTTATTTGTTGCGATATCATTGTGTTCAGTAGAAATAACGTTAACCATCAATTATTGCCGCTGCTATTGAACGGCGTTTAATTGTGCGGGAAATGAGGAAATTAGAAGTTTATAAATAGGTGAGGAGTGGTCGGGGCGACTTCAGGCGGCTATCCACATCCACATCAGAAGAAGATGAAGATCGCGCGAAACGTTGTCATCGCGGTAATGTTGACCTCAAAGCGTTGATCAATTAATAACTTTAATGATTCTAGTTCTTGGTTTTCGGCTCAGCGTTTTGCAATGAAGATGTCGTCGAAGATCAGGTCAATTCGGAGCCGACAGAGAGTTCTGTGCGATATTGATAATATTACATTTTCTCTTGGTGATCATAATGTATTTCTTCTTTTTCCGTAGGAAGAATCTTCTTCTATAGAAACGAATCCGAAGGAGGACTACAGTGTGGCCATCGATACAATAGTTGAAGCGATGGAATCGGATCTGGTAAAAGAATTGGAGGATGCTACCACGGAGGAGGATAGAAAGTTGTGCATCGAGACGTTCATCAGCGATGCCAAAGACAACATCGAGGCGTTCAAGACGACGATGTTCGAGTCGCAGCCGCAGCTGAAAGCAGAGTTCGGCGACGATTCCGAAGATATACACGAGAGGCTGGAAGCGCTGATCGCCAAGCACGTGCCGCAAAGGAGGACCATCATTGGCGACGACACGCGGAAGCTGATCACGAACATCTGGCAGAAACCGGTCCAGATGGGTCTCAACGTGTACAACAATCTGAACTCGCTGTCGGACAGCGTGAGTCAGCAGGCGGACGAGATAAACATGTACGAGTACAACCAATGCGACAGAGAGGACTTCCTGCAATTCAAATCTCAGCTGAAGCAGCTGATCGACTCGAACGTCAGGGGATACATCTCAACTCTGCAGCAATACAATCGGGCGACGGTGAACACGAACGATTTCCGTGCCGTCCTCATGAGGAAGGTGAACGACTTCACCAATATGGCATTGGACGGAGCGCGCGAATGCCACGAGAACTTCCATGCCTTCAAGAAAATCGCACTGAAAGTCGGCGAGGAGCTCATAAGGATCAGCAACATCGAGAACAGACCCTACAAGAAAGTCAACATCCAAGGCAAGACGCATTTGCTCACATTCACCGAACAAAATAAATAAACCATTTCAATATTTCATGTTTCAGCGCAAAGAGCCAAAAAGACATGCAAAATGGACCGGTCGCAATTCAACATAAACTGTATATTTTAAGAAAAGATATTGTAAATTTAATAAAGCAGTTATTAGCCGAAAAAATTGTGCAAGATTTGATAACCGAAATTGTACTTCTTCACGAGAATCTGAACGAAGCCTTCAAAAAGATTCTTCTTGAAGTCGATCACGTTCCTCGTCATATTCCCAAGGATCGAATCGTGTTGTCGAAAGAATCCGAGTATCATCGGCACCGCCTTTTCTTCTTCCTCCGGCAGACTCTTCTCAAAATTAATCAAATCTTTCCTCAACTTCTTCACATTGTCCGATTCCTACAAAAAAATAAATAAATAAACAAAACAAATATTGAACACTATATAATTGCGATTTACCTCACAAAATATTCCTTGAAGAGTCAACATAAACGTCTACAAAATAAGATTTTAATTTCTTGAAAATGCTAAATATCCTAGTCTTACTATTGAAAGCAGAAATGTTTTGGAATTCATCGTTCTCACTTTTTTGAATAACAATTGAGTAAACTTGAGTTTATATACAATTACATTACGAGCGGAACAAATCATTTTGTTTAGCTCTTACAAATATTATCAACTGTGATAACATTTTATTCTTCTCTGAGAACATAAAAATATTAACTTAATCCTTGAATTTTAATTTTTCAAAATGTATTTAGTATGCTTTAATTAAGTAGATAAAGCAAGTCAAATCAAAGTTAACTTTAAGAATATCTATGAGGACCAATTGAATCTACGTGTCTAATATTTATTTTTGATGTTACCTAGGTAACTAAATGATTATAATCTAGGACAAACTCTGGTTGTCTTAGAGATAAACTATAATTAGGTGATAATAGTAACCTGTTGTTTACGTAACCACAAGACTTCTTTCAATATCCAAGAAAATTGTGCGTCAAAGTATGTGATTGATAAGTGAAGCAAAACGAACTCAATTAAAGTCGATTAAAATACAATGAAACAATGGTTAACGAAATGTTTATAAAAATTGGCGCAATTCGTGGAGATGTCAGTTTGAGAGCTGCGGAAGAAAAGCAAAAATCAAAATGTTCAAGTCGCTCTTATTCGTCGCTGTACGTACAATTCTTGCTCGAGATATAAAAAATAATAAAATAATAAAATTTCGTTTCAGCTTTTCATCTGTTGCCTTCTCCAATTCACAGAATGCGTAAGTATTCCAAAAATTTGTGTCTCCTCACGGGATTTATCTTGGATAAATCGATATATTTCTTTTCCCCTTTTTTGTTTTTGGCTTTGGTTTTTTTAGAGGAGAAGATATTCCGACGATGTGTCTACAATCGGAGTAAGTGTGATACTTAAATTAGTAAGAAAGGGAATTCCGCATTCTGTCAGACGGCAAAGAAATCCTCATTAAACTCATTTAATTTCTTCTTTTATTGTAGAGGTATCATTTGGATGACAGCAGCGCTCTGGAATCCCGTGAAGTCGTAAGTCCTGAAGTCGAAACGCATTCTCATCGTGCGACGTAATGTTTGTGTGTTGCATTTTCGTTTGCAGAGCGGATCCTCCTCGTCGAGTCTGGTGGGCGGAATGCTGCACACCTTCGCGATGTTCTTCAACAACTTCGTCAGCAGCAATTTGAGATTCCTGGGAAGCATCGGCGTCTTCATAACGCAGAAGATCAGCAAGATCATCAGCTGGATTATCAACCTGATTGTCAGATTCACAAAGTAGATGAAGATGAAGCTTGTTCTTGTTCCCTTTAATGTTTCCCAAATAAAATGTACTGGATATACTGCACATAAATTTCGCTCTAATTTTATTATTCAATCCCACGAACCCTCATTCTTTACAAAATTTAAAAATAAAAATTAAATATCTATAAAATGGATTACATAATTCATTTTGGAAAACCGTCTCCAATATTGTTTGCTCCATATTGGAGCCAATAAAATTAATAAATAAATATTATTAAAAGTAAAAAATAAATTGTCTTCAAATTTTATTTACATATCCTAAAAACCAATTTGAACAATCAATAATTCACGACTTACAAAAGCAATCAGAAAACAAAGGAAAACTTTTGATTTTTCTTTCATTTAAGTTGATTATGATTTAAATCAAAATCAAGATAAGTATTTCAAGGTGAATATGAATGGAAAAGTTAATAAAAATGTTAGAAATGAAGTTAAAATATTGTTAATAAACAATAGGAGATATTATAACGTAATTTATTAAAGTTTTCAATTTATTTCTCAGAAATATATAGGATTTTCTTAATTAGTTTATAAAGTTAATGCTAAAAATTAGTTTCTCTTATCAGTCTATAAATCAGTATAGTAGTTAATTTATTTATATGATAAAATAATTTATTAATTGTGGTGTTCTGCATGATTTGGTGATAATTGAAAGATATAGATTGTCGATTGTATTCAAAGTTGCGAGTTAATTGCAATGTGTGTTCGTCGCACTATATAAAAATGGGCAAGCATTGAGGAAATAACATCAATTTAGTCGCAGATCTTACATCGGAGAACAGTCCAAACTAAAAAAATAAAAATGTTCAAATCGTTGTTTATCGCCGCTGTAAGATACACACACCAACCAAGAGTCAACATTATAAATTCAATAAATTTCTTTCGCAGATTCTCGTCGCAATCGTGGTCCAAGCTGATGCACGCAGAGGCTTAGTACGAAAACATCAACGAATTTTGATCAGGAAATTACTAATTATCCAAATATTTCTAGTTCCAATCGGATTATAGGAGGAACGGCCACAACGAGATCGCAGCAAAACATGTGCTCAGCAAGGGTCTGCTTGAGGCCGACAAGCTTGTGTTGCAGGTAATCGACGATGATCTGAAGATTCCATTCCTGAACGAGGTGCTCACTATCGTGCACAAGACCCTCCGCAAGGTCAGATCCTTCCACGAAAGTTTGCCCTCGTTCATAAAGGACATTATCGATAGGGGCATCGATTATGGTACGAATATCGTTTTGAGGTTGGTCAACAAGATCCTCAAGGCGGTCAGGTATTTCATCAACAAGTTCAAGGGTGTTTTCTTTTTCTGAATGGGTCTGATTTAATTTTTGGAACGATTACAAATAATAAAGACTAAATTCTACAGCTATAACTATTATACTCTATTATTATTATCCTCCCAGTTAATCCTGAATATTAAAAAAAAACTATATACATTTATATTAGTTTATCAATATAAATGGTACTCCACATCTTAGAACCATGACAGCTGCCAAAAACGATTTTGTTTCCTTGACCTCACTATAGTTACTAACAACACCTTATGGTTGCTTAGCACTGAATAATAATAATAATAACTTGGATAAAAATACATAGAAAATATTTTGTTGTTGCAAACTGCATTAAAATTCATTTTTTCTTAGATAGGAGATTTTCAGGTATCAGAATAACAATTTTGCTCGTTTGATTAAACCTTAATATATTTCATGATAAATGTTTCTACAAATAAATATAAAAAAATATGCAACAGTCTCTGTAGAAACGTTCAATATAATGTCTGCACTTCTTCAAGATGCTGGAAATTTCTAAAAATGACAACAAAATTTTGTACAAATAAATTATTTCTTCTACAAACATATTATATAGAAAACATAATTAACATAATTAATAAGTCATCAACTCGGATGATTCTTCTAAATAACTTGATTTACAAAAAAAAATACATTTTGATGTACTTAGATTTTATACAATCCACTAATATCGATAATATATGTAAGATATACTGATTCCATTATGATTCTCAACTCGCAATTGGAGTTACTTTTATAACTAGAAGAATTTAAGACAGTTTTGTATAAAATAGCAAAAGGTGTTCGTGTAAATATAGAATATCAGATATATATTTATATGTAATTAGTTTTTGCTGTGTCGAAGATTAATACTTCTTTTTCTTCTTCGTTTCAGTTCTTAATTACCTTATTATTAAAAATCAATCAATTTCAAATGGTGTGTGGGGAAAACACAATTGATCATTAAATTGTTGGGTTAATTGGAAAATGTCTATAAATTCGGTATCAGAATTGGATTGGCTCTATTGATCAGCGCGCGCAAAAATGTTCCGATATCTTCTCGTTATTGCCGTAAGTATTCCTCTATTCACGTCCTCTCCTTGACCAAAAGAAAAACAACAAAACACAACTATTTTAGGTGCTAGCTATCTCATCGAATGCCGAAGACATTTATGTAAGTCAGTCAAAGTCCATTCGATATGAAAATTACATGCATCTCAAGTCAAAGCTGTTCTTTTAAATGCGCTAGGATCTGCAAGAGAAAGCCGAGGAGATCGCCGACAGAGCTTCGGATATCCTGAATAATGCCGTGGAGGAGTTCACGAACATCCTTTTCGAGCAGCCTGCTTACAAACACGATGAGGCGCTCACGATGATTGAAAGGAAACTGCAGGACGCGCTCGAAGGACTCGCAGGAGAATATAGGCATATGTCCCAGAGGGTCAAGAAGATCGTCGGCAAAGTCAACAAATCGACGATGTCCACCTTCGATAATTACATCTCCGGAATTATGCAGGACAAGCAGGGATTCATCGACAAGCACACAATCAAAGTGGACAAGAAGTAACGGTCTCTCTCATTATACGGCGAACACAGAACATATAGAATGTCATTAAAGACTCCGTTAGAAATCTGGCTATTCGCTATTTCATTCATTCATCCTCCATCCGATATGAACTCCCCCTTTAAAAATTGATATTATTATCTCAGTCGCAACAATAATGATTGAATCACACTTGTACTCTATGTACTTATGTATACATAAATTTGCTCCAGTTTCTCTCCCATTCTATTTATGTATATTTCATATATATATATACATATGTACCTATGTACGTATCTATATGTTTCTCAACAATAGCCGCTTTTGAATTCGAGGAAGGTGTGTTCAGTGACTGACACTATCACGCTCTTCTGTTCTCTCCGTTTGTGGCGCCAGAAACAAAGGGAAACACCGGAGGCCAACGCAACGATGAGCACGGTGGATGCGACGAAGGCGACCGAAGTTAGAATGGAATTGATGGAGCCTCGGATGGCGCAGTTTATTTCCTCCTCGTCGTTTCCGGAAGGACAATGCGCCAAACCGTCGCACCAAAGATCCGAACTAATGCAGGCTCCAATTTCCGGGCAGCTGAAAAATATTGAAATAAATCAATGCAATTATAAACGAGAAGTTGATTCACTCACTTGTGCTGACAGCCTGGTGGTTTTATAGTCAACATTCCGCTGGGTAGGGTCAACGCTGGGTTCTTGGAAATCTCCATCCAATTGACCGCAAAGCTGCCGAACGGTTCTCGCTGCAGAAACTCGACGACGAAACTGCGCGAGTGCCGGAAACGGATGTTCTCGAAGGAGTAATAACTCCAGCCCTTAGAGAGCGTCTCGAAACTTTCCCCGGTGTCTGGGCAAATTACTTTCACATCTTCTTCGCTCGGAGAGTGAACAAGTATTCGGTTCTTGCTTCCGCACATTGTTGAATTACGCATCTCGAATCCACGCACCTTCAAATACAAGAAATTCCTGACTGGATCCTCGGGTTCTATGAGCCATGGTTGATTCGTGCAGTAGCCCAGAGTGCCGTTCTCGCCGTTCCCATTACGCACGGTAATTTCACCGCTGCTACCTTTCAGTCTTCGACCCTTCCACGGATTTAAGCATCTGTTTTCACCGGCGCCGATGAACTCGTAACTTCCCTCGAAATGGTAATCCCTGAAATCTTCGCTAACGTTCATACCGGTTACGACAAAACCTACGACGACTTTGCGGCCCGTTCGAGTGGATATCGACGCTTCGCTCAGATTGCCGCACAGGCAATCCCTCTTAATCTCAACGCCCTTCCAAGGATATTCGCTGATGTGAATTTGAGCCAGCCCTTGATCACCGAAGCTTCTACATTTCCAACGACCGCTCTCCGGATCTCTATAAGAATAACACCGCTTCTTTCCCAAGTGTATTCCGGTGAAGTGGAGTTCGACGCGTTTACCATCTCCGGCTTCGAAATGGTAAGCACAGTTGAGCTTCGCTTTACCACCTCTTCCGAAAAGGAACGTTGTTCTCGGGGAATGGAAACGGCCGGACTGAGCTCTCATGATCCTCTCGCAGGGATTCATGGATGAAGCTTGTACACCCTCCTGGGAAAGATCGACGAATTCGTATCGGAGGACGAAGCTGGACGGGTACAGCACGTTCCCGTACCGGATGGTGTGCGCTATCGTTAAATCGGATTTCGTGGACACGTAACTCTCTTTTAGATTGCACGAGCGCGTCACTCGCGTTGAATTATTCAGCAGCAGATGATCGCACAATTTGGGCTTCTCGTCCTTGCAGAACTGACCCATGAGTGGCACGTTCTTGGTCTTGATATCACCGTCCCACAGCTGAAGCTGCACATCGCAATCCGCCTCGTTGTATTTCTCCCCGGCTACGTGATACTTGATAAACGATATCCAGACTACCTCGTGCCGATGGCCTCTGAAGTAATAGTGGCACGTCGTGTTCGGAGGAAGCGAATGCACCGGACTCTCCAATATTCCGCTGGGATTCTCGAAAGCGCTCACCAAGAATTCGCACTTCTTTCCATGCTCGATATAAGTAGGAGACTCCTTGTTCACGTAGAATATTTGCACCTCCAATTCGAATCCGGGCAGATGCGACAATGGCAAAGGATGAAAGGGATTGCCGTAAGGAGATGTCCTGAATTTCAGCAGCAATTCCGGTCCCGAGCTCACGATTTCCGGCATGCTCTCGCCGCTGCACAAATGCACCAGAATTGGAGCGGACTGCTCCCATCCATCGGTGATCTCGATATAATCCTGAATAACGTTGCATCTATCCCATATCCTGAAGACACGATCGCTGTTATCGAACTTCGTCACCAGACCCTTGAAGACATTCATATTGGCCTGTCGCACTGCTATTAAAGCGTGCTTTCCCGGTGGCGCGCTTCTATCCCTTATCCGGTAGTTACAGCTAACATTCCTCGGATAAATTCCCGGATAATTCGGAGACTGGATCCTACAGCTTCGCTTATTGCAACCCTCCAATAGACGATCACAGTAGGTGCCAGCGTGCAGCTTCCCTCTGTACAGCCTCTGAGAGACGTTTCCATATCGAATTCGGGCGTCGCTCAAACGCAGAAATTTGTACGATAATTTGAACTCGAACGTGGTGTAGCCGGAAGCCTTGAAAAAGTAATCTGCTATCAGCTCTAAAGAGTATTTGCAGTATAGGCAGTCAATGTTAAGTTAGATTCACCTGTTGAGGCGGTAAGCGCTCGATGAAAAGGGTCAGATTTATGGACGGCGTTTCGCTGTAGTATACCGTGTAACCCCAGGAGCTACCGCACCATTTCCCACCCAGCGATGGTCTATTGCTTTCCATTATCGATATGAACCCGTCGGGACAACCCTGGGACGTGAACGATTCGAACGTCCCCACGGAGAACGCATCGAAACTCAACTGCAATTTACAAATAAAAAATCCCCGTTTCATTCCAGTATTATTCAATTGATAACTTAATTTTTACTGAAGACAACTAACTGAACAATTGACTGATATTACATCTTGTAACCCAACTATTCAGTGATTCTACTCAAAGTTAATATGAAGGAGGGGTTCACAATCTTATGCCGGAAATGCAGAGATAGGTTTTATATAATGTAATATCAGTTAGCAATATTTCATATTATGAAAATCTAAGTTTCTAACAAATATTTTAATTATTGTAATCCTAAGTTATATATTCACCTGCACAAGTTCTCCGTGGTTCTTGCCCAGAGCTGTGAAATTTAAATGACACAGAAAGGGCAGTCCGTCGTCATCCTCAGCGGGTCGTCTGATCTCCAGGTCATAAGTATGTCCGACCTCGCCGTGATACGTCCGATTGCAAGCAGCGATGACACGTTGTTTAGACAATCGTTGGAATTCGTAACTTACTGGCATCTCCATCAAATTAAGTGCGCAATTCGGCGGTTCGTCCGTCGAGTCTCCGCAGTCCTGGACACCGTTACAGAACTTGTCCAGGCCGATGCACCTGCTGCCAAAATCGCACGAAAACTCAGACTTCTTGCAACCCCACACGGTGGACAAGGCCAGGAACATCACGTTCAAAGTCTTCAGCATTGCGTCAACACAATTGTTCGTCCCGTTCAACCCGATTCAAAATACAAAAAAATACATTTGATGTACGACAATGCGCGACTCGCGTTTTCTCGACTGAAATGCCGGCTGCTTGGATGAAAAGCACTACCGACCACAGAACAACGGGGGCGGCGCACAACCCCCGCGCACAAATCGAAGTCGCAATCCCCAGGAAAACGAATTGACAGCATTTTTCAGTGGATTTGGATGCATGTGGGAGTATCGTGAGGGAAAGGTTACAGAAAAATCGCTTTCTTTTTTATTAAATTATATTTATTATGTAGTAACGAAACGTCTATTGTTCTTTAATTTCCTTAAGACGTCTGACTGCAGACCTGACGGAAGCGGCGGCAGTGGTCGAGTAGACCCAGGCACCTCCAGCTACCACACGCTTACACCTCTTGCAGGACCAAATGCCAACAACGCTACGCTTCATGGCATCCTAAAAGGAAAAGATTTTTTTAGAAAATATCCTTATATTACATATGCAAATATAGATGCAATATTTAAATCTACATACATTTCAATTAGTATTAATCACTACAATTTACTTAAAATTATAAGAAACAAATGCAATGTCATATTCTTGTGTATACTCTAAATTATAATAGAATGTTTCTCGATAATACAATGTTTACTTTTTACCAACTGATCTTGTTTAATGATAAATTGCTATTAGCAAAATAATTGTTCCACATTCAACAACAATCAACTCAAATTGTTTCAAACATGCTGATTAATGAAATTGAAATGCTTGTAACAATATGCTATTAAAGTACTATCTTTGTGGACATACCTTTCCGCAGAAACTGCAAGAGTATTTGCTGTGCTGGGTGATTTCCATCTTTTTGACCATTTTACGGAGAGAAGCACCATAACGGGTACCATATTTACCGGTGATTCCAACCTTCTTAGTGCGTTTGGCCTAAAAAACGAAAAGAAGCACGTTAAGAACATATACCATCGATGGATCAACCATAACCTCAACGCCAAAACATCAACACTTATTTTAGCCGTAATTGCCGATGTTTCAGATTCCCCGCATAAATCATCCGCGAAACGCATTCAGCAGCATCAGCCGCGAAATTTAATAGCGATTTCGCGAAGAATTCAGCAAGGATTCCATTGATTTTTTGAGATTTTAGAGGGACTTACCATTTTGTTAGGTACGATGTGTACGCGTTTCGAAACGGAAAAGAAAACTGAGAACGAAACGACGCCTGACGTTGCACAGCTGAATTAATTCCTGTACATACGGTTGCCTATCACTAGGTAGATTCTAATTTTCTGATGAAACTTTAGTTGCCTACGTAAGAAACCTTTATTTTTAACTGTCCGTTAACATTAAGTTTAAATAATAAAACGATCAATTTATTTACAAGGATTGCTTATAATGATAATATAACATAAATTTAAACGAATAAATTTTAAAATTATTAATCAAAATATTATTTATAAGCAATTAACAAAATCGTTTTACAGTCATTTATTTTATTTAATTAGACGAAATTGATAAACATTAACAGTAACTTTACTTGTTAGCAATAGTATTGTACTTTTGATAAGTAATCTAAAATATAAGAAGCTTCTGTGATAAAATTTGAGTAAAATATCGTATTTTCAGGAATACCATAAATTTCTTATACATTCTGGACCATTTAGTGTCCTCCTGCGGCTAGCTGATAAAACGTAACGCGTTTGCAGCTTTCAGCACATTATTCAACCCCTCTATTGGAAAATATATATATATATATACCAATTTGGCACACTTTAATCCTATTATGGAACTTTTTTTCATCTCATTTACGCTCAGCACAAAAATAATATTTATAATTTATTTTTGGTCGATATCTAATACTTTGAAGTATTGTAAATATAATTTGTAACTAGGTTAATACTTTTTTGTTTAGATTGCAGTACGCAATGTTTGATTACTTATTTAAGTGTTTTTCATTTAATGCTGCTATCATTTCGTAGAAATCGAGAATAATTTCGATAAGAGAAATTTACTAATAGACAAATATAAAAATAATGTTTGTTGCAGTTTCATAAATGTACGCATCGGCATCGTTTTCTTTATTAAACTATGTGTTTGAATTATGATTGATTTTTAAAGGGTTCTAAATAATAATTTAATTAAAGTTTATAATAGGAAATAGGAATAGGAATAGAAAATATTATTGTTTTTCCCTAGTTTCTATAATTGATTTCATATAGATCGTTCGATAAATTGATCGATAATTATCGAAGTGTGTATTTTTGGTTCAATTATGATAAGGTCTTAGATTGCAGTTTCACAACTTCCGATTTTTCATCGGCGATTATATTGAATTGATTGCAATCTTAAGGACGTTTAGAAAATGCGAGAAAAAACGCGAAGATAAATTATGCCTTTTTTCCAATCTGCAGGACTATAAATAATTGCATGGTACATAGCATAACAAAAACCAAAATGAAAATCGCCATAGCACTAGCATCTCTCCTGGCTCTTACCAGTGGTAAGTCAGGCAATAAAGTTGCATCCGATGTTGTTTCTTACAAAGAGTTTCCGCTTGGTTTCAGCGGCCCCAAAGCCGTTCGTCGTCGGTGGTGAGGATGCTGAGAGGGACGAGTTCGCGTACCAGATCTCTTTGCAATGGGGCGTTTTGGGAATCTTCCAGCACGTTTGCGGTGGTTCCATCATCGCTCCTCAATGGATTTTGACCGCCGGACACTGCGTCACCGAACTGCCATTCCCAGGAGACATGAAGATTAAGGCTGGAATCCTGAAGCTCAACGATAATGTCGAAAGCCTTCAAACCATCAAAGTTGTCGACCGCATCGTCCATCCCGACTACCAAGGGTAATATTTTCGAAGCGGAAATACCGAAGATGTAATTAATTTTTATTGTATTGAATGCAGTGGCGTTAACCCCAACGATATCGCCCTTCTGAAGCTCGAGAAACCTTTGGAATTCAATGATTCCGTTAAGCCCATCGCTCTTCCCGCCGCTGGCGAAGTCCCAACCGGCGATTCCATTCTCTCCGGATGGGGATCCACCTCCTCCGGCCAAATTCCAAGCATGCCCAACAACTTGCAAAAGATCGACCTTCCGCTACTCTCCAACCAAGGTAATGTTGAAAACATTACCATCGATTTGTTAAACTTTAATGTATGTTTATCTTCACATTCAGAATGCGCTGATGCCTTGACCGCTATCATGGGAACCTCCGATCCGTTGAACGAAGACAACGTCTGCACTGGACCTTTGGATGGTGGAAAGTCCGCTTGCAGTGGAGACTCCGGCGGTCCACTTGCTCAAGACGGCAAGGTCATCGGTGTCGTTTCTTGGGGAATCATGCCGTGCGGTTCTCCAGGCGCTCCATCTGTCTACACCCAAGTCAGCAGTTTCATTGATTTCATCAACGAACACGTATCCGCTTAATTCACAATATGATTTTTTTTTTGAAAATTTGATTTATTCTTTGAATATATGAAAAGTATCAATATCGTTCTTGTATCATCTCATCCCAAAACCCACAGTTTTATACAATTTTTATGCAACTTAATAATTGCTATGAGTTTAGAAACAGCTAAAGTTTCTCAAACTATCTCAGATTTAAAACTTTAATAAAATATGTTAAGAAAGGAATGAAAATGAAATTGGTCATTGATTGCTATGTTTAGATGGACTTATCAAAGATACACTAATCGAATAATGGAATTTCCTGCGACGAATATCGTATGATAATCGTGCCGAAGGTAAATCAAGATACAAATCTGAACCCGACGACCACTCAAACGCGTCCAAAAATATAACTCTTATCGAAGCAATTACACAATGAAGCAACATATATATAGAAGCAGGACCATCGAAAAAAACAATCAAAAGTAAATACAACCGAAAAAAGATGAAGTGTTTCGTACTTTTGGCAGCTCTCGCTGCATGCGCTTATGGTGAGTGCGCTTTGATTCTAAAAAAATCTTTGGGAATTGAATGAATGTTTCTGTTTCTTATTTGTAGCTGCACCAAGCGGTTTCATCACCAACGGCGAGGACGCCAAGCTCGGCCAATTCCCACACCAGATCTCCCTGCAATGGGGCATCATGGGCATCTTCCAGCACATGTGCGGCGGTTCCATCATCGCCCCCGAATGGATCTTAACTGCCGGACACTGCATCACCGAACTGCCGATCGCCGGAGACATGAAGATCAGGGCAGGAATTTTGCAGCTCACCGATAGCGAACACCTGCAGGAAATCGAAGTCGTCGAGAGGATCGTCCATCCCGACTACCAAGGGTAAATCAACCTTTAGAATCTCATCAATTAAACGATAGTTGATTGGTATTGTTCTCTCTTCAGTGGTGTGAACCCCAACGATATTGCTTTGCTGAAGTTGGCCAAGCCATTGGAATTCAACGACTACGTTCAACCCATCGGTCTGCCCAAGGAGGGCGTCATCCCTGAGGGAGAGAGCACCCTCTCCGGCTGGGGATCCACATCCACCGGTCAAATCCCAAGCATGCCAAACACTTTGCAGACCATCAACCTCCCAGTCCTTCCACACCAAGGTACAGTACCAATTCCGTTTGGTCATCTCCTTAACACTCTTCAAAATTTACAGAATGCGCTGATGCTTTGACCGCCATCATGGGTTCCTCCGAACCTTTGACCACCACCAACGTCTGCACCGGTCCCTTGACCGGAGGAAAGTCCGCTTGCAGCGGAGACTCCGGCGGCCCACTCGTCCAAGACAAAACCATCATCGGCATCGTCTCCTGGGGAATCATGCCGTGCGGATCCGACGGCGCCCCATCCGTCTACACTCAAGTCAGCAGCTTCAACGATTTCATCCACAGACACGTCAGAGATTTGTAAATAATTGATTAATATTTAATAAAAAAAAATACCATAATTTCTTTCCAATCGTGATTTTAAACTATCAAACAACAAAATATAGATTCGAAATATTTAAAATATAAAAAATAAATTATGATGATGATAAGTTCCAAAAAAATCACAGAATATTCCAGTCCATTTATATAATATAAAATTAAATTAAATTAAATAAACGCATTTAATATTTTTCGATATATAAATAAATAGTTTATCGAATATCTACGTCCCAGCAATATTTAATTAAGGCTTAATAGAAATTCGAACGGCATTCGGCGTAATCAATTTCAAGATTCTATTTAAATTAGGGTGAACGAATGCGGCCTTCATCAATCAAAGCAATTAAATCTATTAAAATCTTAATCGAATTATTTCAACATTTTAATTTAAATATTAAAACATATGTTAATATGCTAATAAATTAACTTGAACTAAATTTCGACCAAAACTGTAGTAGCTATTTTCGTTTTTATTTCAACGTTGCGTTCACAAAATTAATTATCACTTCGCTCTCTATCAGCTCGTTTTGTAATGCAGAAATAGTAGATACAGAATTTGAACATTATTTGTTTACACTTTCTGTGCAACTAATTAAATTATTGTACATCTAATTATTATAAAATTCCGGCGGAAAGAAATTCATTTTTGTTGTTTTAAAACTTATTTTTACCAAATAATCAAATCTCTTCGACTTGATATCTTCTATCCTCCGTCATAGCAAATATGATATCTTCATTAAATTCCCAATATTTCTAAAAATCACCTCTAATTGCAAATAAAAGTCCGTGGCTAAATATGTTTATTATTGGAAGGACTTTATCGTCGCGTATCAACAGTTCTATTTTTTTTTCCAATTATAAATTTATGATTAATTTAGTTTAGAAGACAAAAACGAAATATTAAGTTGATAAGAAAATGGAAACATTATGTACACAGAGTGGAGGCACGTGGAATTAATTAATTTTTACCTAAATAAAATGTTATCTGCACCTCGTATGGTTCGCGTCTTATCATATGATATAAGATAGTTTCTGATAATTCAATTCCTACTTTTTTTTTGTTGTTGTTGCTGTTAGTATATAAAGGGGTTGGGAAGATCATTTCAACGAAGTTTCAATTGCGAACATGAAGATTACGATAGTACTTGCGGCGGTCCTGGCTTGCGCCTTTGGTAATGCATATTTTCTACACTTGACACGATCGGAGTTAATAATTTGTCTCGTTTGTTACAGCCGCTCCCAACAAATATATTATAGGTGGTGCACCAGCAGAAATTACAGACTTTCCCTATCTTGTTTCTGTGCAATGGGGAAAATTTAATACCTATTATCACATTTGCGGCGGTGCAATCCTAGATGCAAATAGAGTGATCACAGCAAAACATTGCTGTAAATTTGATTCAAGCGAATTGTTCGTCTTAGCAAACAGTGGCAATGTTAAAGTGAAAGAAGAGAATATAGCTTCACTAGATTTTCATTCTGTTACAAATGTAATTGGATTGGATCCACTTTTACGGTAAGAACACAACATTCAATTTCTATGCTATTACAATTTTAAATCATTTCACTTGTCATCGAAATTAAATAATCCAAATAATTATTATAATATAAAACAAACTCAAATTGACAATATACATATTTTAGCAAGCCCAAGATAGAAGAAGCTGATCTTTGCATACTGGAATTGGAAAAACCTTTGATTGATTTTAAATCAGTTAAAATTGAAAAAATAACTCAAGATCCGAATGCTAAATTACAATTAGCTGGCTGGGGTTATAAAGAATTTGGTATTTCGGAAATGTCCGAAGAGGAATTATTGCAATCCACAAATATTGAAATTAAGACACATGAAGGTACATTCAGAACATTTTCTTATATACAAGAATATATAATAATAATATTTATATTTTAGAATGCAAAGACATAATAATAAAATTGGGAATTGAAGAGGATATCTTTCATGATGATAACTTCTGCACTATGCATGATGAAGACGGTAAAAGTAAAGCTCAGACCGTTTGCAATGGCGATTCTGGTGGTCCTTTAGTTGAAGTCGTAGTTAATGCAGGTGAAAATGAATATAATTTGATTGGTGTAGTGAGTTGGGGAATTGTTCCGTGCGGAGCACGAGGTATACCATCGATTTTCACTGATGTTTTTCAATATAAAAATGTAATAGAAAAAGATTCACGCACAGTAGAAGAAAACCTTATTACATATTGAATCTATTATTAGCAAATAATATTTTGTTTAATAATAAATAAAATTTAAACCACTGATTTTTTTTTTCTTTATCCACACATTTTAGCCGTAAGCAAAAATAAGAATGCAACCATAACGATATTATTAACGAGAATAATTAAAAGCAAATTTCGATTTGCAATAGAAGCCATAAAGTTGTAGCACATATTATTTTCTAATGCAAGACGATTACTTTGTCAGTGGATGTAGTTGCGCAAATCGAATTCGCTTATCGGGGAACAGCAGATGCGCATCCTTTCAACAAAATCAATTTACGTGCACAGCAAATTCGTGATACATTTCAAATTGCGATTTTCATTCAATTGAATTAGCACTAAATTCATTATCGTATAAAAATAAACTTGAATCGTCGATTTGGAATCAGGTGGTTGGATATGAGTCATGCATTTCAAATTACGATTCAATTCAATTAGTGTTATTGATTATCTATTAAAAATGTTATGATTTGAAAAGAAACGGTTACTTTCAGGAATTTTATCTAGTTTCTTAAAAAATGATGATTTATTATGTAATTATTAGAATCTTCATGTTAGTTTTAGATGGTTTTCGTCCATACGTTTCTTAGCTGTGCAGATGGGCATCAGGTGGTTGGGTTTGAAGCGGAGATGAGTAATGGGTAAATCGGATCATTTGGGTGGGAAATTGAAAATTTGCCGAGTTAACGCGCCGTGAAATTGGGTCCCCACCGATGTCTTCGGCGTATAAAAGGACCGTCGAGAACAGCAGCCCTTCAGAAAGTCTTCGACCAGTATACCATACAAGTCATCTGCTGAAGCTGCAACGAATCTACCAACAGCAACAACAATTATTTTTGGTTCCCGAACGAAAAAGCGAAGCTGGGCGGCCGGAAGCGGAGTGGCCGGGGAGAAGATGTGGAACTCCATGGGTAAAAACAGTGCACTGATATTTCTTCTTTTTGTTTTGTACGTTGCTACAACAACTCAAGGCTTTCTCAATGAACGCAACTACGACGACGACGACCACCATCACCACGTGAATATGGAGACGAGCAGGAGACACGACCAACGGAATCCGACGGAAATGAGACGCAATTTCTTGGAGACCCGTGAGAATCTCATGAGAGATCGAGAATCCGATCCGAACGGAAAGGCGCGCCGCTTCTCCGGCAAGCAGCAATCCAATCGGGACGAACTTTCGTATAGGGATTACGCCCGTGAGAGACGGATCGAAATTGCTCTTCCACCATTAAATAGTTGGGAAACTGGTCGCAAAGAAACTGGACACACCAGAAGCAACAATGTGATCCAGAGATCTGCTCGAAATCCCGATGAAAGGCAACAATTAAGAAATTCTGAACGTGGAAATGACGTAAGTGCCAGGAGGGTAACGCGATTTGTTCGAGATATTGTCGAACGCGAAGATGCAAGAATACGAACAGTTTCCAAAGACAGAACATATTCACGAACTAACGAAGAAAGCAGAGTCTCTCGCGAAAGGAATGAAATCTCGCGAATCGATGATAATATTAGATACAATGACAGAGGAGCGATGAGAAGGGAATCTGAAGGTAGGCAAGATGAAAGTGATTCAAGGATTGCACGAGAAAGACAGAACCGCATTGATTCCAGAGGTAATAGAGATCAGGATAATAATCGAAGGATCGTCTCTGGCGAACGAAAGATAAACTTAAGAGAATCTAGAAACGAAGAACGATTTGAGGAAGATTTCAATAGAGCTGAAATAAGGCAAAAGCAAAGAAAAGTTATGCTTGTTCGAGAAAGGCAAGGTGATGTTAGGGAAAGTAAGGAGAAAAAAGATATTCGAAGGATTGTTTCCGATGAGCGAAAAATAATTGAAGAACGACGTGATCAAGGTATGAAGAGGATAGAAACTGTGCGAGATCGAGCGGATAATCGTTTGAGAAATAATCGAATTGATTCAAGAGATGCTAGAGAAAATAGGGATTCTCGAAGCGAAGAAAGAGGTACTGAAAAGACAGGTAGGATAGTCTCTGGTGAACGAAAGGTAAACTCGAGGGATTCACGAAACGAAGAAAGACGCAATGAAGAGGCACGTAGGATTGAAATTAGAGAAAACCAAAGGGAAAAGCAGGAGCAGGAGAAATTTCGCAGGATGATCGCTGTTGAACGAAGTGTAAATTCGAGAGAATCAAGAGGCCAAGAAAGACGTAACGAAGAAACAAGTAGAATGGAAACTAGGGAGCGAGAAAGAGAAAATAGAGAGCAGGATTATATTCGCAGCAGGATTGGCTCTGGTAACCGGTATGTGAGCTTGAGGGAATTGCGAGGAGAAGAACGACTTTCCAAAGATTTGCAGAGAGCAGAAGTTAGACAAGAGCGAAGGGAAAATCGTGATTCAAAAATTATTCGAGAAAGGCAGGATGAACGATCGATGAACAATCGGATTGATTCAAGAGACGAAAGGGAAAACAGTGGACAGGAAAATCTTCGCAGGATTGTCTCCGATGAACGAAAGGTAAACTCGAGGAAATCTGGAAACGACGAAAGACGTAATGGAGATTTGCAAAGAGTTGAGACTAGAGAAGTTCAAAGCGAAAATCGAGATGTTAAGATTGTTCGAGAAAGACAGGAAGATCGTTCAAGAAATAATCGCGTTAATTCAAGGGATGTTAGGGAAAGCAGGAAACAAGAAAATGTTCGCAGGATTATCTCCGGTGAAGGAAAGGAAAGCTTGAGGGAATCACGAAGCGAAGAAAGACTTAACGAAGAGTCACGTAGGACTGGAATCGATACGCGAAGGTTCATCTCCGATGAAAGAAACTTAAAGGAATCTCGACTAGAAATACGCACCGACAGTACACGTAGGATTGAAACTAGGCAAGCTCGAAGAGAAAATAGAGATATGGACAATACTCGAAGAAACGTCATGGATGAACGAAAGGTAAACTCTAGGGACAATCGAGAAAGGAGAGAAGAACATATCAGAGAAAATAGAGATGAAGATAATAGTCGAAGGATCGTCTCCAGAGAACGAAGTGTTAACTTAAGGGAATCACGCAACGAAGAAAGCAGCAATGAATATGAACGCAGAATTGAAAATAGGCAATCTCGAAAACATAATATAAAATCGAGGGAATCGCGAAGCGAAGAACAACGTAACGTTAACACACGGATTATAGAATCAAGACAAGAACGAAGAGAACCTAATGGAAATCATGTTAATGAAAGAAACATCCGAGAAAGACGAACAGTTTTGGAAAATAGAAATGAAGACAATTCAGGTAACCGCAGATTCAGCGAAAATAGATTGGATCGTTCAGAAAGGATTCAGACTCGAATGGATCGTGTTGAATCAAGGCAAAGAAATGAGCACAGAATACAATCCGATAATCGCGAAACCGAAAGAACTTTGAATCGAGGAGATATTTCCAAAGCAGGTCAAAACGACAGAAATTCAAGAGAATCTCGTAGCAACGAATTGGAAATCACCAGAATCAGTACTTCGTCCAATGAGAAATCTGAAAGGGAGATTAGAGAAGAACGGATAACCAGAAATGATTTCAACAGAAACGATATGAATAGAATGCATCGTTGGACTTACGATGCAAGAGACTTTGACTTGCAGATGTCTTTTCAACCGGAGGGAAAATTCCTGGATGCGGCAAAAACTTTAATGATTGCTTTCATTGTTATACAGTTCCTCTCGCATAGCGAGAACTCCAAGATGAGCGGGTAAGAATTAACAAATTTTGATTCAATGAAAAAATGCTTTATAACGTGTTTGTTAATATTTGCAGATCTCAGGGGCTGCAGGGATGGTTAACATCTGCGAGGCAACTTCTCTACTAAATTGGAACTTTTGGAAACGACGACCAGGCAATGATTTACATACATTCTATTGACATTATATAAAATAAAATATTGTTAGTTGAATCACCAAAATTGGTTTAGTAAATATTATATATATATAGCAAATGTATTTAATCCACAAAACAATATATTACACGTTATAAACATTTAAATGAATATGTATAATAAACAATTGTGAAAGCATAAAGAATTGAGTTGTTAATGTTGAAACCCTGTAAATATTGATGGTAATATTATTTAATTGAATAGAATGAAACAAAAATCGGGTAAAATTCGAATCGTTTATTTATACAATAGCGTTACAAAAAATCAGATGCTAATTGCTAGAAATTGAACGAAACATTATTTTTTGGCATTTATATAATAATACTTTTTATGTGTGTCCAGATGATCTGGTTCTAGGGAGTAAAAAATGGAAGAGTATTATAAAAGTGAACCATTTTTTTTTTAAATAAATGATTCTTCGATTTGTACAGCCTCTGTTTGTGCTTATTATTATTTACTCAAGACAAATAAATGAAATAATCGGAATAAATATAAATGGAGGACGGTGTGGCAAGCAGTTGAAAATGTGTTTCTCGCTATTTCAGGCATCGTAAGGTGGCTATCAACTGGTCGAGTTCGGCCTTGTATCCGATCAGTTGCTGTTGTCTGGTCGCGCATTGGTCACAGCTCCTGTTCATCACTGACTTCTGTGCCAGTCCGTGGACTATGGCTCGTAACCGGTTCTCTCGTTCCTCGTACTTCATTTCCAACACTGAAACCTGAAACGAAAGAACGATGACCGTGAAAAATACGATTGAATTCGTTCATCCGATGATCTTACTTTGTTCCTCAGAGCAACGACTTCAGGCTCGTTCCCATTGGGGATGTCCTGCCGACTGACGACGAACACTTTATTATTCAAATGATCCCTCTCGACTGTAACGACGGCCAGCTCTTCCTTGGCGGCAACCAGTTGCTGCTGGAGGCTGCTTATCGAGACCTGCTGCACCTCCAGCTGCTCCCTAAGCGGAGTTATATTCGCCAAGTAAGTGGAAATCTCACGCTCGTGAGCTTCTTGCAACGTATTCAACTGAATCGCATGAACGTAAATAAAATAAAGGAACGCAAGAAAGAAAGAAAAAAGCTAATAATAAAAAGGGCTTATACGAAACTACGGATATAATCTTACATCTTGCAAGCGTTTAGCCTTCAAGGCTTGATAGTCCTCTTCGATCCTGCAAAGTTGTTTCTTCATCTTATCCCGTTCCGTTCTGACAGCCTTCAATTCGTCCTCCAAACTGGTATCCTTTTGCTCGGCTAACTTCTCCGGATAACTGCGAAACTCTCGACGATCCGTCAAATTCTTCAAGCTGCCTTCACGCTCCTTTTGTAATCGTCGATTCGTCTTCCTGAGTTCCTCGATCTCCTTCTGCAGCTTAACATTTACTTTCTCCTTGTTGGTCAGATCTGCCTGCAAACCACGGATCGTCGCCAGAAGATGCGCATCGTCTTTCCTTCCCGTCTTGGCGCCTCTACCCCCATCTCCAACCTGCACCCCGACGCTGTTTACGTCCTTCTGAGGAATCTTTTGATCCTCCCGAGCAGTTTGCGTGTAAACATCGTAACTGTCCACTTTTCTCTTAAGCTGCATCTTCAAATCGTTAACATGTAATTCGAGGTCGTCGATGTGACTCTCGTACTTTAATTTCATTTGATTGAACTTCTCCTGGACGTCGATGAAGACTTGCGAGTTCTGTGCGTCTCGGGCCAAAGCCTCTTGCTCCAAAGCCTTGATTCTTTCTTCCAACACCCTTCGACTGTCCACCGAATCACCTTTTGCAGCGACTATCAAAGCGGAAACGGAATCCGGATGTTTCCTCGCTATAATCCTCTCCATCTCTTTAATCTGCCTATTCAAATCCAATATAGACTTTGCATCCTTCTCGCACTGCAATTTCAAATTCTTGACCTGCAATCTCTCAACTTCCAATAGCTTAGTCATGCTGATCTCGCTTTCGGAAACCTTATCTTTCTGCTTCATAGCCTGCAGCAATTCTTGCTTGTACTTCTCCATAGCAGCATCGACGTCTAGCAGTTTTCGCTCGAGGATCTTATTAGAATCGAGCAGATCCTCGTAATTGGTTTTCAGCGCAAGGTGCGCTTTATTGGTCTCGTCCAACTGCAGTTGCAGCACGGTGTTCGTTTCCTCCGTATCCTTGAGCCGTTCTAAAGTAACGACCAACTCTTCACTCTTATTTTGTGCTCTGGCCTCTTCGAACAGTCGATGCGTCTCCTCGATTCTGCTCTGAGAAGTAGAAACGTAAAAAAATGTAATTAAATTATAAACTCGCTTCATCGATTGTTTGTTTTCTGATCCAAGTGCAGCCGGTTTTCAGATGTGCGGAATGTCGTCGCATCAAAACAAAACGTGCATTTGATTTGCATTCCCGGAAAGCCCAACCTTACAAGCTACTAAATATATTCATGCAAATAATTCGCTAAATTCTTGCAATCTCTATGCGTAACGGCGCACCATTGAGATCTAAAGAATAACTGCTCAGATTGGAAATTAAATGTAACGATAACATGGATCGAATCAAATAAATCTTCGAATAGTAACAGTAGAAAGAAAAGAAAGAATTAAAATGAAAACAACATCGTCAGGTTTGGAATTGTACCGTTCGATTTGGGTCATTCAAATGAGGCTCTTATAAAAGCAGCGACGAGCAAACGCTGAGGAACTACAACGATGAAGGTCGTCGTTCTGGTCTTGTGTGCGGCTGCGGTGATCGCAAGCGCGACACCGGTAATCGAAGAAACCGATGAAATCGTCAACGATAATATCGCACCGGAAGAAATCACCAAAGCTGATGAAGAAGTTTTAGGCAATGCTACGTTGAGGATCGCCGATGTAGAGTTCGAGAAGCCATTGCAGCAAAGTGAAGAGAAAATTTCGTATGCCGGAAGTCAATTATGGAAGGTGGTCCTCGAGACAAACAGCAAGAAGAAAGTGGTTGCGAAATTGCGCGATACCCGAGGTAATTTTAAAAAATTCAATAAATTCAAGATATTAATTCGAAATATTTGCAGATCTATCGATGTGGGGTGGAAATTTAACTGCAATCGATGTGTTGGTCAAGGCGAAATCCAAGGGTTTGGTGAAGAATCAGCTGGACTTGAATGGTATTCAATACGAGATCATCATCGATGATCTGCAGAAGGCCATCGACGAAGAGAACCCACCAGTGGACGAAGAAGAAGATGAAGGACTAGAGAATAGACAAGGTGAGGTGATCGTATTTTATCCATTTTAAGCAGAATTGAATCCGAAATATGAAGATATAGAATTGAATTGGATGTTGTAGAGAAGAGTTACGCGTCAGCAAGGAGAGGTTTGACGTCGTTCGGGAAGCGTCTTGATATGTGGCCGAGCGCAAACTGGGGTCCGTAATTTTGGACAATTCCTTTGATGTGTATGTAGAACTTGCCCGTTCCGTTCGCACCGAAATCTCGTTAATTTACAGCACAAACAATAATAAGAAACACGCTCGCACACTATGTACTGCTTGTCCCACTTGTATTATTTGCACCGTTAAGTCCGCTGTCGGACGCCGGCAGAATCTTTAATATCATGTATTAATAATGATACGATTGTATTTCAGGTCACAGGATGACCTGGCAAGCCTACCACAGGCTTTCGGACGTCCACAGCTATTTGGACTACTTGGAGCAGACCTATCCAAATTTGTGCAGCTCGCAGGTGATCGGTAGCAGCGTCCAGGGAAGGCCACTGAAACTGCTGAAGATCAGCAACGGAAAGCCTGGAAATAAGGCGATCTGGGTGGATGGAGGTATGCATGCCAGAGAGTGGATCTCGCCAGCAACGGTGACTTATATCATAAACCATTTGGTGCTGAACATCGACTCCGAGCCAAATGAGCTGCAGAATATTGACTGGTATTTCCTGCCGATCGCAAATCCAGATGGTTACGAATACTCCCACACCACGGACAGACTGTGGCGCAAAAATCGCGCCAGGTCCGGTCAATGCGCCGGTACAGATCTCAATAGGAATTTCGGGTACAAACCACATTTGCGACAATATTTACGTTCTTAATTATAATATCGTACATATAATTCAGATACAAATGGGGAGGCAAAGGAAGCGGGCGCAATCCGTGCCAAGAAATATACGCCGGCACCGGACCTTTTTCCGAACCAGAAACCGCTGCGATCCGCACCTTTATCACGTCCACGAAAGCCAAGTGGAAGGCCTACGTTTCTTTCCACTCCTACGGCCAATATATTCTCTACCCATGGGGATATGATAGAGTGGTAACACCGGACTACAAGGAATTGCAAACAGTAGCTCAAAAGGCTTCCAATGTACAAAAATGAAGCGATAATAACATTTATATATTATACATAATTGCTTCTTCGTTTTCAGGCCATAAGAGCTTCCGGTGGACCAGCATACACTTTCGGACCGGCCGGCAGCACCTTGTATCCAGCGTCAGGAGGATCAGACGATTGGGCCAAGGGTACCGTCGGAATGAAATACGCGTACACGATCGAACTTAGGGATTCGGGTCGTTACGGCTTCGTTCTTCCAGCAACGTACATCAAACCCACCGCCACAGAGGCATGGCAAGCACTGAGGGTCATAGCCCAGGCAGCCGCCGCTTAAATTATACCTTTACTACATTTAATCTCGCGCAATATTTATTTCAAAATAAACTAAGTTTTCTATATGCACCTGCAATGATTGAATCTCCTCCTTCAGTCCTTTATTATCCAGAATCAGCATCTTAATAACACCATCCTTTTTTTCAATCTCTTCCAAATCATGTTTACTGCCTTCTGTGACCTTCTCATTAGATGAAGCAGTCTCAAAATCCAAACTGTACTTGGTCTCTTTGATCGATTCTTCACTGACAAAACTCACTTCACTCTCCACATCAGAGTCACTGGACTTCTTTATTTCTTCATCCAATGGCAATGGACTCAAGCTCTTTGGTGTTGGTGTAGAATTGTTGCTTTTATTGCTGCCAAGCTCTGTTACATTCTGTGAAGTTTTCGACTTCTGACTCAAATGTTCGAAACTTTTGGAGCTCTCCATATAGAGCTTTTCAGCTTCCCTCATTATGTCTTCAATACTTCTCTCTCCACTCAAGTTATCATATGGACCTGTAAATATATGTATTTCTCATTTCAACCACTAAATCATCAAGTCCAAACAAAAATTTACCCAATGGACTTTTTGCTGAGATTCTTGATATTTCCTCCAATATGCTACCAATATCAACATCATCATCTTCATTCCCATTAAGATCATCACTCAGCTTTGAATCCTTTTCATTCTCTAAATATTCAGCCAAGGAAGATGTGATTTCCCTATCCAATTTATTATTCTCTTCATTATCACTCACTCTCTTACTATTGCTCTTCAACCACCACAAATTCGAACCAACCTTAGTTTCCATTATATTTAAGTATATCGAAACATTTACATAAAATTACTTTTGCCGAACTTCTTTTAGTAAAGATTTTGTTTATTTACATTGCCAGTGAAAGTGACACTGACAACCAACCAACGCATATAGGCAACTTATTTAGCTCAACTGTACAAAAATTGCCTTCAATAAGTTTCAATTTTTAAAATATAAATTTATATTTTTCCTAATAAAAAGTTATCAAAAGTTATCATAATCATAATATAGTTTCAAGATCTTTATTAAAAGATTTTATTAAAATTAAATAAATTAATTTAGAAAAAAATATTTAGCTTAGCTATAAGAGGTAAGTTTTAAACTAATTGAGTTTAAGTTTTAAACTAGAAACCGGTGAAAACTGACCACTGAATGAAAAAAAAATCGTAATCGTTGTGTCGGAACGAGGCGTTCCACAAGATTGGGCAAAGAAAAGCGTTCGAAAAAAATCGAAAGAAAGTTGTCCGAATCCGATATAAATGTGGAAGGATCCAATCAGACTTCATACAGTGTTATCGAACGAAACTTACTAGAACTAATCATGAACATCTACAGCATTGTAAGTATATATTTTAATTATTATTTAAGCATTCTCATACTAATATTATCAATTTCAGATCTTCATTATTGCCTGCGCACTCTTGTCCCTATTAGCTCCAGTGCTTTCTGCAACCTATCAACTTAAAGATGGTATTTAAATAATGAATAATATCATCTAATATAGCAAATAATAACTGTTTATTTATCAGCTGAAGAATTGGCACGATTCAAGAGAGATCATGGACAAGGTATCACCGGACCAGTTCATACTTACGTAAAAACTGACAAACATGCAAATTTTAAATGGGGTGTTCGACATCACGTTGGAAAGCATTATGCAGGTCACTGATATAGATTTATTCAGAAGAATAAGCAATAATTTTGTGTATTGATTGATTTTTATTAAATTTACTACTATTTTCGTACAACAATAAAATAATAAACTATTTGATATAAGATCAAACGATTATTTTTGTTATATTGTTTTATTAATCTTAACTATTCAATTTAAATTAATTACAAGTTTATTTTATTTTTAACTAACTTTTTGTGCAAATCTTCAATAATCAATATAAAATTAAATATATTTTAATAATAATTGCCTTATGGAATGTAGAATGATTTAAAATTGAACATTCATTGAGTATGTTGTGTTGCGGAATGCAAACATACTTAACTTTATATAAAAAATCATATAATAACAGCAATTATTAACTGCTTTTTGTATAGTTTATTTAAGTTTTATATGTAAATATAGATATATAATAATTGTATAGATGTTTATGTAATTTTGTAATATTTGGATGTTTGTTTTGGTCGTTGTTTATGCCTGTGGTGCATCTGGCTTGGCGCTACGGTCGACGAAGCAACTTCGTTTTAGGTGCTGAATAAGCAAAAGAAGGCATCTGAAGGCAACAAACAAACAGCTGATGGCAATTATGGTGCGTAATTTGTGTTTGCTTTAGTTTCTATCGCAGCTGGGATCGTGGGAGGAAGGCTAATAGGAAAATTTTGGGCCAAGGAGTGAAAGTGAAAACGTAATGTTTGGATTGTAACTTGGACGATCAACATCTTCGTGAGTTTTCCTTTGTTGCCCGCTTGGCGAGCGTCTCTTTTTTTCCTTTTGTTTCCGTTGATTCGACATGGAGAAGAACGATGGCGAGACGATCGAGAGGCAAGGAAGGTGAGTTCCAAGGTTCCCATTATGACTATACAAATTCAAGAAATTTCGTGCACCTGAAGACTCGGGCCGTATTGAATAATACATTAGTACACATCAACACATGGTCTTCAGGAGCTGAAGACATTTTACCCAAAGTGTACAATATTTTGTATACCTGTTGTTGTTATTGGATAATTATGGTTGCTGTTGTTTTGATGTTGTCATTTCAACAACTACTTGTTCTCAAGATTATATAAATTATTTTTAAATTGCTAAAATTATGTTCAGTTATAAAAATTACTTTTCTCATTAACATTGTCTGCAAATATGAAAAATATGTAATATTCATGCAGTTCAATAAAATAAGAGCATGATTCTGAACATGTTTCCTCTTAACAATTACAGCTATTTGTTGCTGCGCCATGCCAGTCAGAATTCTTTGGATGAGAGCAGCCAGAAGCATATTTCTCGGCCATCTGGAAAGGAAAAGCCACCTTATCACAACTACAGTCACACTATAAAAGCATTCAATGTTATCAATTTGATGAGAAAGTAAGTTGCTTATTTGTAGGTTGTTCTTAGATTAAATACAAATTCTGATTTTCGTTTCAGGCAGGTGCAGCTTTGCGATGTAACGTTAATTGCCGATGATGTAGAGGTGCCCGCTCATAAAATGGTGTTGGCTGCTTGTTCGCCTTACTTTTACGCGATGTTCAATAGTTTTGAGGAGAGCAAACAAGACAAGATCACGCTGCAAGGCGTCGATTCTCAAGCTCTGTCTCTCCTAATTGAGTATGTTTATACCTCAGAGGTGCAGGTGACTGAGGAGAATGTACAGGTGCTGCTTCCGGCCGCAAATCTGCTTCAATTAACTGACGTGCGAGACGCCTGCTGCGAATTTCTGCAGTCCCAGTTGCATCCCACAAATTGTTTGGGTATCCGGGCCTTCGCCGATCTTCACGGTTGCCTGGAGCTTTTAAGCCACGCTGAATCATACATTGAGCAACACTTTCCGTAATCTAAAGTTGAACTTGTTATAGATAATATATATATAATAATATAAAATTTTAGAGAGGTTGTTGAATGCGAAGAGTTTCTCACTCTATCGCAACAGCAGGTGTGCAAATTGATTTGCAGCGATCGTTTGACGGTTCCTTCGGAGGAAAGGGTTTTCGAATGCGTTATTGCTTGGGTTCAGCACGATCTGGATGCGAGAACCAACCATCTCGCTTCTCTCATGGAACATGTGCGACTCCCATTGATGTCGCAGGAGTATTTGATGCAACGTGTTGAGGAGGAACCGTTGTTGAAGACAGATTTAAAATGCAAAGATTATTTGATCGAAGCACTGAAGTTTCACCTCCTGAAGGGTGACACAAATATTACGTTCAAAACACCACGGACAAAGCCGAGGCAACCGGTTGGGTTACCAAAAGTGCTTTTAGTTGTAGGAGGGCAAGCGCCTAAAGCTATTAGAAGCGTTGAATGCTATGATTTTAAAGAGGACAGATGGTATCAAGTTGCGGATATGCCGACAAGGCGTTGCAGGTATAGATATGGAAATGCAATTTGATTAAGTGATTATTCTATTAATTTGAATTTCAGGGCTGGGTTGGCTGTATTAAATGGGAAAGTATATGCTGTGGGTGGTTTCAATGGATCTTTGCGTGTGAGAACTGTGGACGTTTATGATGCAACTTTGGATCAATGGAATACGTGCACAAGTATGGAGGCGAGACGTTCTACCCTTGGCGTTGCTGTACTAGGGAACTGTATTTACGCTGTTGGAGGTTTTGATGGATCCACTGGCTTGAATACAGCGGAAATGTATAATCCGCAATTGCAAAAGTGGAAAGCGATTGCTCCCATGTCGACTAGAAGAAGTAGTGTTGGAGTTGGGGTTGTGGATGGTCTGCTTTACGCGGTGGGAGGTTACGACGGCTTCACTAGGCAATGCTTAAACTCGGTCGAATGTTACAATCCGGAAGCAAACAGTTGGAGTAACGTTCCCGACATGTGTTTCCGAAGAAGCGGCGCCGGTGTTGGCGTTTTGGAAGGTATACTATATGCTGTTGGAGGACACGACGGACCTTCGGTTCGGAAGTCCGTGGAGGCTTACGATCCTGCGACTAGGAAATGGTCCGAGATCCCCGACATGGCCTTTTGCAGACGTAACGCCGGCGTTATAGCCATGAACGGTCTTCTCTATGTCGTGGGTGGCGATAATGGTAATTGCAATTTGTCCAGTGTTGAGGTTTACAACCCGAAGACGGACACGTGGGCTATCTTGACCAGCCTTATGGAGATCGGACGCAGTTACGCTGGAGTCGCAATCATAGACAAGCCTATATGAAGTTTGGCCATTGCTGGCAATGGGGTCACCACTGGGAGGTAATCGATTCGATTATAATAATACCTATAAACGCTTTATCTATCATGTCAGCATTTTTAGGTATGCAAATTGTTCCGAGGATAATAGTAACGCCGAGGGGGCGGTCGGTTACGATCCTCAACCGTCAACATCGAAGGAACAGACATACGAAAACGTCTACGAGACGATCAGTAATGACCCTGCTGCCAGCAATAGTAATCAAGCGGATGAGAACATTTACGAAAGCATCGACGACATCAGGAGGCGGACCAATGAGATCCAGTCTTCGTCGTCGATACCTCCGCCCCCAGCACCTCCCCCAAACCTGAATGATATCCCTAGTTGTAGCAGCACGTACGGTCGTATCGGTAACGCTTATGGTAGAATAGATATAATCGGCCATGGGATTGGTCGCATCGAGAGGCACCTGAGCTCTTCCTGCGGAAGCGGTATCGACAACGGCAGCCACTACTCGAATCTGGAGGCATTGTATGGGGGCTGCGACCCCACAGGTCGCATCAGCAAAGTTTCGGTGCAATGGCTCCTGGTCAACAAGTGGCTACCATTGTGGATCGCCAACACCGACAACGGAAAAGATTATCGTATTATTGATTTCCTATTGGGTCACCGTGGCGACTACGAGGGTGTACCGCCCCAAGGTGGAGCCTCTAGGGACCCCCCAGCTCAAGAGGAAGAATCTCCGCAGCAGCAGCATCATCAGCAACAACCTGAACCAGACGATTCGCAAGATCCGCCTCCTCCGCAAAATTGAATGTTTAAACTCGATTCGATTATTTTCACAGAGGGATGCAGACGAAGAGACAAATTCCAAAATCCGTTAATCTATGTGATATTATTAAGTTTTAAAGCAAAAAAAAAGTAAAGGCATGCATGAACGCGCTCGTGTTTGGTTGTAATCGGATTTTTTTTTGCATTGACTGTTATCGAATTAATTTATTTTAACCGTATACATATACAATATTATTGTAGAAATATATTTAAGAGAATGAAATAAATGTTTTAGTTTTAAACATACGTGTATATTAATATTATTGGTCTGAAGAGACGCAACAGCATTGTTATTACATTTAACAATACGTAAATAGGGATAATATATTTAATTTGTATACAAAAAATTAATGTTTCCCGTTTTCATATTTGGCTTTTTTGGGGCATGGTCCTTGTTGGTTCATGAGCATAGGTAGTTTATGCTCCAAGAGCATACTGTTGTCTGGTGGTAACGAAAGGCAGGCCCTTAACACGTTCTCGATGCAGACTCGCTGCTTGAAAAGGGCATTAACCACGGGCGTGCCGTTGGGTACAAGAGGTGCTTTGCATAGGTAACTTAAAATGGACAATACTGGATGAAAGGTTGAGAACTTGGCTTCTGAGGGTTTCTTGAAGGCGATCCTCGTGCAGAGCTCCGCCAAGATGATCAAATCCAGGATAATGGGCGTCGCGAGAAGGGAGTCCTCGCACGTATTGTGAATAACGATGGTGTTGAGACCGCCCATCATGATTTCTGAAGTGTACTCATCCATTGCCCGTTTGGAATCGCCCACATATGGTACATACTTTATGACGACGCAGTGATCGGGTTTTTCGCCGTTCGGATACAAGATCTTGTTGGACTCAACCATATCATCAACAACATTACTTTTCGTAATCTAAAAAAAAACAAACATTGATTGAAACTAACTACTTTGTTAATGATTATTGTCAATTACCTCTTTAGATCTGAATTGCTTTGGGGAGGACAGATTTTTACCGTCGTTATTTCCCAAATGGTTATAACTAACAATACTGACTGGTTTGATGCCGGCGCTGACTAAGAAATCTACCAGAACACTCTTAATCTTCGTCTGACCGGATTTGAAATCATCGCCGCAGATAAAAACACCCTTCGCCTCCGCCATTTCTATAATACCTGGGACGAACGTGTTTTGTGGTGAACCATTAATGTAAACGCACTGAAAACAATCAAATTAAGTAATGTAAATATTACAATAAAATTAAATGATTTTTTTTACATTTGAAAGAATCGAGGCGTACGCGAAGAGGGTTGACGGAGAAATCTCTTGGTGTCCTTTGGCGATGGCCGCTTTCAGATTAGCCGCGGTATCGTTGACGCCTATGATGATATCGCTGAAACGTTCCGTGTTTGCGGTCCAAAGGATGATCACCTTTTCTACGCCAGATTTCTTCTTGAAGTCCTCGATGTCATTGCAGATGGCCTGAACCTGCTCCAACTTCGTTCCCATTATGAGATTATCAGCGCGATCAGCCTAAATAATTAGAAAGATAATTGTTTAAACTCATAAATATTATTCAATAGATAAAAATGCATATTTGAGACTTTAAAGACGTAATCAGAAAGAAAAGTATTCATGTCTTTACTTGATTCGCTGCAATGAAATCTGGGCTGTAAACTGAAGGCCTCGGTTTCAGCTGCGACAGCTCCTTGTACAACTGCTGCTGCACTATTGGGTCCAACACGCCGGCCCTTTTGCATGCCTCCGCTATGTTCATGCTGGAGATGTCCCAACCATCGACGACGAGATTGTCTGGATGGACCATCGGCAACACCGTGTTCATTGGGACGTAGACGTCTTCCCCGTTGGGTCCGGTTCCCAATCGAACCGTGGACGCCTGTGTGATCGAGCCGAACCAATTGGCCTGTTGCTCACCCTTCTTCGTCGGCCACGATAATTTCAACTTGTTGGCTTGAAGAGCTGCCGACAGGGTGCTGCCGTTGTTACCGCCCCATCCTACCAGCATCACACCGACCTTGGGAACGATCCTCTCAGTTTGGATATCGATGGTATCGGTTTTCGGGATCGCCTGGAAACATGAGAAGAGAATAGATTGAGAGTCATTGAACCGTTTCGATTGATCCCGGAATTGAGATATTATCTATATTAGCGAGGTCCTCTATCTCTGTTACGTGTTCAAACAGCCTTATCGTTCGATTCTCGTATGATGTTATAACTTTACTAGAATCGATAACGTCAGGGAATCTCGGCACGTCTGCATTTAAAATCTTAACCAATGATAACGCACGAAATTAAAGTTACTTCCTACAATCATTCCAAAAACTAATTACGTGTAATTATTAAAAAAAAATATATATATATTCCCCAATATCAGCAAGTAAAGAGTATTAGCTTCAACCAATATTTCATTGCGTAATTTTGATGGCTCGGGAGAGCTTTCTCTCCCGAGCTATTGATTTTTCGGGAAGCGCGAAACGTAGAGCGGAGGTCAAGGAAATCGTATAATATTACATGATACACTTTTAACATGAAATAAACGATAAATTTACAAGACGCGGCCATAATTTTCAATTTTTAAAACTTTTATTAGCGATTATCCGATAAATGAATTACGGTAGTACGGACGACAACTCTAATTGAATTACTAAAGAATAATTTTTCTAAGCATTCTTACATGCAATTTATTGGCCCTCGTCTCGACGGTCGTGGTTTGGTACTCATATTTGGCTTCGATGAATTTATCTGTGTACTTGATGTTCGGACTGTTCACTACAATTTCCATTGTTATTTCTCTTTTTTATTTCTTTCCCTTGGCTTCCGTTTAAATTTGATGGAAATGTGTTGTATTTAGAGTGAGAATGTATATATTTTATTCGTATTTTGTTCCGTTTATTTTGTACTTTTGTCTTGTTGATGCGGCGCCTTGAAATGCCGGCTGAAAACTGAATTTGGAGGCTCGCTTCTAATACGACTAGGACCTGCACTCCCCTCCAACGCTCCTTGTTCATTATCAATGTTAAGGTCATGCATGCAGGAAGCTTAGGTAACGAGGAGGATGAGAGATAGTCGAATCGTAGTAGGTGCCAGACAATTTTACGCGATAATAGTGGAATGTTTCGTGTTTATTCCTTTGGAAACCGAAGACAAACAGGAAGCAATTTCTTGTCTCGCAATTTGAAACTGTTTATGCTGACTAAATAACAAAGGGATTTGTAAATATTTAGGTAAAATTCCTCTACAAACGTCGGTGCTTATCATTAAAGCAATGATTGACCGTTGTCCTTGGAATGCGATTAAAATTTCGACTGCATTCGCAGACAATTTATGCATTATGTAACATCTTTTTAACTTCCGCTTCGTTTAGGAAAACTTTGTATTCCTATTATGTCTTTAATGGAAATATGCATTTTAACAATTCAAATTTCATATGTTTCACTTTCAATTGTAATTTACTCAATTCTATTGTTTTAACGTTCAATAAAAAAAAATAGTTGAAAGTAAAAACTGTTTAATATTTATATTACATATTTACAAAATACGTGATAAATATATCCAATAAGTCATTGATATTAAAATATAATTCGAGATTATTAATTTTGAACATATTATATATTCAAAACAATTTCAAAATCATTTTAACAATAATAGTATTTGTTAATTTGCTTCCAAGTTCCCATACTGATTTTTCCCACATTTTTTTATCGATAATTTATTTAGTTAACGGATCTTTCCTTTTAATTAATGTTCTCGTGTTTCTTGTTTTCAAGCGTTAATTTCCTGCGTTAATTTTATGTGTTTTTTTCTGAAGGAAATAAAATAAACGGTATTTAAATGTATTCATTAAATTTTATTCAATCAAATTATGCTATGTTAAAGTATCATTTTGCTAATCGGATTCTGAAGGAATCCGATGGATGATCCACGAAAAACTATTATTTTATAATCGCACGCGTGCGAAATAAATTTGAATAATTTTTAGCTACATTCCGAGCTCGAAGGTCATGAACGTGCCGGAATCGAATCTGGTGATTTTGATAAATAATGTTTCAAGTAAAAATCGTGTAAAATTAACATAAATTTTAATTATTATTCGATTCCTCGATTGTCTTCCGTAAATGTAGTAAAAATATTTGAGACTGCATTATATGCAACCAAATATACAAATTTGTCATATATTGCATAACTTACTAACGATAAAGCATCATTATTATTAGGCCATACAATTATAATGTTAACGAATATTATCAGATTATTTAGTAATAATTAGAATTAATTTGTCGCGCATACTTTCCGAGATATAAGCAAGAACGTAAAGGCACTGCTTTTTCGAAGCTTAAAAAAAACTTTTCTTCAAGTTTGACAGTGAATTACGAGAATATGGTAAATGTTACAACTATAACAGTACATAATTTTTAAAGAGTAAACATTTTTCTTCAATTTGGTTGCTCAATAATGAATTTGTCGCATATACTTTGCGAGATATAAGCAAAAACGTAGACACTGTTTTTCGAAGCAAATGAAAACTTTTCTTCAAGTTTGACAGTGAATTACGAGAATATGGCAAATCTTACAACCATATCAGTACATAATTTTAAAAGAGTAAACATTTGTCTTCAATTTGATTGCTCAATAATGAATTTGTCGTTCATACTTTTTGAGATATAAGCAAAATTCTGAAGACTGCTTTTTCGAAGCAAATGAAAACTTTTCTTCAAGTTTGACAATGAATTACGAGAATATGGCATTGTTACAACTATACCAGTATACACGTCTTAACAGAAATTTGTATTAGCATTTAGAAACATTAAACATAGTTGTGATATAAAAATAACTCAATTATATGCAATTGCGTTTGAACATTTCCATATTAATGGTAAACATACAAGTCCAAAGTTCCACCAGTTAGACTTATTTTAATGGCAAAAAACATAAATAAGCAATTAAAGTAAAGAAAATTATTTACTAACATTCCAAACAAAGGCAATAAATTATTTGTACTTGTACTTGTATTTTTCAGATTGCGAGGAATGTGAGGCAAGAAACCAACATCGATACCTGCATTTATAAATTTGCACTTTCTCCATTTTGCCTATTTCAGTTAAACTGTTCCTTCTATATGGGATGGCTTTGTGCAAGAAGACGTGGTCTCGCCTGCAAGCGGTTGCGACAGTCAAGCAATCACGTCTCCTCTCTCTTTCCGTCGCTCTTTCAATTGCAAAATTCCTGACCGATTTTTTATGTATATATTTATATTTGTTATTCAAACGCTCCAAATTGTCGCAACAGATCCAAAAAAAAAAAAAATTCGCACGGCGCGCCTCGCAACGATGATTGTTTTGCAAAAAAAAACGTTGCCCAAATTTCCCGTGCGAAAGGACGGATGAACTGGGATCGATCTGGGAGAATAGCAGGGTGCGTCTGTGAAAAAAGCTCGCAGGAATCGTGCCTTGGTAACGGGTGTCGCAACCTTCCTTGAAAATGTCAATTCACTTTCACGCTGGTACCTTGCGGTTTTTGGTCCAAGAATCGTATTGCAGCGCAAAAGTCAATTACTTTTATCGAGCGAAAGAAAATTTAGAGCAAGATTGTTAAAACTTATGCAATTGCTGCACCGAAATATCCGATAAACTATATTGTTTTATATGTTCCAAAGCGCATGTTAATAGCAACAGTGCGGCGAAGATACTTCCGATTTGCGGACGACGCATTGTTGTTCGTGCTGTTGTTGTTGTTCTTGTAATATAATGTCCCCGATTATGTTTCAGAAGGAGAGACTCCTCGGAGCTCCGGTGCAGCTTTCTCCAACGGTCGGAGAGACGTGAGCCGCAGCTCTTCGTGAATTTTCTGAGGCGCGCTGTTTAGTTGTTCGCGAACTTTCGAACGGAGCGCAACACACTGCTCTTGTTTATTAATTTTCCACGCTTTTCCGCACGTTTTCTTTTTGGGGGATATTATTCCTATTTTATTTTGCTCCGTACAGGATGACCGAAAAGGGCAAATCGGAGAAGAGCGCGGAGAACAATCTAACCATCTCCACGAAGCTCTCCACCGATCAGTTGATATGTAAGACGCCGCAGGAATCGCCACTATCCAGCAAAAGGGATCTGCAGTACGTGGCGCAGAAGGGAGGCAGTGATAAGAACTGTTACAGTGTCTTCCTCTATCTGGGAGTTCTGCAGATGCTCTGCGGTCTTCTGATGTCCGTCTTCGGAATCCTCGTCATCCTTCACAATTCCAGCTTATCCCAGGTAAATCATCATCAATTAAACTCAATTAAATAATTAACGAATTGATTGCAATTAAATAATTTAGAACATGAATTCATCTAGAAAAATACTAAATTAGTAAAATTATCAAATTATAGCTATTATACATCATGTATTATTTAAACTTTTTCCTTTCAAAATAATATTATTAAATTTCAGTTATCATTTATTCAATAAATTCATGTTAATTGCAGTCAAACATTATAAAAGTTTCATGATAAAAAGATATCAATAATTAAATGAAAAGTTTCTAAAAGAAGCCAAAAATCAATGAATATTTTAAAAATATTTATAACATATATAATAAATATTTTAGTTTATATAAATATAAATTGATAAATCATAAAATCTAAACTAGAAATATTAAAGTTAAAGAAATAATAAACTTTTGCATAAAATTTGTCTTGCAAATGGTAAATTAAATAGTATATGAAACATACAATTTTATTGTTAATTTTGGATAGAATATATGAATGTATCAATCAAAATGGGAAAGAAGTATTTCCACTTGTTTCTGCTCCAATTGAACGCATTTTGAATTCGAGATCACGAGCCTCGACGAACTTAAAAAAAGCTAAAATAAAAGCAAAAATGAATAAAAGATGTGCTCGCGTAGTACGAGTGCATTGAATGTGATTACCCCAAGCTGGATGAGCTCGGAATTAAAAGAAGCAACATAAAAATGTCAATAGTTCTTTTTGGGTGCAGCGACACAAGTATAAATCACGTGCTTGCACCTTCTGCGATTGTTCCTGCCTGCATTGCAACCTGCTTCCTGCTCTCCATGCAAAATAGAAACTTTTATATAACACCGAGTAATACATATAAATAAAGAGAGAGAGAAAGAAACAATAATAAAAATTGATTATTAATAATAAAAAAGAAACAAATCGAACTTTGCATCTCATTAAAGAAAAAATAATAAATTATTATTATTACGCCCCATATTCAATTTCTAATTTAGAAAGTTTTCGAATTCAAGATCGCAGAGAAATAATGATTAGCAGCAGCTTAATTCGCGATGACTCGATAATGAGCTTTCGTTGTCGGAAGCGGTGATCATATCGAAATTGAACATCTGCGCGTTTCTCCTATGGTAGTGAAGACGTAGATATTATTATGATCCATCTGCGTCTTAGTTTGCAGCAAAATAATAAAGTAAACGGCAAACGCGACGCTTGAAGAGATGCCGAAGAGGAAGGAACTTTTACTTTGACCGATTAATATAATCAAACGAAAGTGAGCGCAACCGAAAAAAGTATGCATACCATAATAATAATAAATCGCTTTGGAAAGTGAAATTCGATTTTTCGTTTCTCGCATGTCCATCAGTTCAACGTTTTCCGTTCTCTAATTTCGAAGAGAACATACAAAACCAATGAAAAAAAATAAGTAAATTAAATCTGAAATTGTGAATATATTTCTCATTAAGTAGGCACATCGAAATAGCGAATGTGTGTCCGTTTTCCAATTGAAGTTTCTAATTGAAGAAATCGCGAAATTGAGGCGTGAAAATTGCGGAGAGTCTAATTACGAAGATGATCTAAAATTTCTTTTATATTGCTCCAATAAAGATGCGAGAATTAATGGCACGAAAAATGGTAATCGTAGTAATCGTGATCCGGTGCTTTTAGTTGCAATGCACGCGAAAATTGTTCATCCATTATGCCGCTAATCTAATTGGATCAAAACCATTAACAGCAATAAAAATTAGTTACGAACCATTAAACCGACTGCTCATTACTCTACACTTGCCAAGTAGTTTGTAAAGTATGGTAAAGAGTAGGGTTACTTTGAATTAATTTGTTTTCTTGTTTGTTGCAGATCGGTGGTGGCATTTGGGGCGGTTGCTTGGCTGTAGCCGCTGGAACTGCCGGTATACTTTCGTCGGCCAAAGACTTCTGTCCTTTGAAGAGCGGAGCTCAAAGGGTTGCGCAGACCGTCTTCCTGGCGTTGAGTCTCATAAGTTTGGCCATAGCCCAATTGGTACTCGTCTTTGCGGCCACAGGTTTGGCTCGGGACGTGCAGAAGAGCGAGATCATCCAGATCGATGCTGAGGTAAGCGATATTTCGTCCTTGGGTTCGCCTCTTCGGTCACGTTTCTGTGTGAATTGTTCCTTGCGTACAAACATGTGTGCTTCACGCAGCGATTCGCAATACTCAATGCATGCATCCTTGAAATATATCTAACGGCTAAAAGCCATTGCAATCACTTTTATACTTTAATATTCCATACAAAACATTAAAAAAAATTTTGTTTCTAGTCAGCGAGACAGGTATGTGAGTTCTTATACTCGAGTACACGTGAGTGAGACACGCGATAGGCCGCGTTGCGAAATGCGATCTTTAATTCATACAGGTCTCTTAATTAGCGTACGAGGCGATCAGTGACGTACCGCATTCCATCTCCAGTCCACCATGAGAACGTAAACAAATTGGATCAATATAGTTCTTTTGAATTATTGACTGGAATCTGTTACACAATACTTGCCAAGTAAATGATATCGATACTCACTTACGATTCACTACTTCACAATGAAAGCTTCGCAATATTTGCATAATCGTATACAAACTATTATGTAGTGAGTTATGATGACACTTCCAAATTTTATCATTACCGTTACCGTTAATATATTACCATAAAGTATGTATTGGACCGTGTGAGAACTTTGGAATAATTGCGTCAGTATTTACTGTGGAGGAAATTTCGATTTCACTTAAAATAAAAACTGGATCAAATTTTAAAATCGCTTCAAAATATTTAAAATTGTATTTTCGAAATTTTCAGCTAGTATTAGCATTCCGTTCTTTCTGTACTATTAACATGTAAAATATTGTGTGATCCGCCATAAACTAGATTGAACCTGATTCCCAATTTCTGTAAACGTACAATGAATATTATTTGAAACGAGTGCGCTCTTGTAACCCAGATAAACAGAACCGGGGTACTCCTATACTATTATGTATTCTTTTCTTCTTCCGCTTCTTCTTCTTCGCATAATAACAATCTTCGATTGGATTTGGTCCGCATGAGTGGATCGATTACTGTTTCCACAATTTATTCCTTCGCACCTCTTCTTCACAACATCAACAACAACAACAGCAAAATGAATCTATGTGCGCGGCCGTTATTAGCATGTCATGGTGGGAAATTATTGTTGGCGACTGCCAACGGCGGCTTCCTCCTTGTCCAATCATCCAGCGCCTCGAATAGGTTCGAAACGTGACCGAACCGTATAGCCCAGTCCATATGGCAATTACTTAATTGTTCCATTACAAACATGACGAAGTGCCAAAGTTCAAGGCATCTCATTGTTGATTCTTCCCATGGTCACGCAATGGCATCTTCGATATTTCTTAATCCAAGAATATGCAATGCAAAATATATGAAACGTTAAATATTTTGCCGATTACGTTATGTGTTTGTCTTTTATTCGCAGGAGGACGCAACGGATGATATAATCGAAGTGTTGCCATCCAATTACCCTGCACTTCTCTCAAACATAGGGCTTCTCGTGGTCTCTGCATTGGAGTGCGTCTGTGCAGCTGTTGCTTCTTATAGGGGCGCGAGAGCTGTATGCCCTTGCTTCAAGCGTGAAGAGGACAACCTGCACAGCAATCTGAAGATAGGCGCTGGCGATTCACTGGTCAACTCTTGGCTGGGTAAACACCCGCAGGTGGCATCCGGACCGCAGCAAATCTATGTGGTGCATTCTGCGGCGCCCGTTCCCTCCGCCGCACCATCGTCCATCGGGAAGCATAGCAAGGTAGGATCCATTTAAGTGGAATACCGGTCGGTATTCATTTCACAACGTCGAGAAGAAACCCTTTAAATTATGGCAATCTCGTATACTTTATGCGCGCATACAATTAATACATTTGCGAATCGGGTTACTTGCAGTATCGAAGGTCTTTTGTAAATTCTTCCTACAAGTACCACAATTTTGCAATTATATCCAAATTGTAGACTATAGTTTTAGCTGTCTGCAGCGTATTTAGACGTTGCTCTATCATTTACAGTTTTCGTGAAACACGAATGAATATGAAGACACTCTCTTTTTATTCTTCCAACTTTGACACGGCATTATATAAATAATTACATACACACACATTAAAGCCTATAGTTTTAGCTTTCAAATATATAAATAGTACATCAGATGAAAATTTAAAAAAAAATCAGCTAATTTCAATTCAGCAATTAAAAAGCGTGTTCTATTTATTGTGCGGAATGTAAATTGCTGTTAAACGCTCACATGAACTTGAACGAGTTGCATAATTAATTGTTTTCATGTGGAATTTGAATTTGAAATTACTTCAAAATTCGCCAAGCTTTCTAACGAATCGCAGCGAAAAGCGTGACTAATTCGACGCAGCAGATGCAGTCCGTAGTTTATTTACACGATGATTTCTTTCTTTTTATTTTTTTGTAAATGAAATTTTTAGTGGAATTTCGTCGGTGTTATGCAAATAGCAGGAGCCGGAGAGAAAGTCGTCCGCATCATCAACATCATCTTTCTGTCCGGTGTATTGAACTCGGCATGTCTTTATCGCGCAAAGAATGCAGGATTGTTAAATAATAATAATGAGATGAAAAAAAAAATTGAAATAATTGCGAATATGCTGCAAGGATTAGGTATAGTTTTAGCGCAGCCGGTAGAAAGTCGCCAATTACCGCAGAACCGAATACACTCTTTCCTGATCGCTCTTATTATTAATTTCGTCCCAGCATACACACACACACACCGACAATCGAAGCTAAGTTAATTGCATTGTATAATTGGAACTTGTTTCTCAAGAGATCGCACGTTGCGCAACGGTCTCTATCCTTTTTTTAAAGTTTATTGCGCATTTCCACTTGTATGTTACATATACATTTATAATCTATGTCAACATTTATATTGAGTTTTATATTTATTGATAGGAGATGCGGAAAATCGCTGTTTTCTATGCAGGTCACAGAAATGTGTAATATGAAAGTTTTTTAGGCGATAATTCGAAATTGAAGTACAAAAGTAATGTTTGCATATTTTTTTTTCGACTTTCATAAACATAATTTGTGGCCGTTATTTCTTTTGAACCGCATTTCAATATTTCTAGCAGATTTAATGAAGAAATTTCTTTTATATATATATAAAAAATAATAATAGTGCGCATTCAATAAGAAAGCGAATTATTGTTATAACTGTGCTCGTTTAGAATAAGTCGCTCACAAATTTGATCTAATTAGGAAACAGGATGTAACAGAAATGTAATTTAGATAAATTGAATTTTGTGGTAATTTTTTTTACGCTGATTAAATTTAATCACATTTAAAAATTTCAATTAGTTTAAATGCAATATTGAATTTAATTTAATGATTGTTAATGTATGTGCACTTACTTTGCAGTTATCTGGAGGTTTATCGATCTCTCCAATTTACACTCTTCCACAGCCGGTTTACGGTCAGACGATTTACCCATTGATTCCAGCACCGTTGGGTCCTGTACCTTCGCCGATCATCCCAACTCTTCCGAAAGATGTAAGATCAAATTTAAATTATTTTTTTAACAAATTTAATGTTATTGAAATTGCAGAGGAATTACCGACGTCCAAGACAAATTCCGTTCTCACAAATCCAACAGCAACAACAGCAGCAAATGAGATCGAAGAGCAGGTCACGCAGCAAATCGGTGGAAAAGCACGTAGTGACCGATGAAGATGTTGCGAAGACTTACACAGGGCTGGACAGGACGATCGCCGAGGAGTTCATCGAGATCTGCGATTCGCGAAATAACAGCCTCTGCAGCGATTCCAGCAACGGCGGTTTCAATACCAGCGACATCGGCTCAAGAGACTACCTAATCGACAAGATGTAAAACCGACTATATTGATGGACGTCGAGTTTGAACATATTAACCAATTTTGTATATAATAACAATAATAATAATGTATTTTATATATATTTGTATATATGGAAAAAAAAAAGAAATTTTTAATAATATTGTTATCATGTGATATTTGTACATGCGGGGCTGTTCCTGCTGCTTGCGTCTAGTTGTAAAACTCGAACGAGTGTAGCATATAGCAATAGCCCTTAAACGAGGTACACAACTGAATTCGAAATCATTTATTAACGTTTGTAGTTAATTGAAATCAATCACTTCATATGAGCAAATAATCACGAAAATTCCCACTTACATAAGATATGCAGATGCTGTGGTTTATTTAATAATATTTGTATATTCATTTTGCGTAATAAATGTGTGTAAACATCAGTACTTGTCTTGTCTCCTTTAGGTTATTCAATGAGGCATTCAGTTTGTAAAGTATTAAATATATTGTTGATAAAAAGCTAAGTTTGATATGTGTGTGTCGAGTGAATCACACGGCGTAGTGGGTCCTTTCGAATCCTTGACCTAACCGTACGAAATAAAAATTAAATATTAGCTTTTCGTTAATAAATACTCACAAAAATAAGTATACCTATACCCTGCAAAATGGTGGTACAGTCCTTTTCGTTCGAAGCTGAGAAAATGTAGCATTTGAAATTGGTCGCTACGTCGCAGTACTCTTCGCTAAAAAAAGGAAATTTGTAGAAAATTGTAGCGAATGAATGCTAATTAATTACCCGGCAATGTAAGCAAAATGACTGGGTAAGCTAGTCGTTGAACCGCACGCGGATATTTCCATGAAGGAATGCTCCAACAACGTCTAAAAAAACGCATCAATATATTAATCAATTTCGGACAATTAAGGATTTGCTATACTTCCGTCGTGTTCAACTGGAAACATTTCACGCCCAAATCGCAAACCTCAAAGAGAACGTCGCTCTTGCACTTGTTGAATCTGTGGTAACTAGAGTTGCTGGACGTCAGGTAGATGTTGAAAGCCTTGTCGATGATCTTAACGTCGCCGTAGCGACCGACGTCAATATTACCTAAATACGTGCAAATAAATCCATTCCTAATAACCGCATTAAAAATCAATTAAAAAATATATAGCAATAAAATTGCATGATTTACTTAGATTTGAATGTAGTTGGAATCCTATACTCATCTTCGTTGTCTAAATTGTTCCTAGCCTTGATCATGTCCAAATCCAAATCGATTTCCTTGTAGAGATTCAACATGGGAGGATAAATCTTCCCATCCGAAGAGAAAAATCCCTTGACGACAATCAAAGTGATCGGTACGAGCTTCTGGCATTTCAACATTGTGCTGAGGCGACCTTTGGTTGCAAAGCAAATGCACATTCCATTCATGCTATCCAATACATCGCCTACTGCAATCTTCCTCTAAAGAAAATAATTATAAAAATATCTAATATTTAATTCATAATCATTACGTTTTCGCCGCAAACGCTATTGGACTTTACGTTCACGATCACAGCTTTTTCTCCGGCGAAGCTTATGGACAAACCTAAATTTTGAGTAGGAACCAAATCGAAGCGTTTCACCTCCGGTATTAGCCAGGATAAATCTAAAAATGAGCAGAGCTCGGCGCGAAGTCTGAAATTGATTTTACCGCACTGGTAGAGGACGGATAAAAGGATTTCGTTAAGAATTGCGTCGCCAATCACCGAAACGTTATCATAAAATTTATTGAATTTCTCCGTGTGAATCTGAAATATTTTCTTAATAATAAATTATTTTATAAGAAATAAAGTATTTAATACTAGTTGTTCAACTGGGACGTGCAAACATCTCCTGTTTAGGGAGTAGCGAACCAAAGCCCGGAATCTGCCTCGGTTCGTGAAGATGTCCTTCCGATTTCGAGCGGATTCCACGGAGCTTTTATAACCGAAGTCATTCAACTCGTTGGAAATCCTTTCCATCCAAGTCCAAGCATCAATTCGCCTTATGATACCGAAGGAGTTTGACTTTTGCGAGACGCCCTTTGCGAAGATGCGTTCGACGCATTGGCAAAAGCCGATGAGCGCCTCGCAATCATCGGTTATTTCTTCAAATCCGAGTAATTGACCAGTGAATACTGAAACAAAAAACGCTAATTAATAAACGAAATATCTATATCTATCGTTTCACTACCAAATCTAATTAATATTTTCTAAATTCAGGAAGTAAATTACAAAATTCTGCACATTTTGTATAATATGTTAAATGTTTTAAACATGAACTACTTTCAAGTGAAAAATAAACTGAAAAAGCAAATTAAAATCGTATACGTTGCTGTCATTCACCACCCACGTAACACGTGCATGCAAGTATTGATTAGCGTGAGTTCTTACCTAATCAATGTCAACAAAATACCTGTTTATTTTACCTTTTAACTCTTTGATTAGTGGATCACTGACAGACATCTTCGATACATAAGAGAATGAATCTGTGTCAACAAATCTGCTTCCTGCTTCGACACGAGCTCAGCATTTCTCGCCGCTATCGTTGCTAATATGTTTGTTTTGTTTCTTTCGTTGTTTACGCTTATCACTTATCATTTGTATATTTCCGTCCAATTACATTTTCCTTTTTGTTTTCTTCGTTGTTTTCGCGGCGTACTACGACAACAACACACGGTTCGGAGGATGTGCGGACTGCGCAAACCAGAACCGAACAGCTAATACATTATTCAACCGAATCACTTTAATATTAATTTCAGCAGAACGCATTACATAATTATCTAATCTTCGTATGACAATATTTAATTTAATTAAACGTTATTTATTGCTAATATAAAAGCATAACCGGAAAGTCATAAGTCTATTGGTTTTTCTTGCATGAAATAGTTTATTGTTTATTATATAAAACCACAACATTGTAATGGGAACAAAATTAAGTGGTTTTTGATAAATAGTAATTGATTTTCGCTCAATAAAATTAAACTGTTAGATTTGTATATAAATTAATAATTACTAATTTTATATTGAACTCTTTAAAGCAAAAATCTTTACCGACATTAATTGGGATATTATTGATGTTAAATGAATACAGAAGAAATGATTCAATTTTAATGTAGGCTAGTAGAAACAAATACTGAATTTTGGTTTTATATTGCTCACAGTTACAAGCATAAGTTTAAAATAAATATGTTTGTAACTGCACGGAGGTAAAATTTCAGGCGCAGAGATATATTTAAAAATTAAATTATAAAACATTTATTAATAATTACTGAAAAAGAAAATATGGAGGCGTTAAATTAATTTAATTGTAAGTCATGTATCTAGGGGTGGCCGAGAACTTGGCGTATGACTTGATAACTTTGTTAACAGCTTCCAGGAAGTCTTTTTCGGTGGCCACCTTCCTCCTAGCACGAATAGCGAACATTCCAGCTTCGGTGCAGACTGATCGGATTTCCGCACCGGTGGAATTGGGGCAGAGGCGAGCCAACAGTTCGAAACGGATGTCGCGCTCCACGGACATCGAACGAGCGTGTATCTTGAAGATGTGCGAACGTCCCTCCAGATCGGGCAGACCAAATTCAACTTTCCTGTCCAATCTTCCGGGTCTCATCAAGGCCGGATCCAAGGTGTCTGGTCTGTTGGTGGCCATAAGCACTTTAATGTTGCCTCTGGGGTCGAAACCGTCCAGTTGGTTAATCAACTCCAACATAGTACGTTGCACCTGATCGAAAAAAAAAATCCAATTAGAATACTGAATCCGAGAATTTGAGTATTCTAAATACCTCGTTGTCACCTCCGGCGCCGTCGTCGAAACGAGCACCGCCGATAGCGTCGATTTCATCAAAGAAGATCAGACAAGCTTTTTTCGATCTCGCCATTTCGAACAACTCCCTGACCATCCTGGCTCCTTCGCCGACGTATTTCTGAACCAGCTCAGAACCGATGACTCGAATAAAGCACGCGTCCGTCCTGTTGGCCACAGCCCTAGCGCATAGCGTTTTTCCGGTACCAGGCGGTCCAAACAACAACACACCCTTAGGTGGTTCAATTCCCAACTTCACGAATTTCTCAGGCTACAACATAAATAATTCAAATTAAACAATTATCACAGACAAAAAGTTTTTTAATTACATGCAATAATGGTGTTTCCACAACTTCCCTCAGCTTCTCAATCTGTTCCTTGCAACCACCAACATCACTGTAAGTAACATCTGGTTTTTCCTCCACCTGCATCATTGTTACAGTAGGATCAATTTTTGGAGGCAATGGAATGTGAATTTGATATTTGTTTCTATCAACTCTGAAATTTTCAAAAATTTTATACTAATTCCAATTGGATTTTCAACACAACATACCCCACTCTCATGCCTTCCTCAATATCAGTCGGTGCGACAGAATCTGCCAGATCCACCACAAACTTTGCAAATTGCTTCACATTGATAATATACTTTGGGTCATCTGTATCAGCATTAATGATTTTAGTGCACCGAGCCACCTGCAATGGTTGCTCATTCTGGAGCGTCTGTTTATCGGCAGCCAAATCCCACAAAGCTGGTGGTGCCAATCCAGTATCAGATTCCTTGATGCCAGTCAATTCATTCACCCTTTTTATAATGAATTGAATGTCATCCTCAACTGTTTTTATAGTTTTTGTATATTGTCCTTGCCCCTAAAAAAATAACACACATATTTATATTTCCTTTCCGCAATTTTCTTATTGGAAAACCTTACATATGTTTTCAGTAAAAGGATGTCTCCCTCGTCCAAAGCTTTAACAAATTAAATATAATTAATATATTATTTATTTCTCATCAGCTGAATGGTTATTGCAAGTACTTACATTTTATTTCCTTTTCAGGCTCCTTCTCGTCCGCCTTCAGTTTCCTCATATCGTCTCCCAAATGATCAGGCATCTTCACTGTATCTTTTACTTATTAGTTATGGGAATAAATACGCTCTTATTCAAGTAAATGATGTTAAAATGTTTATATTCGATGCAAGATTACAAGCAAAAATTTCAGCTTGTCATCAATGCTTCAAATTGCCAACCTTACAGAAAAAAGTAACCTATTTTCATTATTTTACAAACTTTATTTAAAGTTATCAATACTAAAAGTAATAAGTAGATTATTTAAATTGTGATTATTTAATACAACAATATTAATTTCAGTTCTAAAAAGCGAATAATACAAGTTTATTTTTTGTTAAATAAAATGTTAATAATTTCCACAAGATGGAGCAATAAAATTCAATCATTCATAATTTATTAATTATTAATAATGAAGCAAACTGCAAAGAAGATAATATAAATATTAATCGTCTTAATAAAATAATAGGAAATATCCATCAATTCTACGAAACATACATTTCTGTTCATAAATAATATCAAAAAATGCATTTATATATTATTCAAATATTTGGAATTTAGCATTTGTGGAGATATACTGAATTTGGTGATTAAATTCCAATATATTTCAGCTGAGTAAACACTTCGCTGCGAATGAAATTAGCTTCCGAATATTGATTTACGCCTCTCACTCTTCTATATGGAATAGATTCACAAAGCAAAACCTTGTATACATACATTAATATTCTGAGTGGGAGTAAACACAGTTATTATATAAATATGTTTCGAGTTCGTAAACATTTCCAGTCTTGCAAGAACCCGCAAATAGTAGAAATACTTTTCATATTAGGTTAAAATAAAGCGGCAAATACGTATGGTATATGCCAGCAAGATGATCCTACATTTCGTTTTCTCTTTGTGTTTTCTCCATTCAATCCACTCTCTGGAATTTGCTCAGTTGAAGGTAAACGCTCTTTCCGCTGCATAATAGAATGCTTTAATATAATAAACAAAATGGTTTTAGAATGCACACAGATTACATAAACTGGGGAATTCCCAAATTGAATATGTGTCCAAGCTCTCTGATGTTGGGCATATGGAAGAATTGCTGGACAATATTCTGATAGAGAGAGTTGTGGGAACACCTAATCATGATAGAGTGCATGATTACATTGTGAATGAATTAAAGAAATTGGATTATGATGTGGAAATTGATTCATTCCAAGATCGGACCCCAAACATGGGAACCCTCAAATTTAGAAACATCATTGGAACGCTCAACCCAAGGGCAGAGAGATTTTTAACATTAGCATGTCACTATGACAGTAAATATTTTAAGAATGATGTGTTTCTCGGTAAAGAATATCTTATTGATGAAAGTATATGTTTGATGATGTTCGATATTTTTTTAAAGGTGCTACTGATTCTGCAGTCCCTTGTGCCATGATGCTGAATCTGGCTAAAGTGCTTAAAAATGATTTGCAAAAGATCAAGGGTAATGAGGTGACCTTACAGCTATTGTTCCTTGATGGTGAAGAGGCTTTCCAAAGGTGGGGCCCCAATGATTCAATATATGGAGCAAGGCATTTGGCTGATGCTTGGCACAGATCTGTGTCTTCCACAAAGAGTGGTTTTGATGTTAATAAACTGCAGCGGATGGACGCGTTTGTCTTATTGGATTTAATTGGTACTCCCGATCCAACATTTTTCAGCTACTTTTCAAAAACTGAAAGATTGTAAATTATTGTAAAATGTTTAGTATTACCCAAATTTTATTCAAATTATTTTTTTAGGTTCGTGTCTTTGGCGGACGCTGAAGATAAACTTATGAACATGGGTCAACTGAAGAAGTACTCGAAGAATGCGCAACAGAAATATTTCAAACGAAGGTCGTCCCCTTCGTTCGTTGAAGATGATCATGTGCCGTTCATGATTAGAGGTTTTATTTGATATGCAGAGTGTTGGGTTGTTTTGGTTACCTCTTTGGTATTTTGCAGGCGTCCCCATACTGCATTTGATCCCCAAGGAGTTCCCGAAGGAGTGGCACACGCCGGCCGATAATAGAGAGGCAATCGACATGACCACTGTGGAGAATATAAACAAAATACTCAGAGTGTTTGTTTGCGAATACCTGCATGTACCACTCGAGTAATTATCTATACATACGAATATATAACACTTCAGTACTGTCCATTTTTTTTGTTCTTTTATGTTGTACTGCATATTTTTTTATATATATATAAAATATTGATATGTGAGGCTCTTGTTGTTATTTCAACCGGTAGTTATTGCAATATACTTTTATTTTCGTTGATAGCTGGTTGAATTAATAACGTGGGTTCAGATAAGATCGGAGGCTAATTGTATGCGCTTATTTTATTATGTGATACGGGTGGAAAGAATTAATAATTAATTTCTAGCTGAGCAGTAGAGTAATAATTTGGTGTTTCTTTTGAACAGTATTGAAACGGATGGGATCGAAAAATCGTCGTATCAACACATTCCACGCAACGAACTGTGACCAGCATAATTGCTGATTTGAACATTAAAAAAAAGAACAAAGTACATTGATATTTGATTCGTTGTAAAAATAAAGTTGAGCTGCATAGCAAATGCAATTTGCATGTGGCGGAATTTATTTGACAAACATTACGTGTGATTCTTTCTGATTTCCATTTATTTTTAGGCGTGTACTCTCCTTTCTTGATGCGCATAAATTTAAAATTAGTTATCGGGAAAAGAATCGATCCGAAAATAGGTTCGGTCGCAATCGGCGGTTGGCTGATTCAAAAAAGAGTTCTTCCATCAATTGGTCAAGGTGGTCTCGGGCGTTTCCGGTCGCCACTCGCTCCTCGGATCAATAATTTTATAGGTAAACGAAACGTGCGAATTGGATTACGCCCACCACCCGCAGCGCTTCTAAATTTGTTGACCACCTGTTCCCATATTCAAACATGTCTCTTTCTCGTAACCATTTGCAAGCGTTTAGTCGTTAGCAGTGAATCTAATGTTAACTCGTGGTCGTGCCGTCGCCGTAATTAATACAGGTCCTTGAACTTCGGGAGGCTCGCGATTGGTTAATGTGAACATTTTTGCAGTCTCTGGTTGCTTCGGTAGGCGGCCTTTGAATACGCACTGACAAAAACCTTTTTCATTTAATATAACCTAACCTGTGACCTATGACCCAAGTGTCTATTTCCACGCGAATCAATCGGTATCGAGATGAGTTAACAGCACCTGCACAAAGTGAGGCACAGCAAAACGGCACCATGAGATCAGAGGCCAACAACTAGATGCAAATGTGTAAATGAATGGCAGGGGAGGAATAATAATCAATAGTGACACAATAGAAGTAAAACATGACCATGGAAAGCAACCAGACCACTGGCAGCCCCAGCTCCAAGCTGACCCAGAAGAAGAGCATCAAGAAGTTCCTGCTGCCATCGAAGGCACCCAACAAGGTTGGCATAGTGATCACCAGGACACAGAGCACCAGAAAACATTACGAAAAGTTGGATGTTGAGGACAACCTACCAAAGAGTCCCATCATTGTGTCCAGAAGACCTCTCAGTCTGGACATGGCCAACATCAACAATGACTCTGATAATGGAGCCCCATCCCTGGCTGGCAAACCTTTCCTATCACCTGACTTGGAAGAACATCGCCTGCAGGTAGACAAATACAATTAGGAACCTATTATCAGCCAAACACGAATTACATAATTCAATAACATTTAAACTTTTTAAACGCCATAAACAATTTTTTTTGTTTACATTTACAATGTATGCAACCAAATTTGCTCCGAAGTTTGTTCATTTAAAAATTATTTGGATATTTTCAGAGGTCCTCAAATTGTTTCACATTACATAAACATTTAAAAATGCATACATAAATCAGATTACGTTTTCTTATTGTAATTTTCATGAATATTCCTTTAACATTTTCTGAATACGCAATTATTTTCTGCTAGGTGAACGGGGAATTTAATCAATTGCGAAGATGCAGCAGCGTGGAAGATACGAGCTTAAGGTCTGATTTGGATGAGAGTAAATTGAGCGAAAGATGCATGTCCCATGACACGGTATTAAAGGAGGGAGTCACGGTAAATAGGTCAAGTTCCAGCGCGAATAGTCTGGCGAAGAAGGCTTTGATGGCAGCGCAAGTTCTTCATTTGATACCTACGAATAAAGCGAGGCAGAGGAATTTTCTGCAGGGCAGAATTGGAACCAATGCGTTGTTGGGCAGCAAAGAACTAGAAAAGACATTGCCGAGGAGGGAAATTCATATTTTTGTCGGTACTTGGAACATGAACGGACAAAATCCGCCCAAGTATACGTCTTTACTTAATTAATAAATTTCCATTAAACGTTTAATTTTAGGGAATTGAATGATTTCGTGTTGCCAATTAGCATGGAACACGTGCCAGATGTTTTAGTTTTCGGAACTCAAGAGTCTTGCTCGGAGAGGTACGAATGGGAGTCCAGTCTGCAGGAGACCATAGGTCCATCTCATGTGCTCTTTCATTCCGTTTCGTTGGGCACTCTACACCTCGCAGTTTTCCTACGCAGAGATCTGATCTGGTATTCTTCTGTGCCGGAGGAGTCTTGCATCTCGGTGCGACCTGGTAGTGCCTTCAAGACCAAAGGTGCCGTTGCTTCAGCCTTCATGATCTTCGGAACGTCATTCCTTTTCGTCAACACTCACTTGACGGCCCACCAGGAGAAGGTAAAGGAGCGAGTCTCGGACGTCAAGAAAATCGTCTTCTCAATGGATTTGCCTAAAAATATTCCTTGCAAAAATAAGAGCAAAGGTTAATTTATAGAATCATACAAAAATTAAATAATTATTTTTCCATATTTATTTAGATGTGACACAAAATTTCGATTACGTCTTCTGGAACGGCGATTTGAATTTCCGGCTTGCTACTCCAAGGGCTAAAGTACTGGAATGGTTGTCCCATACGAGTTTTCCTCTTCCACCGCATTTGCCGCACGGGTATTTGCATCATGATCAACTGTGCTCCGTTCTCACGGACGGAGCTGCTTTCAGGGGATTTATGGAAGCCAACATCACTTTTCCACCGACGTATAAAGTATTTGGAAAATATTAACCATATTATTGCATATTTAATATTTATTCTTTTGTAGTACGATCCGGGAACGCAAAATTTTGATACTTCTTCCAAGCAAAGAGCACCGGCTTACACCGATCGCATCCTCTTCAAGCATCGTCAGACTAGAAGGTTGAGCAGTCAACCGGATACTCCACCCCTCAGTTGCTTGGAATACGATTCTGTTCCATCCATAACTACATCCGATCATAAACCAGTTTGGGGTGTTTTCAGGGCACACGTGAGACCTGGAATTGACACGTAATCACTGAAAATAATTGAATATTTATTTTTTTTCTAATTGATTTAAATATTTTAGAATGCCCTTGAATGCCGGCCTTTTCAACAGGGACATCTATTTGGAAGGGATCAAGCGTAGGGCGATGGCCCATCACGCAAAGGACGATAACATGGTATGTGTATTGCAGTAACTTGGGTTGCTTTCTTTTTAGGAGTCCGATATTTTCGTTGTAGAAAATTTTCTTCTCATTTCATCGTCAACACTTTTATTTCTTGTCCTCTTTACATTTGTATTAGGTGTTTTCATATGTACGTGAATGATGGTTATCTGGTATAACAGATGGGCACAAGATAAAAGCTCAAAATGAGAATTTCTATTTTAGTACCTGTAGTCTAGTCAACAACACAACAAAATTGTGTCCATAATATTTGGAGTATTTACTATCATTATGTATTAGTTTTACATTTCTTTGTAGCTTCAATACTCAGTGAAACAAACTTCTAGTCGAAACGTATTATATCTATATATATATTTTATTTTATATGTTTAGTGTTTTTTTTAAATTGTTTATGTTCTGCGAGAATGTTACAAATTTTAATAGCAATATGTTCTTTTACTAAAAAAAACGCACAATAGATTTGATTTACTTTTAATTTATTTATTATAGGTGAATGTGTTATTTTTCTATTGTTATTACCTGTTTTGAATTGTTGTGAACGCCAAAGAAATCCGAATCTCTAGTCAATGTGTATTACCTCCCCCGATGCGAGATTACCTTACAGTGATCTTCGCCGTACCAAATTGTAATCTTAAAGAATTGAATCACTTATTTTTTTTTAAATACGAGAAGCATTTAAAAAGAAAATCGTTGTGTATTTGATGTTTGGTTGTCGTTTAAGAACTGTTCGATTGAGTTTTTTTGGAAATCATCCCTCCCCCTTTTTTCTTGAATGTAGTTAGTCTGAAACCATCGTGCCTCTTAACTATGTAAAATCTCATTATACAATTTCTACCTTTTTAAGATGTTGCTGTAAATTAATATATTATATATTATGGCGAAAGAGATATTTATATATAGTAGAGAGAAAATGAAAGAAACTATATGCCTTCCAATTTATTGTTATCTATTATAAATGTTTATCCTGAAAAATAAAGTCTGATGGTCTGAATGTATTTTTTTTCTTCTTATATGCGATCGATGTTACAGATCGCCGGACTTCCATGAATATTAAATAAAGATGTTGAGTATATTGCTGCGACCTTTTAATTGCTTTCGTGAACTCTTATCGAGAGAAGGAAGCGAGACATCGCAGCGCTCATACATTGAAATTCGCGTCGAAGAATTGATGGTTTTCAGAAATTTAACACTCAAACGTGTGAGTGAACGTTCCGCTTTGTTTGCAGTCATTGTGGTTGTATTGGAGACGATTGGAGAATAACAATTGTAAACGTAGATGGAGTTTCAATTTGCGATGCGCAAGAAATTGATTCATCGTCTTTGATATTTGCAAAACCTCGAGCAAAAGGAAGAGAGAAAGTGTTGTGCATGCAATTAAAATGATTACATCGTCTGGCCTGTGAGATGCAATTAACGTTCCAATTAATCAGCGGTAATTGGAAAAATGACATTTGTTATTTGTTTGATCGATACCTCTCCCTGTCTAGCAGCTTTTGTAAATTTAGTTTGCGTTCGAAATTATGGAATCGCGTTGGTACGTTCCGGCTGGTAAAGTGCTGGAGGAGACCCGCATCGAGGATAGGAAACATGCTCTGCACATCAGCAAAGAGAATTGGTCCAATATTACCGTTCATCTGGATCGAAACAGATTGATCGCGGAGGCGAATGAGGATGAAGAGAATAAAAGGAAAGCGATGAAGGAGGCCTCGGATGATATGACCAAAAACTGGGATAATTCTGTTGAGGTAATTCTGTTAAGAAGGTTGCATTTGGATTAAGTGATTAAGTGGGAATTCAGAATTTAAGGAAGCGAAAGGAGGAGCAACGCTATCTGAAGTTCGAGGCCAAGGAGGATAAGAATATGAAGCGATATCTGGAATTGCAGAAGATGCAAGCTGAAGAGCGGCAGATCTACGTGGACGCAATGCGAGATAAGATTACTATGAAGAAGGATTACCCGAAATCTCTACATACAGCATTAGGAGTTTCCGAAATGGTTTACGAGAATGATAGACACTTGGAGCTGAAGCAGAAAATCAGGGAACATTTTAGGAACGAAGAAGAGAAGTACGCCCAAAAGGTGAAAGACAATGCGGCCGCCGAGGCTTTTGAGAATGCGGAGAAGGCAAGAAAGGAGGCAGAGAAAAATAGGAAATATGGGAACGATTTAAAGCAGCAGTTCGTGTTCAAAACTAGCGATTCCTGAAATTGGATATTATAATGTACTCGGTGTTTCAGAATCGAAGATAATAGGTTGGAAAAGGAGAAAATGAGGCAAGCGACGATTGACAAGGAATTGGACGATTACGATAGACGGGCAAAGGAGATGGCGCAAATCGAAAAGTACAAGCACGACAAGCGTTTATCCAATATGAAGGATGCCAAAAGGGCTCTGATGAGCAACATAGAGGCGCAGCGAAAGTATCGCGAATCGATGGTCGCCGAAGACAAGCAGATCGACTTGATCATCTCGATCATAGATAAATCCAAAAAGACGATCGAATGTATGAAGAAGAACAAAGAGCATGATGTAAGCATTTCTCATTGACTGCTTTTGAATGTTTTTATCTTAATAAAATAAATTTGTAAATTTGCAGATGATGGAGAAGCGGTTGGAAGCCTCGCAACGCATAGGGAAATTGGCGACAGAAGACCAATTGGAGCGTCACATGAAAGAAGAGGCTATACTGAAGAAAGCTATAGAGCAACGAGAAAAACAGTATGTTATAAGTATACTCATGTTCTGAATAATTTGAGGATATTTTTGTTAAAGCTATTTGAAGAAGGTGGCGCACGAGAAGGAGAAGAAGGAGCGCGCCAAGAAGGATCTCATTGAGTCACGCAAGGAGTGGCAAGAGCGAGAGGCGGAGCGGATATGCAACGAGAAGGAATTGGCCAAATGGGAGATGCTGAATCGCTGCAAAATCGTGGAAGAGGAAATCAAACTGAAGGAACAGCTAGAAGCCGAACGAAGGGAAGAAATGGAATTGCGACGCAAAGAATTGGAAGAGCAATTGGTAAACTTGTTATTAACGTATCATTAAAATATTCAGCACTGTTTAATTCGATAGGCGGAAAACGCGAAAGACATGAATGCGATGCGCGCCTCAAAGAGCAAAGATTACGAGGATAGTTTGGAGAAATTCAAGCAGGAGGACGATGAGTTCTTCAAGTACGCAAACGAACTATTAGAGCACACCAAAAATCGAGGAAGGATTATCTATCCAATTCAAAAAGTCATACAGAGCTACAAGACAAATATGTTGGGGCATAAGATACCATCCAGACCGTGTGGCAACTGCAAAAGTTTAGGTCATCCGGCCGGATTCTTGAACTCCCAACCCGGAAAGATGTGCCACGATCCCAAGTCGGATCCCACTTACTTGAAGAAAACTTGCAAATGCGTATGCCACAAGGACGTTCTGTTCAAATAACTTCGATGCAGTAAATAATAATAATACGCCAAATCCTGTTTGTTTTCTTTTTTTACTGTGTTTATGTTTAGATAACTTCGCGAAGATCAAATGGACCGCGCGTTTAATCTGGTTCAACGAAAAAAGAATGATTACAAAACAAAACGTTGTGTTTACTCGTCAAGTAGATATGCTCCTTTTTTAATTTAATTTTCGCTTCTCAGAAAACGTTAAAACTGCATCAATTTATGAACATCTTCATTTTGAAGTTGCAATGCAATGGAAGAGTTGACAAAAGATATGCATGTTCTTGATATTGATACGGTAATTGTAATTGAATTCCAATACAAATTGAGTTGTTATTCGATCTTTAGGACTTTATATAAACCCGATATGCTTGTCAATTAGGTGCAAATTCCTATTTGATTTTAGATTTTGCAGATATATAAAGAGGGAGCAGGATTATCTGGATCGCAACGTAATATCGTGACCTCTGCGTATGAGTTTTGTCTTCTTCCGCGCGGAGTCGAGGCGTGCATTAGCGTTAATCTGCTGCAGCTGATACTAAGAATAGTGCTCCGCGACGATCCTATTCCACTGCAGACTATTACTACAGTCATTTTCGATGGGTCGAACTTCAACCCCAATTATTGTGTCAAGATAATCCTCATACATTATTCGAGTTGTTAACTAAGTTCTTGCAAAAAAGTATCTTACTTTAACGCATTGATACAGTTATAACTGTAACTGCGATTTCTTTTGATAAAATATCATATTTCATAATAATCGATTGAAGTTAATTGTAATGAATCTGGCGTCAAATATCTTTAATTTATTAATTTAATTGAATGAATGTCTGCTTAAGTTATTGCTGTTAAAATTGTGTTATGCCAAATGCGAAAAGGATTGCAAAAGTTAAATATTGATGGTGCAAATGTTTCGCTACCGTTTAATTGTCGCATTAGCAGATAACAGTATTTGCAAGGGTCGTGTTTGTGTTTTGCTGTTAGCAGTTTGGCGTAGTTGAATCAATATTGTCTTGCGCGCGATTTGAATATCTCGTTGGTAAATAGCCGGGAGTGAATACTTAAAGAAGTTAAGTAAATATGGTAACGCCTACCACTTAAGTCAAAACCAAGAGGCTATGGGCAGGGAAGGCTCGCGTACCGAGAGAGAGAAAACCAGTTCCCCCAGCAGCAGCAGCATCATCATCATCATCAAACAAATGATTATTTTATGTTATATGTTCTTATTCTTCTCCCCACCGAAGAAATTTCGATGGGAGGTAAAATAAAGATTGATCTGCTGCTCGATCGAGCTCTTCGCGAGTTTACATTTATTTTTATTACCGGGGTTCCTTTCCGATGATTAATCGAATCGGTGGAAGAGCGCGGGGTCCGGCGAGGCTCCTCCGCATCAGCAGCATCTGGGGTCGGTCGGAGTGTAATAGCCTTGGGCTGTTTATGCATATGAACTCGGAGGCATTCAGTAGTAGGTGGGAATGGTCAAGAATTGTCCAGTCCAACGGCACAAGAACCTACGAGGATCCCCCGATAGTTCCTCGACGGTCGTCATCCGAGGAGCAAGCAGAAAGCAATCGAGCAGTGCGTGCGTCGTCTCCTCTTCCGAAGTTGCGTTGAGAGAACGTGAGGAGAGAGCCTCCGCCACCGGACGCGTTCAGCTTTCAGTCAGTTTCAGGCGCGGAGATGAGAGTGTCGAATTCGTGCGGCTGAAAAACAGCCCCGCCGCCGCGCGCAATGTTATCAACATCATCACTAGTTGTCCAGAGGACGACCCCAGCAGCAGTTATCAGCGTCTTTGGTGCCATGCTTCATGTCCTCATCTTCCTCGTCTTCGCACCCAAATGGATCACATCTCAAGGTACATTCGCCGCATCCTCAATACATAATTATATACAATTATTTTCAAATCGTTGAAACTATTAACAACATTTTTAATAAGCAATGCGCGTTCTAATTTTAAACTCCGCCGCGATAAATACCATTTGATAAGCAAACCTTATCGAATAAACCCAATTAATACAAACAGTTTTCACATCGACTGCAACAACTTATTTCATATTTTCAATTGAAGAATTCTCAATTCTTAGAATTACATAATTAGTTCATAAACTTATTCTACTATAATTAAACTTAGATGAAAACTCATTTCGAGTAATCACTTATATTAACTACAAACTTACGTAACTGCTAAAATTATAGCTGCTGCTGAAATTGAAAGAAAAACTATTACCTAAAAATTTGAAATTTTTAAATAAATAAAAAATATAAAAATATAATATTTAAATTGACAAACTTATATTTGAATAATTAAAATTTTGCAAGGAATAAATAATTTTGATTTATTTAAATTGTAAAGTAAATGAAATAAAGAAATATTTATTATTTTAAGTTAAATAATTCTTAATAGTTAACTACTTTTTTAACTATGCAATTTCTTATTAGTTTATTGAAAGATAAAAATGAAATGACTTTTATTGTGAGCAATCAGCGGTTTGTTTCGTTATTTTCAATGCATAAATAAGTAATAATGAAAGGAGAAGAGTAGAGGAGAAGACGTATCGAAGGTACAAACAGTGAATTTCTAATGGACGCAATAAAACAGGACGTTTGTATTCAGAGACGCGGCTTCCAGCACAATTTAAAAACCATTTGAGTAATGGGAATGGCGAGTAGTTTGGAATTGCAAATGGGATGCGTTCAATAGTAATTGAAACGTGCCAGCATAAAATTATTCGTGTTGTTGCTCGGTGTGAGGTGCAAAACAATATGAGATAAATTATTTATTTACTTCTTTTAAGTGCATGTTATTTTTGCTTTTTCTTCTTGTTTCTCTTTCTCCGCTTTGTTGAAGCTGCAACTAATGTGCGAAGAATCACGTAATGCGCGTTAAACAAGCGCGAATAATTTGCGATTTAAATGAAAGCTCGGATGGATGCACGTGGCGGGAATTTGTACGATAATGCTGCAGTAAAATATGGAATTTATTGTTCGCTGTTGTTGTTGTTGCTGATGTCGTTGATGGGCCGGGATGAAGACGTGATGGACTCGTGAGGAGATAACGATGCGTGCCGCGGAGAACGAAGAAAGAGGCAGCCATAAAATGCGTGAAGAGCATTCTTGAAATGTATCGAGCGTATAAATATAAATAAATGAGACATCAACAACTGTTGGAGAGGACAAGTGATGTTGTCCGGCGTGGCACAATGATGGATGGATGCTTGGGAGGTTGGATCGTCTCCTTCTTTTCTCGCGTGCTTCTTCCTTCCTTTCGATCGTTCTCGCACACCATAAACTCGACCGATTCCAATTCCGAAACCCAACACCACGAAGAAAGAACTCGCACATGCACATAACTCGATCCCGTTTTTCCTCCACGATCAACTGGACCCCAATTGCTTTTTGTTTAATTGTTCGAGCAATACGAGGCGTATTCAATTTCATCCCGTTGAGACAAGCCACAGACTCAACAAGCAATGAAATATACAATGCGAACGCACGTATATTTCTATATTCAAACATTTTTCCCTTCTCCTCTTAGATGAAATACACAAAAACTTAGTCATCGCTACTCTCTCCAGTAACTACTCCATTCTTATCATCATCCACACTATCGAATCCGGAATGCTTCTCGTTTCCCATTTCTATTTGTCAATTCCGATAAACGCTGCTTCGTTTTACATTTAAAACGCATTTACAACACTTTAAACATTTTCTGCAATCTTTCATTTCTAGCCACAACATTATAAATCTTAAACTCATAATCGTAGAAATATATATATTATTTTATGCTCTAAAAGATTATAAAACTTAAATAGTAACAATTTGACGTTTAAATTGTTAAAGTCAATTATCAACATTATTTACTATAATTACATTTCACCCATAACTATTAATTATCATGTAAAAAACTGCAAAACTGATAAAGCTTATATTAATTAAAACTCAAAAATTATGCAACTTAAATTGTAACAATCTAAATTGACGTTTTAATTGTCAAAGTGAAAAATATTTTTAAATTGGCAAAAACCGTTAAATGCTTGTCAAAGTTGTCAAATAAATCTATAATTTTAAAAGTTCACTCAATTAACACATTGACTGCCACGTCGACCATATATGGGTGACACCACTTTGATCACTGTGGGCTCCGTCACCCATATATGTGCGACACGTTGTATTTCAGTTGAAGCCATGTCGGAGAAATATGGTGGACACTCTATGCTATTTTACTATAGTGTTTTAAAGTGTGGCCTCTGGCAAAACTTTTGGTATATTGGTTTTGGCACTGCTCAAAAAATAAGAGAAATAACAACAATTTAATTATTTTAGTAATTTATAGCAGTACTTCCTACAAGTTTTTCTAATCTTGCATAACACAAAGTACACATCCGGCGTACCTTTTTATTATTTTCATCCATTTTAGTTTTTAGAACATGAACATTACGACAATTGGGTTTGACGTGTTTATTTATTTTTTGTAAATTTAGCAAGCTTGATGCTATTTCTTCTCGAAACCATTTAGTTGCTGTTTTATATACTACAAAAGCATTCACAAGTGAAATACCTACCAAATACTCTAAGCCTAGCTTCCGGTACCACTTTATACCTTTCCTCAGGGTCGTGGCATATGAACAAATTTGATCTGATAGATCAATACCAGATTTCCCTCTGTTGTACGATAGCGCCATACATACCCCATTAGCGTGGCCCCGGGGTAATTTTTTTCAAAAAGTGTCGTGGCAGTCAATGTGTTAATGGCATTATCATTGCAATTAATCTATTTATTACATAATTATAATCATTTTATTATTTTTTTTTTGTAATATTAAGGTCACCATGATGGATGTAACTATTTGTAAATTTAGTAGATTACTTGTCCGAAGTAATCAGTCGGTGCAATTGATTAATGCTTTGTAGTCGCCTTGACACCTCATTTGTGGTCTCCATTAGCTTGCGACCAATAGCAATTTGCAATACCTTTAATTGGGAAAGCCTTCGCGACATCCTCAATCATAAGAGCGAGAAAAAGAAAGAACCTATTTGCAGTTACGTATTTATTTATGAATAATAACAAATCGATTAAAACTAAGCGTGTTTATTTATCGTTCCCACGCGGTTCGCGCGAAATAGCGAAAACAGTTCGATTCTTTTTGCCGGATAAATATGTAAATTTCCAATTGGAACATGCACCGCTGATGGATTATTAATAGTTATGCCAATTTATTCCACGCGTTATTTCAATGCAAGTCATTCATTTGCAATCGCCTCTTTCTGTTTCTACATGTTCTCTTTTATTATTTATTCATGTTACACATCCACTTTAATTGAGCGTTGATTGAACAATTTGTAATTGTTTTTCACTTTCCAATGAATTTATAAATAAAAAATATTATTATAAATAATTACGAAATTTAAAAAATTCAGTTTATATTGTGAGAATAAAACATAAATAGTATTTTTACTCAACGTGCAATTTGCATTAATACATTTTCTTTTACAAAGCGGAACAGAAATATAGAATATGCCATGCATATATATGATGATTTTGCAAGAACTTATTTGCATTTCAGTGCTGTAACAAGCTTTTGTGCAATGCGATTTTAATTTTTCTTACCTAGATTCTCGGTTCGGACATAATTTAGTGAGATTATAACTGCGACATGGATCCGCGGAAATTCGCGACGGCAAAGAAAACTTCTCTCCAACAGAATTGCATATTTATGGTAATACGAATTTATGCTTGTAATACGATAACAATCTGGAGGAAGAAACGTGAATTTATATTCGAAATTTACCACAATTGGATATTCGTAATTCATTAAGTTAACTATTTAGAATTTGTTAATTTCGTTTTCATTTTTATTAATTTTTGTTTGGCTTCGTTAAACGAGGCAATGAAGTGCGATTAGCGAGGTGCGTTTAAAGCTCTCAATTACCGCTCGGCCGGAATGAATAATCATCGTTTTATTAATTAAATTTACCGAATTAAAAACGATATTCGTTACGTTTTATTATCGTCGCATCAATTTTTATAAAATTTTAAATTAGACTTAAATGAACGCAACGAGCTCTAATTTATTCATGCAGTTATACATCTATATTAACTGTACTTATAAACATAAAATGAACGTACCATGTGTTGAAAAACACGCTAAGTGCTTTCAATCCATTCAAACTATTTGCTTCTCCCGTTTTCTGTTCTTTTCATTTTATTTTACTTTCGAAGCACCAGTTAGCTGAGCAGAAATATTACTCACTTTCAATTTTTTTTTTTCAAACGCCAACTAAATTTTAAATTGCAAATAAACTTCGGAGGAGCTTAGACAAATATGCGTTGCCTTGGTAACGAAATAACTCTTTAGCGAAATGAAGCGTCGGTTTATAAAGTTGTTGAGTGAGTCAAGAAAAAGTTGCACGATGAGTCGCCTCATGTGGCTTCAATTAAGAGGAAACTTCTGGTCCCAGAAACGATTACTTTCTCGAGTGAGTTTTACATATTGCACGAACGAGCAGCGACCTTTATAATCGCATTTAACGTCTCCATAAAAATGACATTTCTATGTTGACAGTTTCACACATACTTGATTAAAGTGTGTATAGATCCGATTATATTTTTTTTTCTTAAATTAGAAAAATATTGAAATTGTGTTAAGACGTTTTTTGAGGGATTATGTAATACGATTTTCTAAATTCTAAGAGGTTTAACAAAGATTATTTCTGTTATCTGGAGAATTGAATATAAGTGTTTTTGACGAAGATTTAAAGTGAAAATGGTTGAAGACGTTCTTGAGTGATTACGGTGTGGGAATTCTTCCGGAGATAGTGGGAAGATTAAATAATTGAGATTTGTGCGGACAAATTAGTAAAAGAAGGAAGTTCCAATTAAATGCATTCCCCGGATTACCGAGCTTTGACTACGGAGTGTTGTTTGTTTAACAGTTCTTTTTCATAAAGTATTCAAATCGTTTACGGCGCAGCGGCGATTTAAATTAAAATGTAAATGGAAATTTAATTCCGAAACGATTTATCGTATTGTTTGTATTCACTCCATTGTTCGAGACAGGATGAACAAACAAAAACGAAGTAAACTTAAACAATTACTGTTTTAAACAGAGCTGGAAGTGCGAATGGAAACAGTTTTGCACCGTTGTTGTTTGCAGATAACAAACGATGTTTGTTGAGCTGGATTGATGGATGGATGGATGGATGGGTGAATGTTGCTGTGTGCAGAGCTTTTGTGGTCGTTGCGCGAGGAAGAGAGCGAGAGTTGAGGCAATTTATCGTTCCAATAAAAAGCGATGCCGGTGATAAATCAGGCGGCCGGGAATTTCGAAGGAGACATCTAAACTTGTCAAGTGTTGTTACAATAATAAACTGCTGTAAGAAACAGGTTTTGTTTATGTACTACTCTCGCTCTTTCGTTGCGCAGATACGCATTCTCCTCTCTTCTCTTGAGGGAGCTGCTGGTAATGGCACGAAACGCTTTTTCGCTCTCTGCATGTTTGCTTTTGCATTCTTTTTCTTTCGTTTCGTTGTTCTTCGCTCCTGGTTTTGGTACGCTCGTTGTATTTAACTGGACTTTGCTTTGCGACGCATCGAATTGCTTTGACCATATAGGAAAAAAAATAAGCGTACCCTTTTTCCCATTTGCCGAAGAGCGTTACGATCTTTTCAGATGTAGATGAAGATGGATATCTTTCGAGATCTTGGTACATTTTATATATACGGCGTCGATAAACTGCTTCCAGTTAATGAAGACCCGGTTTTAATATGCGCGTAATTGAAACGCAATCACGCTTTTCGCATTCTTCCGCGCTGCACACTAAATCAATTTCTCGCTTCCCATCAGAACTGATGCTTAACTTAAATTATATGGTCAACACTTTTATCTTGCATCAAAGATATAAAATTCTTATAAGGCTCAAATGATTACATCATTTTCCATACAAAATAGTTTGATTATTTGGTTTTATTGATTAAAAGTAACTTAATAAATGTTATTACTATTTTGTAGCTTACATTAATAAATAAAGTTTACTGAAAAAATATTATGAGTAAATGTCTGCAGACGTTAATGATGATATCGGATATACTTAGATTTTTATGCACTGTCGTTTGGTAAATAAAGAGGTTTATAAATGTGAGGACCGAATTTTCTCAAATGCCTTTTTGCCGTACGTACACTAGTATGCAACAACAACAACAACAACAAAAAAGAACAAACAGCAAGAAGTTTTATAGTGTTCCTCGCTACAATAACCATAAATACGTGTATTTGCGTGATGTTTGCGCGAGAAGTGGTTATATAAAGTGGCCGTTTCAATAAAACCAATAATCCGCAGAATTTATGAGCCGCACTCGCGCACATGGCACTACCACGGTGAAGAGGCGAGAGAAGGAATTAACGACCGTTACTTCTTGGTCCTCTCGTCTTCTTCCGAAAAAGAAGAAGAGATGATCGAGAGAGTTGAGAGAAATGTTCCATCTCGTACCACGATTCTCCTCACCTCGTTACCAAACCGCAATATATTAATTGTTTTTGTAATTTTCCTTTTCTTTTATCTTTTTCAGAGCTGATGTGCTGTTCGCACGCCACAGGAAGCTGCAAGTCGATCTGCGAGAAGGTAAACTATTTTCGTCCTTCGTTTGATCTTCATTTCATCCCGATCCCAGCGACTCACCTAATCAAAACGCCAATAAATTTGAGTCGTTGCTGGGGATGCGAAACGGGAACTACGTCTTCTAGTCTCTTGGATGAAAGCCAAAAGGGCCTTCTCCTCCTCCTCTCTCACCTCTAAATCAAAACTTACAAAGAAACGAACGCTTCTCAAAGCGGCGCACTTAATTACACCGAAATGCGTTTCTAAATTTGATCGTCGGGATTTACCGGTAAACCGTGACACATTTTTGGATAGTATTTCACGCCGCAAGAACTCCTCGTGCATCCTCAATCATGGACTTTTCTTACTTTACTTTTTTTGCGGTCTTTTCGCTTCGTTTCGTTTCGTACACGGACTTTTTGCATAACGTGTACTGGAGATTCTCACGCGAAGCGCCACATGCTGGTTTATCTTCTACGAAATACCAAATAAATTGCGGAGGAACGAAAAACGGACGAAGTCTGCACGAATTTATTTCCATATCGAGAATAACCGAAATATATTAATAAAATAATTGTATTTCGTAAAAGTTACAATTCAAAATAATTTTTAAAATGCTCGGATTTTCTTGATTTTATTATAAAAGAAATAACTTTGGCTATAAAATTATGTTTTTTTTTTGTAATTTAAATCGCAAAATTTTCGTTTTAAATTTGGATTTCACGCAGTAAACGTGTCATTAAATTTCTATATTTAAGAAAATGATAATCTACTTTAATATTTCCATGTGTGATGTTTACGTTTTGAGGATTATATAGTTGGCTTTTAATGGATTTCTAAAAATTCATTTTGTCTGCAAACGCATAGTTACATATTGAGGAGTTCTTTGAAGTCTTCTGCTTTCATTTCTTACCCTTCCGGCCCCGTTTCTATTTTTTTTATTTTGAAGTGTTTTTATCTTCTCGAATACAGATTCATTCATTTCCTCTATTTTTTTATTGCTCCCTAATTTCCACTAGATGAGCGACTCGGAGATAAACAAGGATAATCGAAAAACAACACGTAGAGTCTTGAAATTTGAAATGTGTAAACAGAGTTGGGAAAAAAAAATCCTCTTCTCTAGCAGATTGTAAACATATTAAGTACGCTGCATTTGTATCGCACAAGCAGATGTTGTTGACTGCGAGATGAGACCCGATGAAAATGTTTTTCTTTTTAGAAATTTATTTGTAGAAGTTTTTCCTTTTTTCGGTTTGAGAATAATTTTTTTTTGGAAAGAAATTCAAGTGGTGAATGCAAATGAAGTGCGGATTCGTGTTGGGGATGTCTGGATGTCCCATGTACCTTTTCCTCTTTCTCTTATTTCTTCTTCGTTGTTTCTTTTTTCTTTCTGTTATTTTTTTTCGAAATTTTACTTGTCCGTGAGTTATGGGGGTTCATTTTTTAGCAGCGGGTTCCATCGGGAGGGACATCCACGGCCACTTGTTGCGCCGCATGAGGCGCTCACTTATTATGCATCTCAACGTATTTTATTGGTACGGCTGCAGCATCTCTCTATATCACAAAACATACAACTTCAACTCGATGCTGTTTGAGAAATGTGGGAGGAATCCCTTTCTCTCTTCCTTTCTTTGAGTCTCCATTCTCACTACTTCTGCCTTCTCTTCGTATCTGTTTTGATTAACAAATTCTTTAATTGTGACTTAATCTATTCGGTCGGTGACTAACGCGACATATTTTTCACTCGTTACACGACTCGAAATTGCCGCATATTTTTTACATGAAACTATATATTTTCTCAATTTTATTATTTTATTTATTGAATCATTTAGTATTTAATATAAAAATATCAACTTCTTCATTTAATTTATTATTATGTTTTTACCAATTATTAATATGTGATAAGAAAATTTATTGATGATTAATTAATTTTATAAAATTGTTGGGAAATGAAAAAATGTGAAGTGAAATGATGTGTGTTTTACGCAATACTTGTTACTAAATACATCAGATATTGGATTCTAAGCAGATGTGAAGAGGCGCAACTGAAACGTCGAGAAGAAGAAAAAACGCATAATGTAGAAGAGAAGAAAACAGAAACACTTTGGGGCTCTCAAAGATTATGTTGATTAATGTGACATAAACACCGGAGAGGCCTCTTTTAGAAGACGGAGAAGAAACAAGAAGAAAACATATTTGTATATATTATATAAGTTGAGTGCTTCAAGAGAGAGACTGAAATATTAATATGGGCCACATAATTAATCCCACGTTTCTCGTCTTATTTATGCCAAAAATGTGGGGTTGACGAATTATCCACCCTCATCGACAGTTTCCTCTCTCGTTTTTTTTTCTTTCTTTATGCGCTTGTTATGTATCTGTGATTGTTATTATTATCATTTTTGGTGGATGTAAAGAGGCGGCGGTAGCTGCGGCGGCGGCATTCGAGCCCGGGGATTTGTCGACACACTTTGGAATCCTTTTGATCTTCAAAAGCGGGAGCCGTCCAAATTGGCCAAAGACGAATGCGTCGCACGCCATTCACGAAAACAAAATGCTTTACGACCCCGATTTTCCTTTCAGAAGAAAGAAAAAAACGTAGAAGAGATGCGCACCTATAAATCACGCCTGATCTCTCTTAGTTGGCTGCTCTTCACGAGTCAACGCTTCCTATGTTTAATTTTCTCTCCTTAACATTACCTTAATTCTATTTTTTAACTTTATTGACTCATTAATTAGTTCTTTAAGACCGTATTTTTTGTTCAAAACAACCCTAATTGAGAAATAAACACGTTTTGTCTTCAACATTACCTTAATTCGATATCTATTTTATATCTAATATAAAAGAGATATTTGTACTTTTCGTATAAATCAAGTTTAATTTCTGCAATTTCCTACTTTTTATTTTTTTTCTTTTTTTTTATGTTTATCTTTGTATTAAAATTTAAAATTTTCCTGATTATCCTATATTGAGTGAAATTTGCATAAATCACACTGAGTCAAATCATCAAGTCTCATCAACATTTTATGTTATTTTATTCTCCATGTTATCGTTATTCTATTTTTTTGTTTGTTTCGTTTCTTTATTGGCTCTGTAATTTGTCCAATTACCGAGTTAATTCTGTCAATTGAGTGCTAAGAGGGAAATGGGTAATGATCGTGGCGCAGAGCGCGCGCGAGCTCGTAATGTGACTTAAGTGCGTTCCTAACACCCTAAATTCTGGTCGCACGAATATAATTAGCGAATTGGAAATAGACTGTACACAGCTCTTCTCGCATCGCATTTCCCTCGCCGCAGAATCCTTTTCCAGAAAAGTTACATAAAATTCGCTTCCGAGTGATTACAGCTGCTGCTGCTGCTGCTGTCGGTGGTGGGTGCGGTCACTTCAGTGGGCTTCGAATTAAAATAAATTTGTCGTTTCCAACCAACCTTTATTTACAAAGCAACCAACAATGGGAACCGTTCACAAAAGACTCGAGCAGCACCATCAAATAGAATCTAGGTGTACGGTTACAACCCATTTCACACGTACATAGAAGAATCGTATTACATAAAAAAATACCGATTTTTAATTTACCACAACAGAAAAATCCTTAAAATTAAATTAGAATTAAATAATTAATAATTCTGTAATAAATTTTATGTTATTGATATCTTTCAATTCCTATCAGGTTTGTTAATGGAATGAGAAATACGTGAGTTTGTATATGCCAAGAATTAACTAGTCGTGTTTGAGCCTGAGGGAAACGATACTTTATTATTGGTGCTCTTGTCTCGTCGTAAATTACTGACGTTTTTTTTCATTTACCATTCCGAAGCGTTCTCGTTTTATGGACATATTTTACTATCGAATTTGTAATTAAAATAGAAAACAACATTGACATTCATTTCAATTTAAACAGATAGATTTAAAAATATTAGTAAAAATTTACACTAAAAATTGTTGCAATTTTTATTTGTCAAAATCAACATTTTTGTCAATTTGTTCGTTTTTAGTGTTTATTATTTAATTTAGATATAAACTTCACTACAATTTTATTTTTTCTTTTAATATCAATTTTATTAATGAATGAGATTTTTTGGATTTATAATTGCTTTTGAATTTTCTACTTAAGAAAAGTGAAATTACTTTAGTGTTTGTTGATGGAAGATGAGCTGTTAGAATATAATTTCTTTCAATAAGTCTGAACGTTGTTTCGTCTTCGGGGCGTGAGTCAAAATATAATTTATTTAGTTGTATTTATTTTTTTGTTAATCCGTGGTTATTAAGGAAGACAAGTGAGGAGTCGGACAGATGCGACGCTATTTCAGGCGTCAATGCTGATTGAAATATGCGGCTCGCTTCCTCCATTATAACCTGCCACACACTTCATGAACTGAAAATAACGCGCATCTCGCATTACCGACGACCATTGATTTATTGGTAAGACGAGCAGACCTCACCTCACCAAGAGATAATTTTATCTATAAGCCGAATGATGAGAAGAAGAGAAGAACGCAAAATGCAGCGCGCATTGCAGGAGCAGCAGTAAATAGCCGGCCGCAAAATTAAACTTAATTAAAACGGTCGGATCCATCTGTCGCGCGCGCCTCCACTTATTTCTGGCCGCAAAGTATATATCCTCCGCAGCGGCGACGGAAATAGAGAGATATGGTCCCGCATCGGATTCCGGATTGATTCCGAAGGATTCTTCCTCTTCGTTTCGCCAATGGGTTTTATGCATATGATGGACACCCACGGCACATCGTGTCGCATTAAGAATGCGTAATTAGCGTGCACGAAGAGGTGGAAGAGAAGGGGTCTAAGTAATGGGCAACGGATGTCGTTTTGAATGTTTCATCGCGAGTTATTGTCTCCTCGGTGGCGGAGGGAAGGAGGAGGAGGAGGAAAACGAAGTCTTGGCTTGCACGAGGAAGGTTCGCGTTGCCTTATTAATATTAATGCTTCAACCGTACGGACGATTCCAGAAACTGCTGTCCGGTGCCTTCTTATTATGGAAAACGCGATCCGCACATTCTATTGCACACGAAATCATCACCAACAACAACAACAACAGCAAAATGTAGTAATCCAATCATTCCCACCCTCCGTCAAAAGACCCAAGAGTTGAATTACAAGAGAAGAAAACCAGCTGGTCCTCCCCCAACAAAAAAATAATTTTCCAATCCCGGAAACGAACATAACATAATGCAATTTACAGCTAAGCCCATCTGCGCTTAATCCCGAAGATTATCCCTTTGTCATGCACACAATCGAGTCCCTAAAATGCGTTAATCTCTGTTTACACTTCTCAAATAGTCCGTGTACCGACCTCTTTGAATTATTCAAAGTCGCTCATGGTAGCGGCGCAGGGGAGGAGGTTGAGTTAAATCAGTTATTCAGCACGCGACACAGGAACATAGACCGGGCTACGACCGACATCGACACATCCGGCCTTTCCATATCTAAACACTAAATACGATTGAAATGCGCGCAGCGCGAAGATCTTAATCGCCGAAATTTACAGTAAGACAAACGCGAAATTTATTAGGGTTACTTATTTCAGTCTGCGTTGAGATATCCGGATCGAAGCGCCTTCTGGCTACATGCGATGCGCTTTTGTTTCGTAGAACAATAAAGGATAATTATTTCCATCTTCCACTCCACTCGATTTTTTAAAAATTTCAATAGAACTGCGTCCGTTTTATCGGCTCCAGCCGTTCATTCTAATAGCGCTGCATTAAACTGTAGTTTTATTGTGCCAGCATCTATAATAATCGAATTCCATTATACAAAAATCAACTTTTTTAACGTTTAATTATAGATTCTTAATCAATTATTATCACTAAAATCTATTAAAACAACGTATTTAATAAACTGAAAGAAATTTTTTTTTGACCCAAAAAAATATGTTACTTATATTTATTTCGTAATGCATACAGTAGGATTTAAACATTTATATAAATTTGTTACGAAATAAGTTAAAAAAAACCGTTAAGTTAACACGTTTCACCGTCGGATCTTTTCATCTTTTAACTATTTCTTTGGTTAATCCAATAATATGGAAACTTTATTTATGTTTAAGTCTTGGTTATGAAGAGGATGCAATAAAATATGTACGTTTTTTGTTGATTATAAAAATAAAAATGCTTTTCATTCTTTGCCAAAAGGTTGCCCCAGATTCATACAAAAAAAAATTAATAATAACGAAAATAAAATTATATCATCTATACTTTTAAAGTTTTTACATTTCTTCTTTAGTTTATAAAGATATAATTATTTATTTGTTCGAAGAAACAAAGAATATATTAAAAAAAAATATATGTAGAAGAATTCTTCATGTTTTGCATGCATTTATTCGATTCCAAAGTGTCTTAGCCTACTTAAAGCTTGTTAAAGTACGAGCACGATTGAAGGCCAATGTAGACCGCTATTGTTTATGTTTATTGTTACGAATTCAATGAAACCGTTCTGCATTTAAAGTCACGGCTGTTTACATTACTTTTTTTTAAACATAAATCGATTTTAAGTCGAAAGGATATTTTTCCTCGCGTTTCCATATAAAGCCTAATTTATTCTTTTATAAAGTGCGCATTTCCTACAAAAATGTAAACGGTATTTAATTAGTTACCATTCACCTAACACAGCAATGCAATTTGCAATAATAAAAATTAAATACAAAATGATTTTATATTAAAAAAAAACACTTAAATTTCAGTATTTAGCATTTTTTTTTCATATTTTTTTTTAAGTTTTTCATTAAAATTGAAATCCTAATGATGATTTCGACGCTGGTAAAGAAAAAATCAAACGTAAAGTAAACTTGAAGCTGCTGCTTCAATTAGTTGTAATTGCTGTAATTAGGCTTTAAGTTTAGATTTTTAATTTTCGAGCTAATTATGATCGTTTGGAAAATTCATGAGAATGCGTTTTTTTTTTTGCGAAGTACTTTGAACAATAGATCTTCGAAGAAAAAAATATAATTTAAATGATTTTGTAAGAAATATAAATATATATTTTTTTAAGTTTTGTTAAATTTAAATGCACTTTAAATAATGTTTCTTTATTATTATTATTAGTGTTGTTATTTAATTTATTTGTAAATTTTGTATAGTGTAGCTGTTTTTGTACCTGTTGCGAGTTTAGGATCAGATAAGAAGAAGGTTGGAAATCAAATATCACGTTCGTTTTGTATCATTGATATGACTATAAAGTTTCCAACCGTATTTGTTAATTGATACAATCTTTTTTTTATGATATTTAATAAATATTTGTATTAATTTAATTGGAAAATGTTGGCTTTAAAAAATGGAAATATCTCGTGAGAAAGGATGTATTAAGTCTGAATAGCATTAAGCGTTGAGTATGCAGAAGAGCGTTCAATAAACAATAAAATAAACACGTAATTAAAATGCCACCTGAGCCCACATTTGCACATAAATTAATTTGAAACTCGAAGGCGTTTCGCGTTTCCTCGAGATGTTCGTTGTTAAAATATTATTATTTAGTTTCTGGTCATCTGTAAATCGATTATTTGCCTCTACGGTTCTTGTAAAGGGAATGCGAGAAGAAGTGGAAACCGCGGGGTGTCGAGCCGGAGCCCGTCATGAGGCATTATTCATCTCTGTCAGAACGGCAGACAGTGTCGTCAATCTTTCGATATTCCCCACTTTGCATGACACGAAATCAAACAAACGATCAATCACAAAGCTATCCTGTCCCAACTGTATAACTCAAAATCATCATCTCAAAACTGTGTTCGGTTTCAGATTTCGTTGGTGGACATCGCCGCGGACGCTAAGCTTCGCAACCAGACGGTGCAGGAAGTGCAGAAGTTCTGCTCACCTCAGCTGGTAAGTTCGAAATTTTGCAGATCTTGATTCTCGTTTGGGAAGTGCGAGAGATGAGTGAGTGACATAATCCGTGCGGCACTTTCGGATGACAGTTTCGAGAACACCTATTTCTCTCGGACAAGAAGAAACCAGAACGAGAACAGATCGAGATTAAGATTAGAGGAGATGGATGGATGGAATCCGTGTTGGCTCCGGAATATTATATTTAAATTGGAATGACTTATTCATGCTCCGATCCTCGTTTATTTTGTTTTCTTGTTTTTTTTTTGTTGCTTTTCGCTCATATTTCTCTCTCTTTTCTGTTTGCAGAATAACTTTTGGGAATGCCTGAACACATCGTTCGAAGGTAAGACAAACGTTAATACAATAATGAACGCCCTTATCAATTAATTATCTGGCGCAATTTCCATCGGGGATTTATGTGCACACCTTAATGATAGCTTTTGGTCCCCGGTCAGGATTTATGGTCTTAATGTAAATATGGAGCTGATTGGGGGCTCGGATGCTGCTGCATTAAGTGGTCCTCGTGTAATTTATTTCGAGTACCAATTATTCCCGGGAAGAAATTATTCGCGTGGTTTCTTCTACCTCTTTTCTTCATCCTCGAGAACCGTCCATCGCCAAAGGGGATGAGGTTTTTGTTTCTTTTGCAGATTTTTGTTTTGGGACGATGGTAAGAGGAATGGCGTGTTGAAAACGAGAGATGGCGAGATGTTCGTGTGCGATACGGCCTCCTCGGTTGCGGCTACTTTATCCCGAGCATCGTGTTCGGGATGTCCTCTCTCCGAGGTCTTAAAATTTATTGCCCGGTTTCGCCTCCGTGCACCGAACAAAACGAAACTCTCCAACCTACCGCACGCTCAGCATCCATATATACCCGAAGAATTGCAACAACTCACACTTTTCGCATTTCTTTGCCAATGGGAAAAACCAAAGTCAAATATCGTGCGGGTTTCAGTTGGAAAGATTCAATAACGCCGCCAATAGAATTTAAACCTTTCAAGTTGCTTAGAAACCTTACGCAGTAATCCATTAATTCTCATATTTTCCAATTATTAAAAATACTTTATTTTTTTACTTTAATTCAAGAAATAAATATTTACGTTTATAATAAATCTATAATAATGCAGTGTGTCGAGTGTTAATTGAAAGCGTTGAGACTTGTAAGTTCAGTAATCAGAAGTGCAATTACTTGTAATTATATAAAGTACTTTCTAATGGTAGTGTTAGGTACATTTCCTTCATTCAAATATAATCTACTACTTTACTTAACAGTTATTACACATCAAGTCGATTTGAAAAATATAATTAAAAATTTAATTCAATCGTGAATTTATTACCGGTATTTTCATTCACCCTCTCTATGATGACTAAATGGTTTAAAATATTCAAAACTTTAATGACACCAGTCCAATAATACTCCCTCATAAATCGATAAATATAAAATATGTATTTATGCAGTGCTCGATCAATTCGTTTACTTCTACTAATATTTAATTTCTTTATAAGTTTAAGTACATGAATTTCGTTCCTACTTGATATAAATAAAATAATTTTGTAACTAATTTATAAACTGGGGGATAATTTTAATCAGCAACAGCAACCAGTGGCGACATCTATTTTTACTCACCGTAAGAGAAGTTGAAGATACCTGCTAAGAAGACCTTATTCTTAGTTCTATTCTTATATTCATAATAGCTATGTTATTAATATATGAAATTTATAGACTGTAGTAAAAAAGACGTTATTCTTGCCTTGCCTAAATACTTTACAATTTCTTTAATGCTTATTTCTAACAGTAAAGGCTCTATTGTCGAATGAATTGCGCAACGATTTATGGGAATTGGATAAATTACGACTCTTAGGTCAAAACGTTCGCAGATAACGGATAATATCATTTTTTGTTTTCTTTTCAAAGATGTTGCATTCATCTTTATTTGAATTAAATTCATTTTGTTGCAGTAATTTAAATAAAGTAATCGTTATTTTTCTTAAATAATATATTTTCAAAAATAATTCTAGATTAATTATAAATAATATAAGCAAAATTATATTTTCTATAAAGATTAAAAGATTGAAATTTTATGGATGCCTAAAGTTGTTGCTAATGATATAATCTTGTATTGTTAAATGTAATGGTCTTTGGATATTCTTTTACAAGTATACGTATGATACAAATAACCGCGCAGTCCGAGGAGCAGCAGCACCAGGATCCTAAGATCGGATCTCCTCGAGGCAATTATTTGCCGTTCCGCCGGCCATAAATTCGGCCTAATTACAGAAGCGATCTCTTTCTTTCTCTCTATTTCCCGTGTAAATTACCGGCTTCGTTAAAATCCACGGGACTTATCTCGTCCTTTCCTCATTTCACCATCACCACCATCTTGTTCATAACGTTTCGTTACCCTTCTTTGCAGAGATGTCGCGAGGAGAATCGTGGTTCGGCCGCGTGTGTTGCCCGCTGCCGCAGAGCGAAAATTGCAGAAGGGCCTGTGTGACGGCGAACTCGATTTACGACCTGTCGCAGGGCTGCAGGAAATCGGACGAGATTTCGTTCTTTAATTGCTTGGACAGGCAGTACGTAGGCTACGAATGCTGCTCGAACGCGAGGTCCCCGAACTGCAAGGAAGCGTGTCTGGAGATCTTCAAGAGCAGATTAACGCCCACCCGCCACCAAAGGACTATGGTCTTGGAGCAGTGCGAGTACGACAGTCCGAAAGTCCTCGGATGCGTCAAGAACTTCATCAAAGTCACTCCGGCCACCAATTTGCATAAACGTAAACTTCTGATTACAAAGCAATTCAAAAAGCGAAGAAGTAACGTGTTCTTTATAATTTTCAGATATGAAATGCTGCGAGAAATCCAACAAGAGCAAGTGCAGAGAAGCCTGTAAAGAGATTTTATCGCTCAACAACACTTTGCAGGAAACCATCGACGGTTTGCAAGTCGGAGGATGCGGATTCCCTTTATTCCAGGTCCATAATCAATGCTTACATTGCTCGTAATATAATTACTAATTTAAACATATTTTGATTACAGGATCAGTTTTGGCAATGTTTCATGAAACCAGTGGATTCCGTCAATACCGTGGAAATCTCTCGCATCGATCGCGTTGGTATGGATTCGGCCAAATGGCATTGCTGTTCCAGGGCGACCACCAACGAATGCAGGAAACTCTGCTCCAAAACTTTCCTCAAGGATTGGTCCACTCTTTGGGACGACTTCCATCTGAAATGTTTGAGCCAAGTCGCCCAAGAGGAACTTAGGAATTGCATTGACGAAGGTATTTGTTAAAAAGCATTTGATGCGATTATAACAATCTAATCATGGTTTTATACCAGGAAATACAATTATATCAGTTTGTTTTCATTTTATGTAATTTTGAAAATCTAATATAATTTGCAATGGTTACAGTTGATGAGCCTTGCGAATTGGGATGCGATGGTCTCAGTTTCTGCACAAACTTCAATAATCGTCCCACCGAGCTTTTCCGCTCTTGCACGCCGGAAGCGGACGATGCTGCGAGGAACGATGTGACCCTCTGGCAAACCAGACATGAGCTGACCTTACCCGGTCTTACGTTGCCACTGAAGAACATCTCGAAATGCTCTCCGAACACCTGGAAGGCCGTCGCTTGCACCCTGCAGATCAAGCCATGCTCGAGAGTCTCTCACGCCAATCAGATCTGTAGGAACGTGTGCTTGAATATTTTATCCGACTGCGTTGATTGGAGCAGAGTTCCGGTCAAACATTCGCCGGAAACCATTTGCGCGATGCTCTCTCCGGAAGACCCCGCCGTGTCCTGCATATCTTTGGAGAGTTTTCTGGCGCCATCTGGAAACACGTACGAGAGCATCGACGGACAAGTGTCTTCGCCGTGCAAGGGAGATCCATGTAAGGAGACGGAGATCTGCACTGTCAATAAGAATTGTCTCCCCGGTAAGCACTGCTCTCCGTACAAGTGCACGCCGGGTTGTAAATTAGGAGAGGTTTCTGAATATTTGGTACCGGAAGGCACGTACGTTCGGATACCTTTACCAAACAACCAGAATCGTTGCTTGAAGATCTGTAAATGCACTTCGAATGGTATCGATGAATGTCAGCCGTTGCCGTGCGTCCTTTTGGGCTCTTGCTGGAACAACGAAAGGAGGCACGGAGAGATTTTTCATTTGGAGTGCAACAAATGTACTTGCTATGCAGGAGAAATGATCTGCAGCAAGAAGCAGTGCGAGAACAGTTTGTTAGGAGGAAGGAATACGGCTTACACAACTCTACCTTGCAATTGTCCTCCGCATTTCGTTCCCGTTTGCGGAAGAAACGGGAACATCTACCCATCAGCCTGTTTAGCCAAGTAACCATTTAAAAAAATAATTTTTCGAATTTGAGATTTATTTAAAAAAATTCCAGATGCGCCGGCTTGAGCGATTCAGACATCGAATATGGAGCATGTCAAGATCCTTGCAGAAACAACCCTTGTGCTATTGGGAAGAAGTGCGTTCCCGACACCAAAATCTGTTTGTCTTTAAAACACAAACCCTGCACGCAATTCCAATGCAGTAAGTCAACTATACATCTTCAATTTTAAGAGTTTAGATTATTAATCTGTTGTTACAGTTAATGGAACTGCGAATTGCGGAAGTCTCCCCAAAGAGCCGGTTTGCGACGTGGACAACAAGGAGTACGCAAACTCTTGTTTTCTAGCTCATAATAACCGTAAATTCGCCTATCAAGGACCTTGCCTGCAGGGATGCGCCTATTCGGGGGAAGTTTGCGGCATTAACGGCAAAACGTACATCTCCGAGTGCGCCGCAATCGCCGATTACGTGAGCGTGGATTACGTCGGACCTTGCGTCACGGTCGGAGCCATCACCGACAGCAAAACCATTCAGTGTCCTTCCATCAAATGCAAACCGTTACCACGTGCAGACTGCTTAGGATTCACTCCACCAGGAGCCTGCTGCCCAATATGCGGAGGAAGTCTTCGGCTCCTCTACTCCACCAAGCAAATCGATAGAGCTCTTTACGTTCTTCAAATGCAAAACACGCAGTCCTTAACGCTGAAGGCTACGCTTCAAGCATTGGAGCGTCAAATCCAAGTGGCGCAATGCTCCCTGAAAGGATACCTAACAGTGGAGGTAGACATCTTCGTTGTGGTACAAAGTACCGAGAAGAGACCAACGGCTTTGCAGCTGGAAGCCTGCGTCAGAGAGGCCGAGAAGATAGCCAGTTTGATTAACAGGCAGAGTCCAAGAGTACAAAGCGAGATCAGCCTCAGCAGCCTGGTTACCGCCTCCGTCGTGCATACGGTTCACAGCAGCGCTGCATTAACATCGTCTTCGTTGCTTCTACTTCTTATAGCCATGACCGTTCTGCTGGGAATTGAGTTGCCCTAGGCCAGTACCAAGATTTTTTAATACTGTGATATTTGCATATACGTTTAAGTTATTTATATAAATATGTGTATATTGACGATCTTGTATATACATTTCAAGTTTTTTTTTTATATAAGCACACTGTATATTTGTCTGTGCCATAATGTAAATAATCTTTCAATCGCCAAAGAATTTTGCAAACTTTTTGTATTGTACATTATTTAGTTAAAAAGATGATTCTCCAAGTGCCAAAACTCACAATACTATTTTATTATTTTTTATTATTATTATTACTTTATAAATATTATCATTGTTGACGAAAAAAAATAATCACATTATATTGGCTAGTCCCTAAGATTTTGCAATAATAAATCTATTTGCAATATTTAAAACATGTATTATTTTCATTATATAATCATACCCAATACAACTATCTAAGTTATACTAAGTACGGACTAAGTTTTTTTCTTATATTTACAAAGAACTATGATGAAAAGAAAGGAAAACTTTTCGTGTAGTTTGTGCTATTGTCAGGCAACCAAATTATCACGTAATAATTGAATGCCTTGACGCGAAAAAAAGAAAAATAAAAGTATTTGGGACCTGGCTGGGAGGTGGTGGGTGGCGAAGCTTTAATTAAGGCCTATTTCGTAAAGTGGCCTTTTATACTTAATTAAAGAAAATTGGATTGTTTGACGCTGGGCGTCATTTCGCTACACGCATCGTGGACAGTAATTATGCATGCACAGTTTGCCGCCGCTTCACATTATGTAACCCAATTCGAGTGGAAAACTCGGCCCTTCCCGTTAACTGAGTGCTCGAGGGGCTGTGGAGCGAAGAGGTTGAGGAGGACGCGTATGGCAGAGGAGGCGATAATTTTACATAATAATTAAGGAGAGCAGGACGAGAGGCGCCGATTAATTTGACGACGCAAGACGCAGGAATAATTATGCGATACACGTCCATCCAAAGCTGCAACAAACAACATATGTTAAAATGCAGAATATCTAACTGTTTCTTACTCTATTACATAATATTAAAATAATAGATTTCTATAGAAACTTGTTAAAAACAATATTTATTACGAAATTGTAAACATTAAATGTATATCTCTAGTGTCAGTTTGATGTAATTTTAAGTTATTAATTTGAGAATTACTATGTATTTAATAATTGTGATGAATGAATTACAATATTGTAAAGTTTCGGTTAAACTGAAAACAATTTGGATGCATACAGCTATACGTTTTTTTTAAGTGTGTAATTAATTCAAGTATAGTTGGATGAGTTTCATGAATGGGATTTGTCGGTGTTGTCATTATAATGTGTGTTTTATATAATTTTCCACCGGTTTGCACATATGAATATGATATTGACGCGCGCCCATCCCCACCCCGACGCTTCTCTCGTCCTGGCACCAGGACCGCGTAGGCGTCGCGACGCTCTCCTCCAGTGCGCTCTCGTTTCCCGCAGCTAGCTGTTTCGCAGCAAGTGGCAAACCGTCCTTCAGCCGAGAAGAATTGAGACGCGTAATAGGAAAAACTTTGACTCTACAACAAAAAAAAAATAGCAAACACGAGTTTTCTTCGAGTCTCCGCCCAAAAGGTCAGTCGCCTCTACTACTTACTGCTAAAATGCAACTCTCAATCGATCAGAAACTCAAAGAATAAAAAAACTTTGATCAAATCCACTTTATACTTGCTCGCCACAACACTTTTCCGCACGCTCTATTTGTTTATATTTAAAAAATGTTACAATTGTTTTGAGTTTTTTTTACCATAATTGGAATGAAAGGGTTGGTAATTTCTATGTAAAATCAATTATCGAAACGCAACGCCGAATTCGAACACATGTGAAAAATAAAAATAAAACAATGAGCGCATCGAATCAACCAGTTGGAAACGGAAACAAAAACTCCAATTAATTTGCTTTGTTCTGAAGTATCGATCGACTTTACAAAATCTCGTTTCGTTGTTGCAAAATGAAACGATTGTAGTGCGGATAGTGCGGAAGATTCGTGTGGGTTGCCGGAGGCTTTTCCATTAAAACTTCTGCGGGAGTCGCTAATTGCAGGACGCCTGAAAGCTGATGCCAATTTCTCTTCCGAAATAATTGCTTGATTCCATTAAATCGTGCCGCGGGAAAATAAAATAAAACCGCGCGAACACCCATCCGGAGGAGCAGTTGCAGTTTTCCTTCCTGCTCTCAATATCGATTTCGATATTTGTATCTAGACGAAAATAAATACGTTTCTCCGCGTCTCCTCCGATACAGATGAATATACGAGGAATCGTTCTAAAGCCATCCAGTTCATTTTATGGATTCTACAGCACTTCGGCAAAATTATTCAATTCGAAGTAGCGCAAGTTTAATGGAAACACATCAGAATGGTAACAATATTAAATCGAGTAAATTGTGAAATGACACTGATTCAAATATAAATGGAAAATATTGATGTTTTCAATAAAAACCCCCAATTTTGCTTTTTTTCAGTAATACAATTATTACCTAAATATAAATTTACTAATTACATTTTTCATGTTTTCAAGTGTAATTAAGTTCTGAAACTTTAATGTAGAGTGAACATAATTAATCGAGAAATGTCCGAAACTATTTTGATTAATCCCACGAAGATAAGCAACATCCGAACAGCGCTTCAAAGTAAAGCAAGTTGCATAACTGTTAACGGCTCAGTAAACGTGCTGAGTCAATTTGGTTACATAAGTTTGTTAAACTTGGATAGCTTATCCTCTCCGACCGAGTTCGAAACTCCTCCACTTCATAATTAATTCCGGTGCGCGCGTTATTATTCATTCATTTATTTTATTTTTTTAAATTTATAATTAAACTTTCTAGCAAAAGCAAATGTTTAATATTAATTGGCAAAAATTTCTTTGTTGCGCGATGAATTAATGAACGTCTAGAGAGCAATGCATTTCTAATTGCACGTAACTTCAGCGTGTTTTATTTTCATTATTATTATTTGCCACGAAATTTCCATTGGTTATTTCTTCGGGCTGACCGTTATGTTTTACGGTGCTTCTTCATTTGTGTTGCCCACTTTCCATCTAATGCATACAGCAATGATTTACGGTTATAATCAGAAAGTAAAGGTTGTAATAAGACTTATTATTATCATCAACGTAACACAGATTCATTCCTTATAATCATCATCATCGTTATAAGAAATGTTTCTGTAAAAGTAATAAATTCGTGGACTTGAATACAAACATCTTTAGAATCATTATAATCGAATTATTATTCTTCAAAATAAATAATTCTACATTCATGTAGAATTTCATTTTCACCAAATTCTAGTAAATTTAGTTAGAATTGTAATCAAATGCAGATATTCCGTTTGTAATTTGAATCACCAAAGTGTTTGTTTCAGTAGCACAACTAACAAAACTGTATTGCACATAACCGCAATAGTTTGAAACTTTGCAAATTACTTGTTCGTTATATAATGAAGTCTTTCTTTTTGCTCGTTATTTGTGGATTAAAAAACTAGTGTTTTTAATGTTTAAATCTATTAACTTAAATGCCTATAACATAAAGAAATAGGTCCAAGTACATCACCTTGAGGAACACCATAAATTATCAGATTTCCCCATTATTTATGAATAATTTGACCACAGGAATAGAATATTATTTGATAAAAAAAATAATAGAAAGTATATATAACAATTTGGTACTAAATTTTCTTTTTTCACTTTCAATTTTTCCTTCTAGACATTTATATTAATAGAATTTATTTACTAGAATAATTTTCTATAACGGTTCTTTTTTTTGCATTCAATGATATATTATACCCTATTCATAGCAAAATGAAGGTCACATTTTGAAAGCTCAACAGTTCATTTACCCAACGTTTTCTTATGGAGAAATAAACACTACGCTAAACGTCTTTTTTTTCATAATTAAATCTCACTTTCATTGACATTGGAAGGAGTGGCTTGAATGAAGCAGATTTTGAAAGTCTGCAGAGAAATATTGGTTTGCTAATTCCTGTTCACTTTTGCAAAATCGTAAAAAAAAAATATATTTTTGTAAAATTAATTTCTTCATATTTATCTAAAAATTAGTATTTTCCGACAAAATTAGTTTTTTTTTCCAATAATTAGTAAGTAAAAAAAAATAATTAATTTCTTCATATACTAGATTTAAAAGCAAGTTTAATCTAATTAAATTTTCACTTGATATTTTCGAACTGAATATAGTTTCCATGCAAGCAATTAAATTAAACCGAATTTAGTTTAAAGTACTTTAAACTCCCGGTCAACTTAATGAAATATGCACTCTAACTTATTAAGAGACGATGTAGAAGTCATGTCCAATTAACGTAGGAGAAAATATGATAATAAATATTTCATTTTCGTGGAAATTTGATGGGAAACATGGCAGACGCATCTCGGAACTCCTTAATCCAATTATTTCCAGCAAGTTTCTGCATTATTATTATTATTTTGCACTTTTCAAAGCCTCAAGATAAATATTTATCAAGTTCGCATTCCCTTTATAAATATTTATCTGAGAAAAATGAAAAACCTGAAATATCGAATTGACACAATCCAATTTGAATACGAAAACACGTGGCAAGAGTTCTGTTTTTCTTCTCGCAACTGCACAAAAGTTATAATAATCTTTCGAATACTGCGGCCTTGTTTTTTATTTGATACGTCTCTTCCATCGATTTATTGTAATTCGCTGCAATTGTGATGCCGATGAAGTGGAATATATGTCTGTTTTTTTTAAGATGAAACGGAACTCTACTTTACTTTTCATCTTGGTCGTAAAACAACGTGGCTTCCGTTGTTTGCGTATCCAAGCCGCACCCAAAAAGGTATGCAATGGGATTGTAATACTTCATACTGTTAATTTCTAAAGCCAATACACCTATTCTATGTTATCTAAATATTATCGCAGTATAATAATTATTTAACAATTACTGCTTTAAAAGTTCATCATTTTCTTATTAATAATAATATATAATAATTAATTAGTTATGTCTAATAATAATTATTACTTTCAAAGTTCAATTATAAAAAAAAAACAATTAGTTAGATATATCAATAATGATCCAAATATTAAGTAGTTTTGTAATATTATTTTAGATTGCAGTTGTGAATGAAAATTTAAAAATTACTTACACAGATTTTAAACTAAATTCTCGACATAAATGCATTGTTTCCACTTGCTTGAAGATCTTTCTAAATTATAAATTCTCTTTTTCCATAGTTCCTTAACTGAATTTCATATTTACATGACATTTACAATGACATTTCTTTAAAATCAACATTTATGTATCCTAGCAACATCAATTAATTCAAAGCCAATCGAATTTCGAATCTTTCGTATTTTTGAGATGAAACAAATTTTGTTTATCTTAGCAACTATAACTAATTCCTTCATAGCCAAAAAAATATGAATCAAAAAACAAACAATAAATTAAATATAATTATATAAAAAAAAACATTATTTTCTCATGTAAATCAGATTTGAACTAAATGCGCATTCCCATTAGAACAATTCCAGATTTCCATCGAATTAATCGTCGTCCACTTCTCAATTGTATTCGCTTGCAATTAACACAGATCTTCGCAACAATGGATTCAAAACAAATCGCTCCGCATAAAGATCTTGAAATGCTCACAGCTCGAAACGCGAAGCACGTCATTTGGAATTGTTTAGTGTACAGCACTTTCACTATTTGTGATGTTTTTTTTTATTATATTTTTATATTACGAATACTAATTCTATTTGGAGACTTGTCTCGCTTTAAATTCCACTTATTTATTGCCTTTTCTCCTTTCTGCTTGTACATATAATAATAATAATGTATGTGTACAAAAAAAATAGTTTTACGTGAACGAATAGAGTAAGAGGAAGTTATTTCAGGATTTTAATAATCAAAAGTGGTTTGCATTGGATCGCCATTTATTTAGAAAGTCGAAACGAGTTTTTACCTGCTGGTCTCTTTCGATTTTTGTTAATTTATTCCCATTATGTGTTTAATTTATTTTTTGTTTTCTGCCACAATCGAAAGTTTTTTAAAATTTATAAAAAAAATATATGGAAGAAATACGCGTTTCGTTACAGTAACTGGATCAATGAATCGATTCGTTGGATTTTGCATTTGCTATGGCCAATTAAAGCTTTTACGTTTGGAGACACTTTCTTCGTGTATCCCGGGAGGAAAGGTGGCTTTTTCGCAATTCTCGAAGCAAATGCCTCCGGTTATGCACAGTTTCCGATCGAATGCAGCCGTATGCGACAATTAGTTTGCTAATTAATGCACAATTTCAAACTAATTCTGCAAAACCATTCAATTGTAATTTTTATTTGTTTTTCTCTAAAAATTTTAACAATTTTTTTTTTAAACTCCACTAACAATTTGAAATTAAATATTTAACAAATTAAGTTGCAGGTATAACACTAACTCGAATTAAAAGAAGTTAAAACAAATAATCAAAATTCGCTTAAACTAATCAAAATCCTAGTCTAGCCATAGGATTAATACAGAGAGACTATTACTAAAAAGTTACGCCATGAAGAATTTAAGGAAATTGCTTGTACACGTTTTTTCTTCTAGTTTCTTGTAACTTTGCACAGCGAGATCTCTTCCGTGCACTTGTTACGTGAATCGCTCGTTCCGCCGCTCGAAATAGCCCATCAAGCTTAAGAGATTCCGCACCATTTTTTTGTTCCTCGTAATTTATGTTTTTCTTACTCCCAACAATCCAATTCTTTCTGATGCATCACAAAAAAATAATACCGTACCGGAAAAAAGTGCAATATTTAATAGTTTTAAATAAAAAAGAAAATACGTAAAGTTTGCATTTTCACGCTCGAAAAAACGGTTTTAATTAGTGTAGAATTAACGTATAATGAAATTCGCGGAAAGATGTTCGTCATTCATTTAAAGTTTGCAATTAAAGCGGGATATTCAAATGACCCAATTAAAATTCCTGCAAAGTTATTACATTTTCCGCGTATGTACAATTATTTGCAAATTAGTTTGAAATTAATTAATTTTATTTCAAACAATGGTAATGTTAGTGAAGTTTTCAATTATTTTAATTTTTCATCGAAATTTGAGTAAAGTGTCAGGTTAATAAACTGTATAGAAATTCTGAGAAACATCTGGAAATGCAAGAAATTCTGATTTCAATGTCATTGTCAGAAGTTGTCGAGACGTGAACGAAATTTCCAATGCGCTTAAAACTTTGATACACACATACTATTATTACTGTTTTTTTTTTTAGAAATTGAAGAAAGTCCGTTGAAATTGAAATTTTTCACACTTTTTCCTTAATCGAACGTTCGTAATTTAATTTTATACATTTTTCGGCGTATTCCATTTCTTCAGATTTAATGGAATGCGGTTGTAGAAAGTTGTAAATTTATTAACGTGGATCAAAAAAAAAAACAGTTCATGCAATTAAATTAATTATAGTTAAATTAAAATATTTTGTAGAAACTATATGAAAATAATGGATTATGCAAAAATTTGAAATAATGAATCAAATGTTGTATAATTGCGCGTCTTGTAAATCAAGCCATATGTTGTGGGTTTCTTTCTTTGTGCATAGAGATCAACAGTTAGGCGTTTTCTCGTTCGCTTTGTTTACCTTCAGCATAGACTGATTTGACCTGAATGATGAATGTGCGGAGAAGCTATGTTAATCTCGCGAATTCGTTCCATATTCGAGCATCGCGAAAGTCCTCGTTCACAATACGACGATGACCGTTCTCGATCAATTCGTTCAATTCGAAGGTAAAAATCGTGTCGAGAGATATCAACGCGAGTCAAGGGCACTTTCACATGCGAGTAATTAAAATCCGATGATGAACGCAATTTTTTGTTCTCTCGAACGTTCGAATGCGTATATACTCCGAACGCTCAGATCAATAGCTGAAATTAAGTATACATGCAAGGGTTCGAATTCCGCATACGAAGTACCGTTGCGTAACTCGGTTTGTCGATTTGCACAGCAAAGGGCTGTGAAATTGTTGATTCTTGAAAAAGACGAAAAGAAAGAAAACATAGTTTTTGTTAAATTTATATTTATTTTATCAACATAAAAACATAGTAAGAAAATTAAAGAACGTTTGTTTAAATGGTAAGCAAATTTTAAAGGGATGTAGGTGTAGATATTTTCTGAAATATAAAAGCATTATGTGCACTGAAAGAAAATTAAGATCACAAATTATAGAGATTATCTTCGTTTTTCGGATCCCATTTGAATATGTTCCTTTCGACTGGATCAGACCAGCTACGAGTTGAAAGGCTGCGATCCATTTCAGTGGAGAGTTTAAACTTCTTTTTTGAATCAATTTCATATTGGTCTTCCTCGAAATTGATGCCTTTCCTTTTGGTATATTCAATTACAAATTTATCTTGAAAGAATAGACTTTCGTTCTCATCTTCAGAATCGGTTTCACTTGAATACTCATCATAGGTATCAGTTATATCTTCGTCAGAGGTTTCACTATTATCGTCGTCGATATCTCCATCGTAGTTGGACTCACTCTCGTCTTCAGACTCACTCTCACTTAATTCCTCTTCAGTCGATTCATCGACGGTCTGAGATACCTGTTTTTGGTAGATGTCGCCAACCCTATCGACGTTGCTGGTGTATTTGCATTGGAAACACACTTTTCCAGATTTGTGTTTGGCTTGGATATAATCGACATAATTGACATCTTCCTCTGACTCACTCTCACTTTCCTCCTCTTCTATGGAGTCATCATCAACGGTTTGATGTAACCTATCGACTTTGCAGGAGTGTTGGCATTGGGAACTTACTTTTCCAGTTTTGAATTTGGCTTGGATATTATAGTCGTCGTTGTCTTCAATCTCCTCATCAGAATCACTTTCGGTAAACTCAGATTTTGTCAATTCGACATCTTCTTCGAAGCCTGACTCACCCTCTTTTTTAGACTCACTCTTTTCTTCGAACTCACTTACCTCCACTTCCTTCAAATCATAATCGTCTTCATCGACGGTTTGAAGTACTTGGTTTTGGTAAACAATGTTGTTTTGGCTGAAGAAACCCATTTTTGTAGTTTAACTTTTGATAGTTTATTAAGTAACTGTAGTAGAAGTAAGCAAAGAACTGTTGAGTTAGTATCAAATTGCAAGGGTTTATATACTCTTTTTTAATGGTCCAAAATATCCCTTCCAATGCATTTTGCAATCATTAATACAGTTTTCTGAAATAAGGGTAACAGGTAGTTCAATAAAAAAAATTGGAATAAATTATAAGTAAAAGTGAAACACAGGTAGTTCAATAAATTAAACCCTTGATTATGGCTACAACAATAAACAGTAATAATATAAGCAATATTTTGATAATTTCAAAACATTTATTATAGCAACTGTTTATTGTTGTACCATAATCGAGGAACATGTATTAAAGTTTTATTACATTTTATGCAAATCTTCAAAAACATTAAACTATCCACATCAATAAATGTACTAAGGTTTAAAAGATTGTATTTCATTTTATGTAAATTTAAAGAAAAATTAATAATTCTTAGAAAATAAGTATAATAATATTATTTTTATTGTAAATTCCAAAAAATATATGAAAAAATTCGGATGAACTAAGAAATAAGTAAAGTGGCAACGTATATACTGAAATACACGAATAATAAGAAAGCCGTATTAATCAAATAAATTTTGTTCATTAAACGTAATGCCAAGGTTAAAAACGAAACGAAGCCAGAGAGAAAAAATGCATTATTCCAATGATGTAATTCGATAAATAATTTGAATACAATATAGCTATAATAGTTTGATTACTCTCTGTTTTGCTCATTGCGTAATTAACTAATGACAGTGAAGATTTAATAAAAAAGCGTAAATTTTTTATTGATTTTCTTTTCGATTTTTGTTAATAAAACGATGTTTGAATCCGATTATTTGTTTAAATAATGTAAATTCTATATATGTGCTATGATTTTCAATTCAATTTACGTCATGTAATAATAGTATGGATGAAAATTCGAGTTTAATTATTATTTTTCATGTTTCTGTTTTTTTTTCCAAATAATTTCAATTCAATGTACGTGATGTAATAATACACTGTGAGCGGCTGAAAATGGGCTAATTCTTTGTGATTTTCAGTACGTTTTTTTTATACCCATCGATCCTGGTTTCAGCTGCAACCTCGGCTCTCAAAACCATAATTTAATCACGCGAAATTTCCACCTCACTCATCAATTATGTGCAGCCGCAATTAATAATGCAATCCCTATTTCTAAAATCACGCAAAAATCAAAGTTGTTTGTTTTGTATTGAAACAAAAACGAAAGCGAAAAACATTAATTAAGGTTAAACGGTATTAGAGAAAAACAACTGGTTCAAAATGTAATATGTTTTTTATGCCAAGTAAATTAAACTTGCCAAGTAAACTAAATACGCGATAATCCACAAGTACTGAAAACATTATCTATTATTTAATGATTGTTTCTTGTTCATTAAATGGGACACATTAATTACCCGATGTTTACCTGCAATTGTAAATTATAAATTTAGCTTTCGGTTAAATAAATAAGCTATGTTTTCAGTATTTCCATAAGCTGCAAACAATCAAGAAATAAGATGAGGAAAATAAAGCGTTGGTCAGACTTTCACCGCGTCAACTTTTGTTTCCTTCTTTCGTTTATTTAATTTTTTTTGCATGCTAAATCGTTTAATCATCGTTAAAACTTGATGACAAAATCCTGCAGCGACATTTCCAATCCGTCACGTTTCGACATCGGAAAGTGTGTTTTTCTTATTTTCGCAACGGCGTTCAACAATTGGTGATGGCTCCTGTTTTCTTTTGTTTTCCGTTTTCTTTCTTCTGCAGGTTTCAAGCTTGATTGGACTTTGCACATTCAAAAGCGTTTGCGGAAATTTTGCGCAAGAAAGGGAAATAAAGAATAAAGTTATCGCGAATCTCTTGATGTATTTTGAAGAAAACTTAGTTTTTTTTTTGTTACTTTTAGAAAGTTTATGTGCATTTTGGCTTAGTTTCAATTCAAGCATAACTTGGCAGATGGTTTCATGTTTCAGGTCAAATTCAAATTTTATAACAAAAAAATAAAATTTTACTTTATTATTTTTTAAAATTATATTTAAATATTTTCAATTTATGTATAAAGGAGATTATCAATTTGTCTAATTTGAAAATCTTCTAAACTAATGTTGACCTCAAAAAATAAGTTTTAATGTTCACGCCAGAATTGAAGTAATGAAAGTGTGCAGCATATGGTTATTATATTTTAGGTCATATTTTAATTCTATTATTTATACAACAAAAAACATTATCAAATTTAAAATTAACATAAGAATTTTATTTTGTATTTTTAATAATATTTATAATATTTCTCTTTAAATATTAAAAATATTAACATTTTATAACTTTGTTGTGATTATTTCCTAATAGTATGAATCAACAATTTATGTTGTCTTGGAAACTCAAGTTTTTTTTCGTAGTTACAACTAATGATTATAGTTTTAACACTTAATAAATAAATAAAATACACAATATATTCTTTTTTTTTTGCAAAAAAAAACTTGTTAATATATAAATAATTTAGTGGATAGTCGTGGAAACTTGCGTTGTTTTTTCATACAACTAACCGTAGCGTAAAATCGATGTATATTGCATAATTCAAGCGACAAAGGTTGAAGTGAGCGCACACTTTGCAGATAAATAACACGTACAAAGCGAATCTTTAATTCCACTCTTATCAGCTTCCCAATTTCGCATTTTCTTTGATTTCCTCCAACCTATTTCCTTTGTCGTCGTATCTCTGCAAAAGAATTTTCTCATCTCGTCTCTCTTCTTTGAGCTCAACCCACCTTTTGAGCAATTCATTACACCAAAAATAACAGTAATAAATAATACAAATTTCATTAAATTAATCTGCAACGAATCGATTCGGTTTTTGATCGTGCAATAAAACACATGGATATAACAATTAGTGGCGGTGGCTGCTCACGCCCGAGTGAAATTCTTGCTCGTGGAGAGAAACTGGGTTTATACCAGAACCTATCTACCAAGAACCCGACACTCGAAAGAAGTTGTTCGTGGCGCGAGCACCGCGTGAAAGTGTTTCCAAGCAGTCTGCAGCAGTTCAGTTCCGTTCTCTTGAGTTATACAAAAAAAAAATATAACCTGCAACTGTGTTTTTCGAGTTGGAAACCGAGCGAGTGTTAGTAATTAATAAAACGAAAATTGATTAATTTCTCCACTCATTTTTTGCCACTCTTTCACGTTTTGAAGCATTTGTTGTTGTTATTTATTCGTCTATACACCCAATTCTAATTTATTTGAAAGCTTTGCGTCTGCTATCACATATTTATAAATAAAAAAAAAGCGCTGTTCTTGTTTATTATGTAAATGTAATAGTTCTGTGTGAAATGAAAATGTCGCATATTAATAAGGAACGCGTAGTTAGCTAACCGTGCAATCGATACTTTCAAGGGAAAGAAATTGAGTAAATATCTCGAGATTCGTTTGAGAAAGAGAAGTAATAAATTTGTGGTTTGAAGGTGAAAGAAGTTTGGGTGGATTTTTTAATCAATTTTTCAACGATTTTCGCAGATTGAAAAGTGAAGTTAACTATTTAAAAAAATAAACTGGTTTTTGCTTGTAACTGAGTTGTTGTGAAATCCGGATGATATATTAAGACAAGGTGTTCCAGATTAAAGTACTTGTGATACAACTGTGCCTGCAGGAAAGACGTTCTGGATAATGTTGTTGCTGTAGACTTTCTAAAATGACGTTCATCTTGATTGCACTTGCCGTCGTCGGTTGCTTGGATGCTGTGCGTGTGCCAACATCATGGACCAATTTCAATGAAAACGCGCAAAGAGTGCAAACCGTCGATTCCAATTACAATAGGTGGCAACACAATAATCCGAAGAGGCACAGCAATCCCCAGGTGCCTCACTTTCCCGCAGCAGATGGCCGAATATACAGGTATCGCGGTCCGAGCAAAGTGTACAAGGTGGCTCAACCCCCCAAGTACAGGATCTCCAAGTACATGAAACCGGAACCGGCGGTCGGTGACGATTCTTTTCCGATACCCACGAAACCTATTTACCCGGGAGAAGGTCTTTGGGCGAAGCCCGCTTTAACGCATCGCCCGTACATTCCGCCAACAACAACCACCCAATACCCAGAAACCAAAGACGAAAAACGACAAGGTTACGAGATCTTCCAGAAAGGTCAGCAGTTGTTCAATAAGAACTCGGAAAAATACAACACTTTACCGAACAATCACCAGAAGCAACCAGACGATTACGACGTGGATGAAGAAAAAGATGATGATGATGATGATGAAGAGGACGAATTTATTCCGACTCGCACGTATTCGCAAGTGAGGAAGTACGAAAACGAAAGACATTTACCTGCGAGCGTTCTCGAGCCCAGATTGAAAGAGCTAATTACCAACTCCAAGATCCATACGGTTTACACTGAAGAGGGCTACGAGGATGGAGCATACGACCATGCGGGTCACGAAAAGGAAGCCGAAGAATCCGAAGGATATGAAGAACCGGAACCGGAGAGCAGCGAGATTTCAACTAGGATTAAACTGAACCCGAAAAAATCGCAGGTGGTTAAGTTTGCTCAATTGGGTGAAATGAAGGAGCAATCGCATATCGATACGGAAACAGCTAGTTCCATCAGGAAGGATATTGAAAGACATTTCAAAAGGCCTAAACGTTTTATAGAGAATGACAAGTATCCGTATTATAAAGCGAATAATCTTCCGAGCGATTCTTCGTTGCGTTACGCGCAAGATTTGAAGAGCAACCCGGTGAAAGTCGAAGGGAAAATGTCGTTTTACGAGCAAAAAAATGGGGTGGAATGCCAGGAGATTGAGAACAAGGTGGATCCTGTTCCAAAGGATGGACAAAAAGGCGATTTGAAATTACCGCGTTTGCCTAGTTTAGATGAGAAGATTGATTGTTTTAAGCAAAAGTTCTTCGGGTCCGATCCTCTCGACAGCCCGATTTTCAGCGAAGAAACTGTCGGCGATTTAAATCCCGTTTTTAAAGAACTCGTTGAAGAAAAAGGTAAAAATGCGCAGAGTAGACAGGCTAAAGCTTCGGATATAAACTTAGATACGCAAAACAGCTCGGACTATGAGTACGATTACGAGGAGGTGGATGAGAGTGTTAATCCTGCAGCGGATGGAGAACCGCAGGCCCAAGCCCTTAAATTAATGAGGAGACGACGCAGAAGGAGGAGGCCCCAGAATTATAAATATAGATACGTTCCGAATAGGAGGTTAATGAGGCCCAAGTATGATAAAACCCCCGTCTTCAGCGAGGTCCACTATAAGAACGAGATTAAGCCGAGCGAGCAGCTCGACGTTTTTGCCGACATCATCAACAACATAAGGAATTCCAGCCGCGGTTCATTGAGCATTAATCCGAGACCGACGACCGCGCGAAGCGTAAATTTGAAGCGGAAGAACGAGGAAATTTACAATGGATACTTGAAAAATCTGAAAAAGCACCAGAGAGTCGACGATTCCAATACAGATTCGCATTATCAGCCAAGCAAATATACGCGAAGATATAAAAAGAATCCGAAAGATTCCGCCGCATCGCAATCAGGCGATACTCCTGTATTCTACGAAGAAGTGTTGGAATCCTCAACGATAGTTCCTGAAAAGAAGGTTTCCGGTTACACGACCATCGATATTCCGCTGAACAAATATCTCGTTCCCGGGATGAAACCGCCGCTGGAGAGCGAGAAACCTTACATCTATTCGGATTACAAATTGCTGCAGACTAATTTGGTGAGGCGGAGCGGAACTTTTGCTAATCATCGGGTAAGGAGAAGTCCAGGCAGATTGTCTTATTCGCAGATCAGAAGGCCTCAGGTTCAAACCACCGAAAAGGAAGAAGCCGTCGAACAAGAAGATGATGACGATGATTACGTTCCGCACAGACCGACAAGCTTCCACTACGATCCCGAAACCGACCAAATTATCTACGATAAAAAGAAGGAGACGACGACCGAAGAGTCTACCGATGTTGAATACGAAGAAATCTTGGAGGAAGTCACGGAGAAGCCGAAACCAACGACGACTCACAGGACTGTTTATCATAAGGACGTTCTGGATAAAGCCAATGGTTTAACGCTCGTTGATTTCTTGACGAAACTGAAGACAAATCCGGCTTACGTGTACATCCCGGATCCTGAACCAACTGAAAAGACTACAACCACTTCGACGACGACGCTGAAGCCGGAAAGCACAACGCCTCCGGAATTTTTAAAGTTTTTAGAGAAATTGCACAGCAGCGATGGGTATGTGAAGATTGACGATGAAGATGAGAAGAAAAAGAAGAAAACTACTACAACCACAGAGGCTCCAATTGACGAGGAAGATGAGGACGAAGAAGAGGATGAAGAGTCACCACCGCGGATCGTTCAGAACGCTCCTGGAGGCCAATTCAATACGGGTGGTCAATTGCAAATATTCGACATCAGCGAATATCTACCAAAGACGAAGAGTTACACACCTAGAACTACCATAGATTATTCTAAATACAAAACTATAGAGCGATCTCATTCGAGGCATAACTTAAGTAGCAGATACAATGATGAAGATGATGAAGATGATTTGCCTTTGAGTAAAGAAGTTGAAGAGGATACTCCCGCTGCATCTACCACGACGACGACAACAACAACAACAACTACGACATCTACAACCACAACTCAAGCACCTGTAACAGCGCGACTTAGAGGACGAAAACGAGCTTCCAGAAAACCAACAACAACCACTTCAGAACCTCTTCGAACTCAAGAAGTTACCGAAAGCAATTACACTCCAGCCACTCATCGCCCGGCCTCCAGGGTGTACCCCAGGCGACAGAGACCTAAGATCAGGTTGAGGACAACAACTCCCGCTATAGACGAAGAAGATGCCAGCTCGGAGATTCACAGGACACAAAGACGTCTACACGAAATCTCCACGAAGATTCCTCCCAACCACAAATCTATATACACGCCAATCGTCGCCAAAGAACAAAAACTTTCTTCCAACATGACAGCGATGCTGAAGAGGCCTCGATTGATTACTCCCGACATCCTAAATTACAATCGAACCAATCTGAGGACGGATAAACCGGGAGAAATAAATCCGCGAAAATTAGAAGTGGAAACTTTCAAAGAATTCGACACGACGAAACACCACGGAGGAAATTACATTCCCGAGAATGGACCGACAAAAATCAATCTGTTCAAAGAGAACGAGGAGATGAGCGAGAGGAAAGAAAATACCGGCGATTACCAATTCGACGACGAAGTGAAAATATTCTTCAAAGGAAAAGATGGAAAGATGAAGACGATCATTAAGGATCCCAGCAAAAGGCTGTACTTCTATGCACCTGTTAAATAATCTCTAATTTGTGTCTCTAGCTATAAATTGTATATATTTAAATCCAATTATATAATAAAACGAAATAATAATTTTATTACCAATTTCTTTCATTATTTACATCCTAATATTACAAGAAAAACAAAACTAATTAAGAATACAATAAATATTGTAATTAGCGAAAGACAATATCTAACATAGGCAACCAATTATACACCAAATTAAAATTTTATATTTTAAAATAAGGTAAGAATTTAATCTTATACTAAAACTAATTGCTTAAATAAACTTAATATTTATTAATAATAAAGGTAGAATTTGATAAATAATAATTTTATTACCATAGGTGAAAGTTGCTTATCGACTAATTGCATTAATTATTAATTAAAAAGTTAGAATGTACAAAATTCTCTGCAAACTAACACTAAATAATTCGCATTTCAATAAACACGTTTAATTAAAATCTTTATTGGCGATGGTGGTGGAGTTTTAACAGATAGCGATCATGAAATACGGAAAGTTTGTTTCGAGTTTGCAGGTATTATAAATCTTCTTTAACTGAGGTTTTCCATATCCCTCTTGCAGCAGGTTGCCAAAAAATATGTTGAAACTATATTATTATATGATTCAAATGGACATTAAAAGAAAACTCGTTTGCGAGTTGGGAGAATCTATGGGTTTCCGCAGCGGCAGGAAAACTGCAGGGAAGGTAACAATTTTTAAATATTCCGACTCATTGAAAACTGCTTTACTTATTTTTATTCACTCATTTTTGTCACCGGAATCGATAAGTAATAAAATATCTGGTCTATTTTTAACACATATTTTATTTGATAGTTTCGGTATTGAGATAATAAAAAAAGTAATTTATCGAATGGTATACACATAATGATACTCGTTTAATGATACCAATAATAATCTCTATTAAAAATCTATTTTGAACGTTCATGAAATTGCAGTTTCATCTTTGTAAAATATGTTTTGTTAATTATGTGTAAGATTAATCAAAGCACGATTTGTCCTAATTTTATTCGGGGAGGTAATTGAAAGAGCCTCATGAATCAAGAATTTCGTTGTGCGAAATTTACAATCATTTTTCAGATCACGTTCTTGGAATGGCTGTATCCACGCTGATAAAATTTCTCTAATTTTCTTTGTGATTTACTGCAATCTGTAAGAAATGTAAAATTTGCATTACACAAATATTTTCTAAGAGAGGTACTAAATTTCTATCAGTTTAATGTAAAAAAAATATTGTAATAGTATTTGGAAATTGATTTTCTCTCCGTCGATTTAAAAGCAACTAAATGGTGAATAGAAAACGAAAAGATGCCTGAAAGGAAATTGGATTTTTCGATAAAATAGTAAAGCTCCCCGGAGACATGGAAGCTTTTAATAAATTATCCCCCATGTATAATTCGTTCGGAGCAGTAAATGTCCTTTCATCTTGGGATGTGCCGTAAAGTGTCCTCGGCCCGAAACCCACGTCCACTTAATGCTACATCTCACGCCGTAATTTCTTCCTTCTTCACAGGAAATGTGAGCCCCAGTTATCAGCATGAGAACGGACTGGAAACTATGGAAGAAGATCTACCCGGAGGAGGCCGGCATCTTTGACGACCTCAAAACTACTCTGGAGCAGAGGGAGTCGGCGACGGAACCGTCACATTCCGTGGACTACCAGCAAGCCGAAGACAACTATTTAAACGAAGGTAAGCAGCATTGAATAATCGAACAGCAATTAACGTCGTAACAGTATTTCAGTGTTCCAGGAAAATTGAGTGTGCATGATGCGGTTCGGTAATGTTGAAACGGCGCAAACTGACAAACAATTTGCTGCTGCTGTTGTTACCGTCGCCGCAGAATCAATAGTCGATATTAATGAGCAGAGGGAGAAGCATCAAACTGGCTGATCCACGGAAATACAAACTCGAATTCAAATCCCGAAAGATTTTCCATAATCCGTTCCGGAATCGTAAGAAACGCGTCGGGCAATCATTTTAAAATTCTGAAAAGCCTCTCTCAACATCAAATTCACTTCATCGCATTTCGAGGACGCAAAAGATGATGCTGCCAATTTAATTCGTTTCGCTTTTAAACACAATAAATTTCCGCTATAAATGGAAACATAATCATTACTTTTCACTGAATTAACATGAGCTTTTGAAAGCCAATTAACCCATAATTACTTTAAAATAATAGTACATTTAGTTGTAATTATAATATTTAATGATAAATTTAGATAATGCAGTTTTTTCAGCTGGTGGATATTTTTCTTTAACAATTTCTTTCAGTAAATTTATTTATGTAAATTTCAAGAAATAGGCCAACAACATCTTAATTGAGGCTTATTTATTCATTGTTTCAAATTTTACTGCTAATTGCTGAAACGTCATGAAATTGTGAGCACATTTTATTCCCTACCGCCCAAACTTCAATTTACATACACAATTTCTAAACCACTTTTTAGAGTATAAATTTGTAATTTACATAGTTTATTAATAGAATGAAAAAATCTCACTCGAACATGTTTCACTCGAGTATCGAATGTAAATTGAAATTGATTTTCTTTATTCAGGGTGTAATTAAAATCGTAATTACCACATGATTGCAATTTCAGTTATCGCGTTGAACATGCTTACCGACTCTTAATAATTGAATATTACACCTGCTGCAAAAAAAAAAATCGATAATTACATGATTTGCAGTGGAACGCGATTTATTGCACCGAAAGCGCGATGTCATCCATCGCGGCAGGAAATGTGTAGTCCTTGAAGTATTTTATCGAAACGGAGATTTTTCCTGCTGCATGCGCTTTTATCCTCCTGCAGGATACATTTTGTGATCGGAGAAATCCTTATTTTCTTGAAGGATTTAAATTTGCGCCGTTTCAAATTATGGAAACAAAATAACTGTGTTAAAAGTGTATCCATTTGTTATGTTTGCCTGGATGATTTATGATTTCGTTTTGTTTCAGCTTACATTTACTTGTTAATCGGGGGAATCGCCGGAGCGGCTTTGCTTCTTTTAACTCTCGGATTGTTCCTTCTGAAGCGGAGCAGAATTAAGCGGGATGATGAATCGTACATAGGATCCAGTATCCTGGTGTATCCTTCGCACCAAGGATGCGCCACGCCGCAGTTTTTGTAAGCTAATGCTTCATTTGTTTCACGCTTTTGTTTCTGAGACTCCTTTTTGTTCTGTTGCAGGACGAAGGAGATTCACTTCAGTCTGCCGCCGATGAGGAGCAACTCTCTGGGCGATCTGAACGAGAACGATCAGGATTCGGATGTGGACATAGACACGGATTCTCTGCTTCCTGCCACATCCAGCTACAACCAACGCTCGAATTCTTTCAGTAAAAATATATACAGAGATGTTCGCTGCATCCTATCCTCTAATCTGATTCTTCTTCCAGGCTGCTATGGTTTGGGCGTAATTGAACCGAGCCTCTATCGCAGCACTCTGGATTTAGATGAGATCCAATGGCCGGAAGGGCACATAGGGCGGATATGGTTCTCGCTGAGATACGAACCTTCCACCGAAAAGTTGCTCGTCTCTTTGCTCAAGGCTAAGAATCTACCGTCGAGAACCGTCGGCACCGTCAACAGTTGCGATCCTCTAGTTCGGTCCGTCATCATAAACAGCTCAATTCTTCTATAGTTTTTTTTTTTAATTAAACTTATTTATTGCAGATTGCACTTGATGCCGGACGAAAGACGCTACTTGCAGTCCAGGCAGAAGAAGAAAACCTGCAATCCGTACTTCGACGAAACTTTAGTTTTCCAAGTAAGTGCTCACCCGGGAAACCAATTAATATATTATATTGCTTCTTTTATTTTCCCTATATCCATGGTAACCTTATTCGATACGTCATAAATTCTACAGCTCTCGTAAATTCCAATAATCAAAGATAAATTATTTAAGAAAACAACTTAATTCTTTAAAATGTTCCATAATCCAATTACATTAATTTATTAAATATTTTGTTTATGTTAAATGTGAAAACAACTTTATATATTTTATTTTTTGCAATTTAAATATTACTTTGAATTTGTTGTTTCAACATGATTTCCAAGGTTGTGACAAAAACGCAGAACGGTCCAAAAGTTCCTCCAAAGAAAACTTAAACAACATTAATTATAATTTTTGTTAAAAATGCGCACGAGTTTGTCAATAAAATGCAATAAATTAAGTTGAAAAGCGACAACACATTTCTCACAGATTTCATTTAAATATATTCATGCATTTAATGTAAAATCTTATATTTTAAAATGTTTATAAACAATGATGAAATTTCAACTTTAAAATGTTTTAGTTTATATTTGGTAGTATTTAAGAAATTTCGTATTCTCGTCAGATTCAATTATATCATGGTTGAAAAAAACTCAAAAAAATGAGTTTCCAGGAATCGCTCCATTTTTCCATTATATGGAATTTTAATCCTCGGCCGTATTAGTGTTTCGTTGCTCGGAGATTTGAGATATTTGCCCATTCGTACCGAAAGCCGGATTTGCACGTAACGAGTTTCGGATTTCAACAAAAATAAATAAATATAAAAAATTCCAATTCGTTTCTCACTTAATCTGATACTTTTTTTTTACAATTCTTTTAATATTTTTCTAGAAGAAAGAATTTTTTTTAATTTTTTCATTTAATTTATTATTAATAAATAGATACTATTAAAATTTATGGTATTTTTGATGTAGATAATACTTAATAACAGTTTACTGGAAGGATCAATCTTGTTTATCGTAAATTCCCTTAAGAAATTCGAGACAGACTTGGATTGATAGCAAACTGTGTCGCGCGTAATAAATATGTGTATCGATTTCTATTATAGAAGCGTGAAAAGTGGTAAGAAAATACACGACTTTGAGTTGTTTTCGTTTTTCGTCCTGGAAAAAAACAGCTCGATTTCGAATAAGTAGCATCTTTTGTCAACCTCTTATTTACCTGACAACAAGTCCATTCCAGGTGTTATTTTTTTTTCGGAGATCTCACATAATTAATTGTTGAATAAACAACAACATTCTTAAAAATGTAAGAAGAAACTGTTTTTTTTCTCTCTTACATTTGGTTTCAGTTTGAGAAATTATAAAAAATAATTTTTGATCTCTGTATTTTTTTAATTTAAGTTGCAGTAATAATAATAGCCAGTTTTTAGTTTGTGTTTTGTAGAATTCGAAAACATTCACTAAATTTTTGTGTAAAATAACCATTTGAAACGGTGTGTTTTTACCTGGTAAATCGATACCGGTTTTCGCAAAGGTTACACGTAATTAACTTTCAATGTGAATAAACAAGCAAGGAAAGAATGGTTAATGGAGGAGATAAGAAGCGAATTAAACGTAGTAATTATATTAAAAAGATGCCCGAGTTGTTCGTGTACGCATTTAATATTACAAAAAAAGAGTAGTGTACAGAGCCTTTGATAAAAATGTATGAAAGGAGCACGTCTGAAAGGCATTTTTGTAAAGGGGATGGATGAAATGAAAGTGGCCCAGAAATTATTAATGTTGTGCGGAGGGATTGAAAAAGAATGCTCGGACGGAAATTTACAGCTCCAACTGAAAGTTTGCTGAAAGCTGAAGAAAAATTAATGCGGAAAACCAATTTACGTGTGTTGATCCATGTATTTGTGCACCAACAAACTTTTTTAATTGAAATCCCAACCGAAAGATTTTTTTTCAATAAATTCCCGTGGGTTAATGATTCTTTTTGCGTCGTGCGTAGGTGTCCGCAAAGGATATGTCGGATCACACTTTGAAGTTGACGGTAATCGATGGCGGCAGGACGAAACGGCGTTCAGAGATTGGTTACGTGACGTTTCCCTTGAGGGAATTGGAGGTTGGTGATGGCACCGAACAGCAGCTCTTCAAATTGGACCTGGAGAAGGTGATGAAATTTATAAAATTCCTTTTAAATTCCTGCTGTAATTTTTGTTTTTGTATTTTGGTTGAAGGAGGCGCAAGAATTGAAGTCGGATTTGGGGGAACTGCTGCTCAGCCTTGTTTACAACGAGAACATTTGCCGTTTGACGGCGACAGTCATCGAAGGACGCAAACTGAAGGTAAGCCACACTGAAAACTCGTCTATTTACTAAAATTCCTAAACGAAAATAACAAGCAAAACAATTTTTTTGTATTGGAGATTGTCAATATTAATATGAAGATAATTTAATATAAAAAGGAAACCGCATTATGTAAAGAAAAATTTCAAGCATTATTGAACAAATTGAATATAGGAACAAATTAAATAAGCAAATTATAAACAAATAAGGAAATGTAAATTTTATATTATATTTATGTTTCCTAGATATAATCAAATAAGAGAATGGTGAAATTAAAAAAAAAAGAAAGGAAAACGTATAAAATGAAAATTGCATTCGGTAATATATTTTTAAAAAGTGAATTTTGTTTTAAATATAATTTATAGGTCAAATCGGGAAACAATTAGAGTTATAATTGATAAATAAAATAATACTACATTAGATTACATAATAATATTAATAAGGAAATTAAGAATTAAATTCAACTATAAAATGAAATTAAATATTATGGAAACACGAAAAATCGTGGTTGATGTGAACATTTTTTTTTATGGAAATAGTAAAACTTGCGTATAGACTAGAAAAAATATAACCTGCGGCTAAAGTTTATAAACAAACAACCTTATTAAATTCGAGGGTCGAGGATGTGTGTGTGTTTTAGTGAACTAGTGGAAGATCTGAAGAATGATGAAATAAAAATAATCGTAACATGACTTCTCATAAACAAAGTGCTTTGGAAAGGAATGTGGGGTTCAACAAATTAATACGTATAAAATTGATGGGAAATAATTAAACTTTCTAAATCGCATTGCGCAATAGTTTCGCTTCCTGGAGGTATCCATCCATCTATCCCCGCGCTGAAATATTGAATCGGCTGAGGTCAGGTGAAGGTATTATGGATGCTTGACGTAATCGTCGTGCCAAATGTTGTTTGACCGGGGCGGCAAATGTTGTTGCTGCTTGGTTTGTGCGTAAAGTCTAGCAGCAGCAGTCAGTCAACGGCAAGCGAGCGCGACCGACGAAATGCAGCAGCAGCAGCAGGAAGAAATCGAGTGCGAATTCTCGCTTCCACGCGCGAAACTCGACCAGAGTGTCGTGCACATCTCCACCAACCTGCACACCGCAAGAAATGCCTTCTCCAGCGACAGGACGAAGAGTCTTAAGTTTCGAAGGCGGCAGCTGAAGAGTTTGCTGAAGTTGTACAATGAGCACGAGGCGGAGATGATCGAAGCTCTGAAAGAGGATCTGCAGAGACCTGCGCTGGAGACGGTGATCTTCGAAATTGAATTCCTCAAAAACGATTTGCTGAACGTGTTGAAGAATTTCGAGGATTGGGCCGTGCCGGAGAGCCGCGCCAAACGCATGATGAACTTCTTCGATGACCTGAAGGTTTACAAGGATCCCTACGGGGTTGTGCTCGTTATAGGCGCTTGGAATTACCCGCTGCAGAGCAGTTTGCTTCCACTTCACGGGGCTATAGCCGCTGGGAATTGCGTTATGGTCAAACCATCGCCTCTATCCAAGCACTCCGCCGAGTTCATGCAGAAGTACATTTCCAACTACTTAGACGCGGAGTGCTACCAGGTGATCAACGAAGACGTCGACTATACTCAGTATGACTACATCTTCTACACCGGTCAAGTTAAAGGCGCGAAGGTGGTGCAAGCGGCCGCCTCGCAAAAATTAATTCCCACAACTTTGGTGCTGGGTGGAAAGAATCCTGTCTACTTAGATAAAACTGCGAATATTGAGTTGGCAGCGAAACGCATCCTGTGGGGAAAGTGCGTGAACGCAGGACAAACCTGCATAGGGCCGGAATACGTCCTGTGCACCAAAGAAGTCCAGCAGAAATTCATCAAAGCCGCTAAAACAGTTTTAACATCGTTCTACGGAAACGACGTGCAAAATTCTCCAGATTTCGGCCGGATGCTGAACGACGACCACTTCAATCGCGTCCTGAAACTAATGTCCAATAAAAACGCCGTTTACGGTGGATCCTCGGACCCGAGCACCCGTTTTATACACCCGACCATCCTTACAGACGTCAGTCCGAACGATGCCATTATGCACGAAGAGATTTACGGTCCTCTACTCCCCATAATTACTATTTCCAATCTGGACGAGGCGATAGCCTTCATAAACGCCCGAGAGAAACCCTTATCCATGTACATATTCTCGAAAAACAACAAAGACGTGGATAAAATACTCCTCAGCACATCCGCAGGTGGCGTCACCGTGAACGATACTCTTCTGCACATCGTAGCCGAATCTTTACCGTTCGGAGGCGTCGGAATGAGCGGAAACGGAAATTACCACGGGAAGGCCTCTTTCGATACTTTCGTCCACGAGAAGAGCGTCCTGAAGAAATCCTTGAATCCGCTCGTCGAGAAGATTCAGACGATGCGATATCCACCTTACAAAGATTTTAAACGCATCTTGATGGTGGCCACCATGAGGAAACGCGGAGAATTTCCTTTCGGTCTCCTCAAATACCTATTCGTTTTCATCCTGGGCATCGCCTTCACTTTAATCCTCTCCAATTTCATCGACATATAAGAATTTTAGATTTATTACACTTTAAATTATTTAAAATTTTAGTAAATATAATCGAAATTAGAATGTAATTTTAGATGATTTTTTAAAAAATCAAATACATATCATTACGATTACGAAAAAATACAATTGAAGGTGTTTTGTTTACTGTAAATATGTTGTTAATATTTTATATTTTAAATGGTTTTTTGTTGTAATTTTAAAGCTGTAAACAAATTAGTATATTTATTGATTACTTAGTGCAATTAAAATTTCCATAAATTAGTTGTAAATATATTTTATCACATTAATTACATATTCAAAGGATCTTTGTTGTAATTTGAAAACTATAAACAAATTAGTATTTTTTGTTGTTTTTATTAATATTTCTATAAATACACTAAACTTAATAGATTTTCCTGAAGACTTATTCTTTGCAAGTTGCTTTTTACACTTTTCCTTAACGGCTCCTAATGAATATCGATTTGGAGTATAGTTGGTTGCCTAATTTACCAATCAATTATCTTTATTTACCTGTATTTAAAAGTATGTTTTTTTATATACTTTTACTACAAAGTATGCAAAAATCTGGATTATACATCAAAAAAATATTGGTTATCGATTGAAGCGCTTTTGCGTGCAAATTGATGGATATCTGCATATGTGCTCTTGGAGCCGTGCATGCGGATGTGTTCGCTTTATGCGTTATGTAAATTCGCGTATGGCGAACAGCCACTTTCATTATTAGTTAATTACTTTGCGCACGTATTCAAATTCACTGCGAACTCGAATGGTCGTTATTATGTATGCATAATGGTCAATCCACGAACGCAATTTCCACTTTACTCCAATTCTGCATGCCAATCCGCAAAAACAGTTTAATCGCAGCATTTGCATACAATCAAAATAATTAATTTTTACAAATGCTATTTTTTGAATGTTTGTTTAATACTATTTTTGTCATTAAGGAATTCTTAACTTTTTTCTACCTTTAGAGTAAACTTATGTTAATATCTTTTGTTCAATATCCATGGTTATTTTATACATTTCGTTATTTACAGTAATTACATTTTTTTACAAGAAATGCACTTTTTTATTGCATATATTTTTTGTGAAAATTTCTAATTATTTTTATATTTGCTATTAACTTAATTATTATGCACTTAAATGAAAAATGCTATGCATAAAAAAATAATTACAAGTTTCCACACGTTCATTACTCCTGCAAGCAAATTAAAAGTTATATAACTGTTTTTTTTTTGTAGGAAAAACTAATTAAATAAATGCTTCTTATTACTAAATTTGCTAAGTTTATTGAGTTCAGAATTGATTAGCATTACGCCATTCGCATAATTTACGTTACACCCAATTAAGAGTTTCTCGCTGTGCCTGAAGACGTGTAGCAGATGGAAATGATAAATAAATCATCTGCAAATGCATTCAGAAATTGGCAATTCGAGCGAAGCCGTAATTGGTCTTATATAACGCTGTTGCGTGCAATGAAATAATAACTCGTTTCAATCATCGGCGAAAAGGAAAACAACACGAAAATTCAGACGTATAAAGAAAATTGCACATTTTCTGTAATCAATCTTTTTCGCTTTTTTCTTTATTTTTAAACTGTTTTTATTCTCTTGGGCAATCGAGAAAATGTCGGGGAAACCGGTCGATTAATCGAGAAAAAAATTGTGTACTTGTTGGCCTTAATACACTTATTGGGCTGAAAGTTTCGTAACGAAAAAATAAACTGCGAGTATCCAACGAGAAACAACGCGTTGTAATTAAGTAAACGCACTTTGGCCGTGCGTTTTGTAATTAGATACAAGAAAAAGAAACGTTTTATTCTTTTCAACGAGAAATTGTTTTTGTCTTCTTTAAGGACGTTTCTACTTTAATTGCTATTAAACTTTAGTAATGCAAAAAAGAAACTACTCTAAAAACATACTTAAAATTAGTTTATTGCAGTTAAGAACAAATATTCAAAAACCAAGAATTATATACAATTTTTATATTATTTTCATTGATTATCTTTAAATGGAAATTTCTTCATAATTGAAAGTAAAATAAATAAACCATGAATTGCAGATCTCAAATTTTCTATTAATTTTCATAAAATTAGAAAAAAAAACCGTTATATAATAATTATATAATACAAACATTAAATTTATGGTTGTTTTCCAAAATTATCTTGGCAGCGGTGGGATTCGAACCCACGCCTCCGAAGAGACTGGTGCCTTAAACCAGCGCCTTAGACCGCTCGGCCACGCTACCTATACCTAAATTTTCCGACTTTCCGTAACGGAAAATCAAAGATTTTCCAAAGGAAATCGGATAACAAAAAGAAACCTCCCCGGCGGGGAATCGAACCCCGGTCTCCCGCGTGACAGGCGGGGATACTGACCACTATACTACCGAGGACTTGTATTAGTTACATTCTATAACCAACATTAGAACATCACCTAGATTTTTATACTTAAGTAAATTCTAAAATCTGTTCCAAATACTTAAGTATTCTTGCACTAAATAAATATTCACGATAATTTAATTAATTTACAAATAAAAATAATAGACTAGTTTAATTTTATTTGTTTGCACTGAGATAAATCATTTCCAAAAATCAAAAATGTTGCAGTATCAATTCGTATCTTATCAATAGGAATTCTTTTCGTGTTCATAATATTAGATTAGAGAAATTATGCGAAATCAAAGTGCCAAAGTTTCGATGGATGCTCACTAATTGAACATATTATATTTCTATTACTAATCATTAACTTTATCACTCACTTATTCCATTGTCGTTGAAGTTTGTTTTCTACTTTAGAATCCGTAAAAAAAAAGCAAATATAAAATGTGCTCCATCATTTAAATAAATATAAATTTAATCGTGTTTTTTTTTTCAACATTTCTTGTTAGAATTATTACTTAATGCGTCTAGTTTGTAATTACTTAATTTAATGGAATAATTTGAATAAATGTTCTTGATGCATAAAGTTGTAACACTGTTACCTCATTAGGCTTCAAGTAGATCAACTACTTTCCATAAGAATAAAGTTGAAAAATTTACTTTACACATTATTTCCAAATAAAATTGATAAAATATATATTTTAATCAAATTATTTATTAAAAATTAGATTAAGACTTTCAGTATAAATAATAATATTTACGTAATAATTGTAAAATTTGCAGTGTCGAAGTTATACATAATCAAGATTTTAAGGTCAACGACCGGTCACGAATAGCCTATTCCATTAAGACTTGTTCAACTGTACATATTCAGATGGAATCAGAAGAAATATGTAATAATTTCGAGAATAGTAAATCTTAAATGGAAAATTAAAAATTACGTAATTTTTTATAATAATTTTCTAAATGCTTGTTTTTCATTGCATTTAAAAAAATATTTAAATATGAATGATGTAATGTATATTATAATGATTATAAAATAGGAGCATTAATAAAATTGCAATTGCAAATTCATTTTGATTAATTACATTTGTTATTAATATCATGTAATAAATGTCAATTTATATTTTAGATAAAAAAATCTAAATTATTAGCTAGAATAGTTTCAAAATTGTAGTTATTAGATTTTCTTTAAATTATTCGAGTTTTCAATTAGTTTAATTGTGAATAAATAATATTAATTTTATTTGAGTTTTTGTAATTTGCAGAATGAAAAATATCAATTAGTGAAAAGTGAATATTTATAATATTTGGTTTGTTTATTATAATTATATGATCGTCCTTGATTGAGGATAAACTGTAGCTTGTTTTCAATTGCATCAAAAAATCGAAATAAAAGTCACTTTTTTATGGTTGTGTTGTGATGTTATGTTGATGGTTTTCGGTCTGCAGAAAGATATAGATGTTATCGGCACTCGAAAATGTTATAAATATCGTGGAGCGAGGAGTCGACAAGCGGTCAATGTATTAAAACCCACTCCAGCAAGGTTACTATCTAGGCAAGAGAGACGGGAGTGTGATGGTGCGCGATTGCTGAGCGCAACCTGTTATCAGGATATGAGCTCGACGTTCGAGGCTCCGGTTTTCAGTACCGCTGTAACAACTGTCCAGAACGAAGCAGAAGTAAAAAAAATAGAAAACAAAGACCACAGTGGGTGAGATGCAATAGGTGAGGAAGAAGTGTTGAAGCCATGGAGAACATCTTGATCTATCCGCCGAACAACAAGGTCATCGACGGCGATATAGCCGTGATCGATGTGGAGCGCAGCGCCAGCAGAACAACAATGACACGCACAGCCGAAGAATGCGTGCGCGTGGCGCGGCAGGCCTTCAGGACGGACAAGACGCGTTCGCTGAAGTTCAGGGAGCAGCAGCTTCTGAACCTGCAGAAGATGTACAAGGAGACGGAGAACATCATGTTCGAAGCGCTCGATGCGGATCTACGAAAACATAAGCAGGAATCTTCGATATGCGAGGTGGAGTTCCTGAAGAACGATATCAAGAATATTTTGATGCACTTGAAAGAGTGGGTGAGCCCGAGCAGCACGGAGAAGGATTTGGCCAATCTGCTGAACGATCTGAAGGTGTATAAAGATCCGTTCGGCGTTGTTTTGATAATGGGAGCTTGGAATTATCCTCTTCAGCTAACGCTCCTACCATTAGCTGGGGCGATTGCAGGTGGAAATTGCGTTATACTGAAACCGTCGGAGATGGCTCCAGCTTCAGCGAAATACATGTCGGATTTCTTACCGAGATATCTTGATCCGGAATGTTATCAAGTGTATGAAGGTGGAATAAGCGAGACGACGGATTTGTTGAAGCAGAGATTCGATTACATCTTCTTCACCGGCTCACCGAGCGTGGGAAGAATCGTGCATCAAGCTGCATCCAAGTATTTGACTCCAACCACCTTGGAGTTGGGCGGAAAGAGTCCTACTTACATCGATGATTCGGCGGATATAGAGATTACCGCGGCGAGAGTGATTTGGGGCAAGATAACCAACTTGGGGCAGACGTGCATCGCTCCAGACTACGTGCTCTGTAGCAAGGAGGTCGAGAAGAAGTTCGTCGAAGCTAGCAAAAAGGTCCTCCTGGAGTGGTTCGGGGCAAAATCCATACAATCCCCGGATTTGTGCAGAATCATCACGGATCGACACTTCAATCGCTTGGTCAACATGCTCAAGTACGGAAACATCGCTCTCGGTGGATCGTTCGACGCAAAAGAACGTTACATAGAACCGACGATCCTGGTGGACGTGAACGTCGACGATCCCGTCATGACCGAGGAGATCTTCGGACCGATCCTCCCCATCGTCAACGTCGACACAGTTTTCGAAGCCGTCAACTTCATAAACGCAAGAGAAAAACCATTGGCTCTCTACATATTCTCGAACCGAAAGAAGGACGTCGATTTGCTCCTAACAAAGACATCCTCAGGAGGTGTCTGCGTCAACGATACCCTCATGCAAATCACCGTCGAAAGTTTACCCTTCGGCGGCGTAGGCAACTCCGGAATGGGCAACTACCACGGAAAACGTAGCTTCGACATCTTCGTGCACCACAAGAGCGTCCTCAAGAAAAGCTTCGCGGTTCTCCCCGAAAAACTGCAATCTTTCCGGTATCCTCCGTACACCGAATCCAAGAGGCAGATGCTCACGATGGCCATGAAGAAGAGGTCATCATTCCCCACGACGTTATTCTCGTACCTCCTGGTGTTTCTGGCTGGCGCCGGCGTCGCTCTGCTCATCAAATACATAATCAGCACCATCAAATAATAATGTCCCAAAAAAAATTAGATCTTAACTTTACATTTTTTTTTTTCACCGAAACAAAAAGAAAATGCAAAGCACCTATTATTATATACGATTGTTATACAATTAGTGAGACTCGCAATTGTGATTAGATGAACGCATTAACCACTGTTACTCATGTTAGCTCTATATTTTTTTAAAACTATTTATAAACAAATAAATCTTATATTGCAAACACGTCCACTTCACATGCTTCGACTCCACACATCAACTATTCATAATGTAGATTTTGTTTTCATCTGGTGAATCAATATTGGCTTTACCACATGAATTAGTAACGTCGATTTCGAAAGAAAAAAACGTTTCATCGATTAAAAATGCATTACATCCTTACATAGATATTTACTTTTACTGAACTCTGCGATCGTTGCAAGCATTTTAATCGGAACAATTTTCAACCTCGATTAGAAACAAATTAAAATTTTATTATAAACTTTCTTTACAAAATTGTAACCATTATTGTTACCGATGAAAGGGTTCTACCATGAATGAGAGCGCGTTGCGTAAGAGCTAAGTGATTTTTGTCACAACTCGCTGAATTTTCCAGTCGCGCTTTCGCTTTCTGCTAATAATAATAAATCAGGAAACGCGACGCGTTACTTTCCCATTTGCTTACTCTCCTAGATGCATTTCGCGTTTACGCTAATCGTGCGACTTTTGCCTTTCCCATCGTTACAAACGGGTTGCGTAATTGCAAAATGGTCATTTCGGTGGAATCATCATCGTGCAGCATGCAAAATTTGCGCACGTTACGTCACAGACAATGGAATAATTTTCGAGCGTTAATGTGCCGCGATTTTCAAGTAGTATGCATATAAAACAACTAGTTTTTTTGTGTGTAATAGAATATTACCACGTATATCGTAGAACAATTATAGTTTAATGAAGAACTGGTTTACATATATGTTTTCCTTTCTCGAGGAAATTAATGACACATTAAAGCACAATCAATGTTGTATTAAAATGTTTTATATGGGAAATGCATTCCTTTTTGTTCATCGAGGCCGAACCTGCAAATGCAATTATAACCATTAGACACGGAGAATGCAGCATAATAAATAATAAAGTTTTATTAGCAATATACATTGAATACACGTTTCAATTAGTTTTCTTTCAGTGTTTTCAGTATAATCAATATAATTTCACATAAATTTCAACTTTAATAAACTATTATTCGAAGTGAATTTTTTTCAGTTTCAGTTAAGCTATTATACGAATATCCTTTTTTAAAAAATTTTTATACCCAATTTTCCCTACATTGCCCGAAAACCACTTATCAGGAAATCCTTTTTCCCAATTATCCTTCATCACTCCAAAACCGCTTATTAGAAAGTCCCTTTTATCCAATAAAGGATCTAATTTCAATTAATTACTTCACCATTACCCTAAACCACTTAACAAAGAGTCGTCTAACACAAATTACTTTAACTACGACTAATTTATTTAGAAAATCAATGAAGATAATTTTCTAACAACACAAAAAAGCGTTTAACAGAATATCTTTCCATGTGTTGGAAATTGTACACATTAATTTCAACATACAGATTTTTTTTAATAACTTCTGCAATATCTGATTAAGCTATTTCGGTAGAAAAACTAAAAGTCATTGGTGATAAAAAAAAACGTTTACATAAAGTGCACATGCAAACAGTATTTAAATTGCATCGCGTGAAATAGCCGCATCATCGACTGCTGAATAATGTATAGGGTGCATGCATAGAATCTGCCTAGTTTGGAGTTATTGCCAATTTGTCGCTTTGTATGTGACAATCATTGTTCACAACAGATCCATTTGCAATCTCCTAATTTGATTCAATTTATTTTATTAAGGTTTTGTCTTCAATTGCGAACGTCATTAGTCAGTCTGCAATGACAGATGAAAATAACTGTCACAATTGTCAACACAGGATTACTTCAAGTAACTAAATTTAGTCATGTGTATCATTTAAGTTGATAATAATTGACACTAGTTTTACGTAAATTGTCAATTTCAAATCAAATGAAAATGCTATAATTAAGTAATCAAATTATTTTAAAAAATTTTATTTAAAATTTTTTAAATAAATTATTAATAGAAATTTAAATTAAGATAAAATTAACATATATTAACTAAATAAAATGCGTAATTATTTATTTCCTAAAAAATTCCAGTCAAGGTTTTTCCCCGGAAAAATAAATAACAACTAATTAAAATATACGTAGCAAACATCAATTTATGTATCTTATTTTTTTTTTTATAAATTAATTCTACATCTAGACTTGGACTTTTGTTTTTCGAACCTTGAATCAAAAACAAGGAGTATCTCTTCAAATCATAGAAGCAAATCGATTATTTATTTATATAATGTTTTGCTCTTAGTTTCAAGGCGAAAAGCAGGAGGCTTACGTCAGGCTGACGTTGAACCAGCACTACAGATCCGTCAAGGAGAAGAGGACGAGGATCACGAAGCCGTCACGCGACGGAGCCGTCAGCTTCCTGGAGGGATTCAATTTCAAGCTGCATCCCTCGCAGCTGGACATCACCAGCCTGGCGTTCCACGTCTTCGAGGCGACCGCGGGATACGGTAGGGGTAGGTGCTTTGAACGTAAAAAGAAACAAAAGAAAAACAAACAACTTACAAACTTGTTTGATGTTCGCTTAGCTTTTAGTTGAACCCTTTGCGGACGAATATTTTTCAAAGATACATTGACAACTGTCAGGGCGAATATATCCGCCGCTTGTCCGAAAAGGGTTAAATTTAATTTTAAACATTTTGTATTAGTAGATATTTTGAATTAATTACAATAAACAAGGTTCAATACTCTAAACTTGAAACAGAAATTGTATAAATCTTGAAATTGATTCTTTTGTTTAAATATTCAACGAGTACAGCTCAATACTCATTACTTCAAGAGTTGATCGTATAATTGGGCAGCAATTTTCGTTCTGAATAAATCATGCTTTAAATTAAATTTCCATACATTTTTTTTCTTTAATTCACGTAAAAAGTTATTCTAAGCTATAATTATTATCAAGTCCACGTACTACGATTGCCTAATTGATAATTACCGGTTGTTTACTATTAAAATTCATGCGATAGTTATCCCTGCACTTAATTAAATATTTATTAAAAGATAAGTGCACAATTTCTAAGATTATAATTTGTCATTTTAATACCTTGTTTATTAAATTAATAAATAGATTTATGGAATTATTCACATAGTTATTAGTTTATTTGTTGATAGATAGAATTTATTCGTTTTCAAAGTCAAATCGATTAATGAATTAGAAGAAAACGTAAACAGATTTTGTTAGTTCGAAATGACGACCTTCTCGCGTAAATACCTGGAGAGTAACAATCTTCAGGTTGATGGCCTTTAGATGTTTAGTATTTTCATTTATGTGGCGAAATCTCTGCTTTTGTGTGTTATTTTTATAAATAATGTGTATTTGCTTTCATGCGCTTTGGAACTTTTTTGTATGCATCGCATGATGCACTCTTATTATATAAACAATGTTTACGTAAAGAGTCAACTTATTATTATTAATTGCATGTATTTACTAAGTGAATTTCGGAGAATCTATTATAAATTACATTGTGGGAATTTGTTTACAGTTTATCGAATATTCATTTTCATTTTTGTTAAGTTTAAAATTTTATTAAAAAGTTTATTTATTATTTTTAGTTGCGTTTATGAAAAATATATTTATTAAATTCTTATTAATTTTTTTTATTTAAATTTACGTTTTAGGATAAAAAAAAATTGTGGAAATAAAACTGCAAATATATTAAAATTTTATTGGTTTATTGTCTATAAGGATAAATAGATACAGCATGTTGCAAGTAAATTGTATGAGATGAAACCTTGCTGGGAATTCTGGACGCAACTCGCTCGTTTATTATTAGTCTCGCGATAATTATGCATAATTCGCTGAAAGATGCACCCGCAGTTTGTGTTGTATAATCCAATTAGTTTAGCATGCGTTAATAATTGTATGAATTGGTGATTATCTTATTTTTGTTGATTTGCAGATAAATTGATTGGGAAATGCGTGCTGGGCTCGTACATGTTTGCAAGAGGTAAAGCTCTGATCCAATGGAACACGGCGATGGCGAATCCCATGGAATTGCATCAGCAGTGGCATCTACTTTGCGAGTGAGAGAAGATGCGGGAGATCTTATATAATCTAATTAGCGTAGATTGGATGTCCGTTGTAGCGATTTATATTCAAAGATATTTCAGTTAGATTAAACCAAAAAAATAATAATAATCAAAGTTAGTAGAATTTAAGTGAATTAAAAATATATTTATTTTGTTTATAATTAATGTGGATGGAGCTTTCTGTTAAAGTATTAGTTTATTTGTAATGTAATGTGTGTATTTAGGAAATATGAGTTAGTGATCGCTCCGGACTTTGGTTTATTTAATCCCCAGTCATCATTTCCATGAATTCTGAAAATTTTATTTGCAAATGGTGAAATTTTTTTTGGTTATTTGTTGTTTTACCATCGAAATCCACGGTGCCGGAACCGTCCGTGTCGATTTCCGCTATGATTCCATCCAGGTCACGATTCGTCAGGTTATCGTCGAGCGCCCGCAGGATTTCCTTCAGCGTTGCGGTGGTGATGTAACCGTTGCCCTCCCTATCATACAACCTGCGAAGAGTTCGTATTAACATCAGCGTTAAATTTGTGAAAGTCCCTTTAACACCTGAAAGCTTCTTTTAATTCGTGCGTTGTGGATTCATCGTCGTCCTCCTCCAAGAAATGCACTGCGATATCGCAAAAGGCATCGAAATCCACCTTTCCGCTCTTATCGGGATCGTTCTGTGCGATCAGCTTGGATAATTCGGCATCGTCGAAGAGCTGTCCCATCGTGTTCAGGATGGTGGAGATCTTCACCGTATCGATGAAACCCGATTTGGTGGTGTCGAACATCTGGAATGCCTTCCGCATGATCGCCAACTTCTGCTGATCGTCATCCTGCAAGAAAACCCGACGCAAAAGGTGAGACAATAAACGCGCACAGGTTGATGAGGCGTCGCGACGCTTTTTACCATTTTGATGGGACGCCCGTTCGTCGAATGAATGACAGGTCTAATGAAGGATCTAATTATATATTCGCACTGCACCCCACCATTTGGGACTTTTGTTTTTTTTTGTTGTTGTTATTTTGCTCGCTTTTTCTTCGGACATTTTTAGAAAATTTAAAAAGCGCAGCTCGAAAGCGGCTAGAAATATTATACGTGCCATTTGGACCGAGCCAATTAATTAACGGTATGAGTGATGGCTGTCCGGAATGATCCTAGCACCTAGTTAACTTCAAAATAACGCTCCAATTAAACTTCAATGATTTTCATATCTCAATACCATATGTCAATGTCATTTGTCAAATGTCATGATTGGATATGTCAAATTTTACAAAAGCTCCATTTTTCCAAATCATTGATATATACCAATTTAACTCGATATTTGAAGATTGTCAAAATGAATATGAAGAATTTATAGTAATTTTCTAAAGAAAAATTCGTGATTCAACTAAAATTTATATTATTTTTTTCACTATTTTTCAAGGAAAATAAATAATTTGTATAAATTGAAAACGGAAAATTATTAGAATTAGAAATTAGTTTACACTTTAAAAGAAACTTCTATATTTATATTAGGAAAAATAAATACAAATATTCTGATTAGATTAAATTATTGCTTGAATGAATCACGCAATAACAAGTAGCTAAAACAACAAATTAAATGAAATATCCAACAGTTTTATTAACACTAATATTAAGTAATAATTTAAACTGTCATAATTTATAATAAATTGTTAAAAAATTACATTATCAATTATACATAAATCATTATTAACTATTAATAAACGTTCACATTATTACATCAAACATAGATAAATCGTTTTTTTTTATTGGAAAACCGGTTATTTATTTGATTTTAGCGGTTTTTTTTTCTCGCACAGAACATAAAATGGGAACGTTTAAAGCCTCTTGAACTTTCCGTACACTCGTTCACAAATGGATCGAATCGAATATTTACTGCTGCACCAAAAGGTCCTTTCCTGAATTTCCTAACTTCGGAATAAAAATATACAAGTTTTTTTAGTAAACTTTATAATATAGTCTTTTGAGTGATTTCAAAAATAATATTAACAAACTGAAAATAATGCTGCATTCAAACTAGTCAATTTTAATCTGATTTACTTACAAAAGCAAATTTACATACAAACGCTTTGAATTTAAATGAAATATAATTGAATAATTGATGATTTTAGCAGTGATTTTCTTATTAATTTTCTTCATTATTATTTAATAACACTTAAACTTATGTCCTCCGTTTCGAACAAAATATAACATTTAAATTCCAATTAAATATCGAACAATTTACAATAATTGCTTATTCACATGACAATTAATTTATGTCTGGAAATGATAAACAGAACTATTAATGAAAAAGCTCCGTTCAAACAACGTGTGGTTAGTTTGTAAAACAAAGTTACGTAATACAAAATAATCTGCAATTAGATTCTTAAGCAATACAAACACACTTATGCATGGAAAGAGCATTTCAATAGCGACACCGATTATTCAATAAATTAATGGAAATTGTCCGCTGCAGGGTTTCCCACAAGTTGCATAATTACAGACTTTGCTTATGCACCGCAGGAAGCCAAGCCCTTCAATTTTGAAAAATATACCGTAAATCATCATCAACCTTATTAATTTATATGCGAATGCATGAAGCAATTAACCTAATCCATTTGTGTCGACAATAAAGAAAAATAATCAAAGGTTCTTTTGGTTTGTATGTAATTAGTGATTTTTGGTTTAATTTATTAAAATGCGTGTAATTGGCAACTTGTGCAAGTACTTGTCAATACAATTTAACAATTCCAACTCATTATAACTGAACAAATAGAGACAGTGAAAAGCGTTATTTTAAACAAACTTTGAGAATATCTTGGATGCGATTAATTACCACACTTATATGAGTAATTTACTGTTTGTTCATTAGCTTAATAAACGTATTTTTATTAACATAGAGTAAATAAACAAGTAATAAAATTTTATAAAAATAAGTTATTTTTGCGTCCTTTAAATACCGACTGACCCCGATCTCCCGCTCTCGCTCGTCCTCGGACCAAAATCGGCGCAACAAAACGTAATTTATGGTCATCGAGTATTGAAATTCCATTGGAATTGCAATTCAAACATGTTTTTCCAGTAATTTTCAAAAATTACTATTTCCTAATGTTTTCTCTAAAAAAATTCATATAAATATAACAATTTTTGCTTGAAAACAAGGAGGCTCGAAAATAGCCGTGTCTATTCGATTAATTATGGCTTCTGGAATATTTATAATCTTTCTAACCCCAAGGTTTCGAAATAGGACGGAGCGCGCACTTAATTTATGGCCCGCGATTTGTCTTTCCGCGTGTAATTGTTGAACAACTTTTCAACACGATTTTTCTTTTACGTATTTTTCGTTTTGCATAATTCAGTTGACCCGAAGCGAGTTCAGTAATTATTAAAATGCCGGCGACCCTCGAAGAAAACTTAATGGAAAAGAACAAAACGTAAAAAACTTTCCGTCGATGAAATATTTAAAGTTTTTTTTAAAGAAATTGTGTTTTTTTTATACTGGGAAAGGTCGAGTGTTAAATAATTATGGTTGGATAAGTTATGAAAAAGCGAAATACAGTTTTATTTCGTTATAATTTGTAAATTTCATGAATAATACATTTATTATCTAAAATTGAGGTAGTTTGGAAATTGATTTTGCAAATATTATTTTGTATTTTCGAATGAAAATGTGGGAAAGATGAATAAATTGTTTTAATTAAAGTTTTTATTTTATTTTAAATTAGGCTAAAGTAGGAATAGAGTGAATTAATCTCCGGTCATCATTTCCATGAATTCTGTAAAAATTAAAGGAATTATGTAAGTTTTTTTTTGTTGGGAAGTCATTTTTTTGTATTACCATCGAAATCGACGGTTCCAGATCCATCGGTATCGATTTCTGTGATGATGTTGTCCAAGTCGCTTCCAGTGAGTTTATCGTCGAGAGCACCCAGGATTTCCTTCAGTGTGCCAGTGGTGATGTAACCGTTACCTTCCCTGTCGTACAATCTGAGAAGGCAAACGATGTGAGCTCAGTAAAATTGCTGTGATGTGAGTGTTGATCTACCTGAATGCTTCCTTGAGTTCCTGTGTGGTGGACTCGTCGTCCTCCTCCTCGAGGAAGTGCGAGGCGATGCTGCAGAAGCTCTCAAAGTTCACCTTTCCGGTGTTCTCTGGATCGTGCTGGTTGATTAGGGCGTTGAGCTCGTTGTCATCGAAGATGTGTCCCATCGTGTTCAGCATCGTCGAAATCTTCAGGGTCTCGATAAATCCGCACTTGGAGGTGTCGAACATCTGGAAGAGCTTTCGGAGGATCGCGGTCTTCTGCTGGTCGTCATCCTTTATTGTTGTTGTTTTTTGAGAGAAAGAGAAATCAATCAGTAAGGAGAGATCGTCCGGTTTGGTCCGTTTCTTACCATTTTGACTATACTATGTGTATGTTCTATATGTGTGTTCTATGTTATTTTGGAAAATAGGAGCAGATTCGCGGAGCGGCGTCGGCGGCGTCGGGCTTTTGTGGTGTCCGATGGTGCCAATTATATATGGCATCCCCACCGACGCCTTTCTCACCCGAAAAATTATAGTCTCGGGAAATATTCAGAACGGACTAGAAAACCTTCAGCTCGCTGCATCATTACGCCTCTAATTAGTTGCTGCGATGTCCACATGCATCATTGAAAAAAAAAAGAAGCATAAACTGTCGCATTTTAAATAATCATAACATTATACAAACAATTAATATAAATTTTCCTGAAAAACGTCAAAATATAAAATTCGCAGCTGTCAATTACATTGAAACTCATCAATCTCAAAATGACCATTATTTTAATTTACCTTAATTAAAAACGAAAATGTGTCAAAACTTGAATAGTATGACAGTTTCAGACAACAAACGTCAAAATATAAAATTCTCAAATGTCAATTACAATTCTTACATAAGTATTTTCCTGAAAACGTCAAATTATGACATTTGCAACTGTCATTTACATATTACATAAAAAAAAACATGAATAATCCTTCTTTTTTTTTTGGTATTTTTATTTTAGTTATAGTTTTCATACCAAAAATGTTTAATTATTTCATATGTCAAGATCAAAGTGATGAGAACAGTTGCAAATTTTTCAAATTGCACAGCACTACTATCATCTGGTAATAATTTTGGCATCTCTAGAAACTTAGAAACAGACTTAATTTATGTACAAAACTGGCGTATTAAATTGAGTGTTAAAGCCAAATCGCACCGAGTCATCTTTATGATGATTTCCCACAGTAATTTAAAATTATATCGCATATGAATTATAACTATATAATTATATTTAATTATGATTGTAGAAATTTGTATGAATGAAAAAAAAATCTGTAGTAATTTGCAAGAATTTAAATTTTTCGACGTGAAATTTATTTTTCAAGTATAAATTTTGTTTTGATGAAATCATTCTTTGTTACCTTCTTTTAATAACGGGAAGAACAAACGAGAAACGAAGTGAAATTGATTGCGAATCCTTTAAAGTTTTTTTTATATTCTTGGCAGATAGAGGCTAATCATTGAATTAAATATTTACGTAAATTGATTTGGAATTGCAACAAATCTAAAAAATTTAAGAGACGTGTATAATCTGTACATTATCCGCAAGGTGAGATAATTCTTGCCACAAAAATACATCGATTGTTATTTTTGGGCGAAGGTGCAATAAATAAACAGAAAAAAAATTCGTTACGTCATAGACAAAAAGTGTTATATGTTTCGCGCAGATTATTAGCGCTGACAGAAATAGATGATTATGTGACAAAGTGTTCGTTCGCGGAGGCAATATTTGCAATGGAAAATAAATCGTTAAAAATAGTCTTTTCTGTATTTTTTTTTTAGTTTTTGTGTGTGCTTTCTGGATGGAAAAACATCGCGTAAATGACTAATAACTTGCAACCAATATTTTCTGAGATGGAGCCATCCGCACGTGAGAGAAGAGAAGAGTAAAAAAATGGGAAGCGACTATGATAGTGCGGAGACGGATTTAGAATGGCGCGCATACCTTTCGGGAATTTCTGCGGGACGCGATTTATAAATCGATGATATTTATAAAATCCCGCAAAAGCCGGAAACTTCGTGAGATTTTGCCAATGAATCATGCAGCATTTTCTCTCTTTATCTTTCCACGACTATTGTGGCAACCCAAATTTGTCGCATTCAGACGATCCAAAATCGCAACAGGTGCCTAAAGAATAGAAGACCTAATGAAGATTCCATCTCCCACCATCACCACTAAAGATGTTTGTTTTTTTTTTTTCGAATTTGTTATATTTTCGGTCGGTCCTTCTTCATATTTCTTTCTAATTTATTGGGTCCGCGGTATGGCCAAATTGCTAATTTGTTATTTATGTTCCCTGAAATCATGCCACTTCAACACTTAATGGCCCGTACACCTAAAATACGACACGTATTTATATACGCATTCGAAATAAATTTACCTGCTCTTTCCATCCCGATGGAAAAATAAAAGTTACGAAACTGTACACCTTGTCTTCTTTCACCTTCGCAATCATTTTCATTCTTTTGAAAATACAGCAATAAACTATAGATTAAACGTGTTCTCGCAAAGTTTCCTTCTATTTTTACATGAATAACATTACCAATTTGTTTACAAATACGCCGGATCATTAAGTAACGTCATCGTCTGCCAATTCATTAACTTACCCAATTTCATAAACATTTTAAGTCAACAATAAAAGCTAATTACTTACACCTGATGAATTATGTAACTATTAATTATAATTATCCGTTCATGTACAACATTTTCTTAATAAAATGAAAGGTTTATTTGATAATACATTACCATTTTTATATATACATAAAAATTAAATAATTAACGCAAAAACTATTAAAAACTAATTTAAAATTTTCAATTTGTTAAGACTAGAAAGCGGAAGATGACGCTTTGCCGAAATAATAATTATTCAATAACTACCTCAGTATATAATTAAACCGTACAAACTCTTAAGAGCCGTATAAAGGAATAAAATATTAATATTCTAACAAAGTTAATTAGTTAATTAACGCTATAATTAAAAAGTAGGAAATGGAACAGCGCAACTATTGCTGAACTACAAGCTTAGAAAGTTTACTACAAAATATATTTAAGTTCAGTTGCAAACCCTTGCGATGTTAAGAAAAGAAAGCGGCAGATGGCGTTTTACCAAAATTATAATTTCTCAATAACTGTTTAATTACATTATTAAACTATGCAAAGTCATAAGCGCTGTATAAAGAAATTATAATTTAATATTTTAATAAAGTTAATTATTTAATTAACGCTCTAATTAAAAAGTAGGAAATGGAACAGCGCAACTATTGCTGAACTACAAACTTGGCAAGGTTTCCAAATATTTTAGATGAGTTACACACCTTACTATATGGTTTGTTACTTAGCTGAAGATCCAATTAATACTTTTTAATTAAGGCTTTATTATTAAGTAAAATGTACATATTTTTAGTAACTTTTCATTAATTACTTTAATTGATACTTTAAGATATTTGTTATTGAAAAAAATAATTTAAACAAATTAATTCTTTTATAAATATAGTTAATAGAGAAATGAAAATAAAATAATTATTTGTGAGCAACATTCGGAGTACAACGTTTAATATTATAAAATGTGATTCCATTTTATATTACATAACTGCTAAGTCCTAAGAATAAAGTTCAAAATTTAGATAAAATAAGAAAATAAATGTTGTAAATATATTATTTCTTTAGGTTTAGTTTTTTCTTCTTCTTCCGGTTTAACAAAGAATTCCCTAAAGCAATTCACTTTGTTTAGCCGCAAGCATTGTACATTGTTTCCTATAATTAACGCGTACGTCATTACATTTAACATTTTACTGCATTTCAACTAACATGCGTCTATATTTAGAATAAATATAAGTTTGTGGACAAGACTCCGGTCGAATACATTTTGATTTTCAATAAATACACTTTAGCTTTAAAAATACTGGATATTTCTGAAGCATCGGTTATTGGTTTTATCATTTCCATAACGACACGAACAATCACATTAAAGTTAACTTTACCATCATAAATATGTTAGCATTATGCTAAGAAGAAAAAATGAGTCAATGGAAGAATACTCGTCCATAGATTAAAATCCTACATACTAAAATCCAGCATTTCCATTGTCGAGTTGAATTGTGTTTTAATTAAATCGAGGATGGAAATGCTTATGATTAATATTTTGATTATGTTTACAATTTTGAGATTTAAATGGCACGGGGAAAATAGGTAAACGTTCCGATCACTTCGATTACAATAAATCAGCCTTAACAAACACACGCTCAGTTCGAACGGAAAATCCTAATACGAATAGATTAAACACTTTTCATACGATTCGATTTGTGACAATTGCATCGTCGATTGGCGAAGACGAAGAAAATAACAGTAAATTCGTTTACGAGATGAAACTAAGTGGGCGGCCAATCGCTGACGATGAATTGTCGTATAATTCATGGAACGGATATCACGCCCAACCCTACGCCGCCTTCATGGACGGTCATGTTGTTGCTAAAGGTCCAGGTATCGGTGCGCGGGTTGTAAACCTCCACGGAGACGAGATTCGAAATGCCATCGTATCCGCCGACGGCCCACAGCTTACCCATGTTTGCCGTCAATGCGACTCTGCTTCTTTGGGCGTGCATCGGAGCAACGAAAGCCCACCTAAACAACAACAACAAAATACAATATTGGTGTATCGTAATTATTTTGTTGAAACTTACTTATTGGTAATTGGATCAAACATCTCCACGGTCTGCAAAAACGTGCTGCCATCGTAACCTCCGCAAGCGTACAACTTGCCATCCAGCGTAGCCACGCCTAGTCGACATCTGCAAGATTTTTCCGTTAATATTACTACATCATTAATATAATACCAACAATTTAATACCTTTTAGTCAGCATTGGTTTCGATTCGGTCCAAGTGTTGGAGTTTGGATCATACCGCTCCACCGAATCGAATATCGAAAGTCCGTCGTGTCCTCCCAAAGCGTAAATGTATCCTGCAAACAAATATAATTGAATATTTCTATTACTTAAATAAATTTTATAAATACCTTGGCAAGCGACTAAAGCTCCAGCGCTTCTGGATTTGTTCATAGGAGCAAGGGAGGTCCAACTGTTGTTCTTTGGATCATACTTTTCAACGGAATTCAAAGAAGTTACGCCGTCGTACCCGCCGCAGACGTAAATCAGGTCTCCCAAAGAGGTTGCACCGAGCGCACTAAAACACTGTGGTAATTAAATTTGAAGATAAGATTTACATCAATCCAACCTTCTCTTTGATTGCATCGAATGAATCATAGTCCATTCCTTCTTGATAGCATCATAGACTTCGACGCTAGCCAATCGATCCCTTCCGTTGTATCCACCGAAGGCATACAGTTTCCCGCAATGCACGGCGACACCCAATCGGGACCTCAGAATGGACATGCAGGGCGCCAGTATCCAAGAATCCGACTTGGGATCGTAATATTCAACAGTGCTCAATGAATCCCCTATCAAAAGAAGAAGTCAATCAATTAATGCATTACCCGCTAGTCGAAGTTTATAATTACCGTGCTTATTTAAACCGCCGACTACGTACATTTGTCCGCGCACTTCGCAGGTCCTCTGCTTCGTGCGGAAGCTTTGCAGCAAATGTCTCCTCTCTGGTATTAAATGGTAAACCCTTGCCTCATCCAGCAGATCTCTAAAATATAAATTCAATTAACATCATTTAGATATTAATTCATTTAAATTTAAATCACCGGCATTGGTGTGACGTCCTGATCAGCTCCTCAGTGGCTACTCTATCAGTCAGGTACAGTGGTGAAAGCAGTGGGAGCCTCACCTGAGACAAGAGCTCAGGCAAACAGGGAAACCTCTTCTCATCCAGCTTAACCCATCGCATGCAAGCATCAAAAACCTGCTCTTCAGATTCCACCTTCAAGTCATTCCTCTGCAGCAAGCTTTTGACCTCAAACAACGTCAGATTCAAATATTCTTCAGACAAAGAAACCTCCGGGAAGCATTGCTCAATATATTTATCTGTGGACTCCACTAACACCGTGCATCCAAGAGTATCAGCAAATTGTCTTATTCCCAGCGCATTCTGTGGGTGCAGTCTCTGCAATAGGTAATTAGCGCACGCATCTCGCACTTTGTTCAGCTGTAGAAAAGACGCTCCAATCATTATGTTCTGCACATTGTTCTTATCCAGAATCACTCGTCCAGAATACGCAAAATTGATCAAGGCTTCCAGCGCACTAAAATAAATATAATATGATTATAAATAATTAACATTCATATATATAAGTATATTTACCATGATTCAATTCCTTGCATTTCAATTTCTTGTTGTCGACTCTCGACCATATCTGTTGTAAACATTGCATTAAAATAGGGAATGGTGGAAGCTAACACAATTTTATGGGCACTAAATGATTGATCATCGATCTACAACATTGATTTTGTTAATACAAATGATTAGCTGCTGATTATAAGATATGACAAACCTTTAGAACTACATCACACAGTTTACCCTGCCTGCGTATCTCCTCCATTATTGGGAATGCTGAGGGAAACAGGTCATTCTGCTGGAAAATCATGCTCTCATTCATTTCGTGCATATTCCACGGTTTTCCTTCCTCAACTGCATTCATATTGGGTGCGGTTGCATACCACTCTATTGCACTCTATTGTAGTGATTGTAGTTATTGATTTATTTTTATTCTTCTCCATTAAATGGTTTCCACTACTACCACAGCATCGAACAGAAAATCACTAAATAACCTAAACGAAATCATTCAAAATTATTCAAATTTCCTTCTATCGTCTCATTAAATTAATAAATAATAGTTCTAAAATAATAATCATCAACAATCATAGTTTAAATTTAGTTTACAATAATTTAAATATTGAAATTTGTAAACTGCAAAAATGAAATATCACCATAAACAGCTGTGTTTTTATATCTTTGATAAAGTTAATTTTAAATGTTCGTTCTCAGAAAGATGGTTCACATTAAATGCAGAAATGGTAAATATCCTTTGAGCGAGGTGCAAAGATTAATTGTGACTGAAGAACAAACTCCATGGTCTTCAAGTTTCACTGATTATAAACCACCAATTTACAATTCATCTGTGTTAAAGAACAAGCCTTGGTCTGATCTGGATATTGGTATTGTAGATTATTTTAATCATAATTATTGTTGTATTAACTGCATTTATGTTATAGATGACCCAAACTTTAAACCCCAGTGGAATGTACTTGATGGAAAAGTGAACAGGAAAAGTCATTTAGGGATTTATGAAATTAAGGATAAATATCCTTTGAATCCAGAGGGTAGAACTGGACTGCAAGGAAGAGGCATTTTAGGAAAATGGGGCCCTAATCATGCTGCAGACCCAATTGTTACTAGATGGAAGCTTGAGGATGGTAAACAAGTTTTACATGACTCTAGTAAACTGTAAATAAATATTATGTTTAATGATTTTTGTTGTTATATTCAAGTTGTTTTAGGCCTATTTTGCAATTCTGCGCTATTCAGCGTCACGACTGCAATGAATGGGCAATTCCAGGGGGAATGATAGATCCAGGTGAAAATGTTAGTCAAACTTTGATGAGGGAATTCATGGAGGAAGCTATGAATTCTTTGCAAAATAAATTAGGTTTGTGCTCTACTTTTTGCATAATAGAATTCTTTAAAACTTTATTGTTTAGATTCTGCAATGTTGCAAAAATTCTTTCAAACTGGGGTGAAAATATATGAGGGCTACGTGGATGATCCAAGAAATACGGACAATGCATGGATGGAAACGGTTGTCTATAATTTCCACGATGACGATGGAAGTTCTGTTGGAAAATTTTCTTTGCAAGCAGGCGACGATGCTAAGAATGTGCGCTGGATGGACGTAGATAAAGAAACATCCCTGTATGCAAGCCATTCAAATTTCATCTTCAGTGTTACCAAACTTAGGAAAGCGCATTGGTGAATCTTAGTCTTAACATGGTGGAACTTGTTTGTTAAATAGTTCTTGTTTTAATTAATTAAATTACAGTTAAAATGCCTAATTATATAGTAATAAGAGAATACCAGCAGTCTGATAAACTGGGAGTCAGTGAGGCAGTTCAGAGTGCCTATATATCAAATGTTAATAAATCTTTCATGAATGCCTTATCCAGAGAAGTACTTTGTTAATGTTATAATTTAACTATTTGAAATAAACGTTTAATTAACTTGCAGATTACCTTTCAACTGATTGTTATGTGTGCAGCTATCTTCTTCATATTCTTTGGCGTTCCAATAACTTACTGTTTATCTGCTATCCCCCTAGTTTTGATCAGTGTTTACATGTGCATCTATCTGTCACATTTCATGAAATCCAGTGAACTGATGCACAAGAGGCCTGTGAAATGCTGGGTTGCAGAGGCATGTTATAATTGCATCACAGATGCTGATCCAAAGCAGATTTATTTTTCTGTTGTCAGTGAAAATGTGTCAAAGAGGCTGGAATTGGGTAAAGCCTTCAGAAAAGTATGACTTTGATTGCCTTGTTTCATTCTCATATTTAATTTATTTAATGTTTCAGATAATTGGCACAGTTTCTGTAACTAATTTTATCTATTTGGATGATACTGCCTGGTTATTCAGATTTGCTGTTGAAAAGAGGTTTGCTGAGATGCAATAACTAAACTATATTATTTACTTATTGATGTAATTTTACAGGTATAGACATAAAGGTGTTGGACATGCTCTGGTTGAGACTGCAAAGACATGGAGCAGAGCTAATCATTACTCTAGAATATTTCTTGTGGTTTCTGAATGCCAAGACACTGCTAGGCAAATCTTCCTTAATGCTGGGTATAATCCTTTATAATATTAACCAATTAGGAGCTAATACAAATTCATCTTTTGTTGCAGCTTCCAAATGAAGCAAATGTACCATAAGCATATTGTGGGGAGCATTATTAGCTTGCTCATGTACCAATTGGAGTGTGATCTTGTGAAGCCAAACTGTTAAGAAAAAAGTTCCTTAGGGCCTTAAAAACGTGCCTTTTTATATACAATGATAAAAGCAACATCATGACAAATTTTTGTTCCAAATTGCAATGATGATCATAATAATATTTTTATATTTTAAACATTTCCATTTATTTTTACAAAATCATAGTTGTTATATTATTACTTATTATGTGAATAGAAAAACAATATTTGACTACTATTTTTATGAATGAAATGAGAAAATAAATTCCTGAAACATAATTTCAAATTTGCCTGCAATGCACAATTTCTTCAGTGTTGCCACATCTAAAGCAAGAATGCGAAACATGAAGTAAAGTTTATTTACATAATGCACCAAAATAATCAAAGTTTAACCTAATCAAAACAGTAGGATTAGATAAACAAAGCAATATGGGCAGAAACATATTGAAAAGCAGTTTGGACAACGCGAAATTCAGTATAGTTTTCCAGGTGCGTTGTGTGGTCTATTAACTAAATAAATGTAGTAAATAATAACAAATTGCAGATTCTCTTCAGATGCATAACTTTCATCCTAAATGCCTTCATCATACGAGTGGTGGGACAGGAGGTGCTGGGTATCATGAACGTCCGGTTGCTGTTACTTGAATCGACTTTGGTGTTTCTGTCTAGAGAACCTCTACTCAAAGCTTGCTTAACAGATACCAAATCTCATAATTGGAGCCAAGTCATAAACCAGTTTTGGTTATCGTAAGGAATTTAATATTGTTTAAATCTTTGTAAATCAATTGAATTTTAGAGTTCCAATATCAGCTGTTCTTGGTATTGTTTTGAATTACATTTGGACAGATGTCTTAAGCACAACAGATGAGCACTACTTAGTCCAGTACAGATGGGGTTGCTATGCAATTGTAGTTTCCTGCATAATTGGGCAGATTACACACATCCCCATTCTAGTTTCACAAAGCTTTTGCTTTGTCAAATTGAAAGTCAGTACATTGCAATTAGATTTATCCAAATTTTATTTTCTTAATTTAATTTTCAGGTTGTTTTCGAAACAATTTACATAACTGTTAGAACTGTAACGTTTGTGGTGTTGGTCTTGAGAGATCAAAACGAAGCGATCAACGCGTTTTCCATTGCTCAATTATTGTCAGCTTTGATATTATTTGCGTTGTACTACGGATTTTTCTATTGGTACATTGAGAAAAAGAAGACATCTCCAAAATCCGATTTGTTCAAAGACATGAACGATTTTAAATTCGAGTCGATTCGGGATTTCTTTCCGAAAATTCCCAAAAATAAAGTCCGAAAAGCTTTTAATCAAATCAATCGATAGATTTAATATTACTCTGTTGTTTTAGGAGGCTTACGTTAATAAGGAATTGTGCGTCTTAACTGTGAGTTTCGCAAAGCAATCGATAGTTAAGCAAGTTTTAACCGAAGGCGAGCGCTATGTTATGAGCGTCTCTCCGGTATTAACGTTCAGCGAACAATCCATGTACGATATTGTTAATAATTTAGGTAGTTTAGCTGCGAGGTTTGTTTAGTAAATTAGTTTTTGGGATCTTGTTGGAAGGAATTGGTTTTCAGATTCATTTTTCGGCCTATCGAGGAAAGCGCCTATTTCTATTTCACGCAGATGTTGAGGCGGGATCAGTCGCTGTCGCAGCAGGATAAAGTAAGGATTTGGTAATTTTGCATTCAATTTTTGAACGGTGTGATTATTTTTGAGAAATGCGTAGTCGAGGCGGCCACAGTTCTGAGTCAACTATTGAAGGTGGTCACTTCCATCGGATTAGTCGTCATTGTATTCGGGTACACCTACAGCCATAGTCTTCTCTATCTATACGGAGGAAGAATTTTGACCGAAGATATGCTTCCTACAGTTTTGCTCAGATCTCATTGTTTTGCTGTACTCTTATTAGCCGTGAATGGTGTGACGGAATGCTACGTATTCGCAACCATGGATAATAAACAATTGGATAGGTATAGTAATAGTTTATATAACATTGCTACATAGTTATTTACGTTGATTTCAGGTACAATTACATCATGGTTCTGTTCTCCGTTACTTTCCTGTTGATATCTTACGGATTAACGAACATGTTTGGCCCTGTAGGATTTATACTTGCTAATTGCTTCAACATGACTGCTAGGATAATTCACAGGTATACACGAATAATCGCATTGTAAATAGATCTTCAATGGGTTGCTAAGCAACAAAGCTCCACCCTTTGTAAAACCTCAAAATTGGTTGCTAAGCAATAACGCTCCGCCTTAAATACAACATGTATTATTTTAAAATTGAAAAAGAAATAATTAATCAAAACTTAATCACATTGCAGCGTTCATTTTATCGGTAATCAATACAAGTCAACGAAATTGATGCCTCTGCAAGGAATAGTTCCCGGAAAAGTGTTCATCGCGGCGCTAGTTTTATCGGGACTTGTCACTTCTTTGTCTGAGGTAAGTCGATCGATAACGGCCGCTTCCGGTGTGTTTCATTTGTTTCGTTGCAGAGCTACGTGTACCAAAGGTCGTTGCTCTTGCACGTGGGAATAGGTGGAATCTGCTTCGTTATAACGTCGTTGTCCTGGGCGTACGAAAACAAGGCCCTGCTGAAATTGGGAATCGAAAAATACAAGCGAAGGCAATCGGTCAAACTAGATTAATTGCCAATTTAATTATAAATTCAATTTAGCGCAAATTCCTCCATCCATGTTGTTACTTCCAAATGATTTTATTGTGATATAAAGATTAAAGACACGTGTTAATTCAATGATTCTATTTATTTACTAGAATTACCTTTTACGAACAAAACTGCTGAGCGCTGTCGGACTTCTGATACAATCGCTGCATATGAATTCCATTCCATATTGCATTTGATTCCAGTTATTTTCAATTTCGCAAATCAGTTGTAGTGGGACATTTGTTGAATCGCGTACACCATTAATTAACGTTTCGCAATTTCAATGGAAATTAGGAATTTGCGTTTGCTTTGTGCATCGCATTATTATATTCATGGAGTGGAACAGCCAGAACCTAGGTCCGTTCGCAATTTGCAATTCAATTGCAGCTTTTGATTAATCCGTGCAATAGGTGGTTGGAATCGCATGAAATATGTACCTACGCGAACTTAAATAGTGAAACACTAGAAATGAGATGTGGGGAGCAAAGAAAAACACGTTTTGTAAAGTTCAGTTTATATTTATTCAATTACAGTTTGAACGTAACAAATCATGTACGAAACAAACACGAAAACTAATTAGTAACCTTAATTCACAGCATTAATTATATTTCGAAATTGTTCAAAACAACTTTAACGGATACTAAACATTTTATGAGTTACGGCGAACATTGGATGTTCGTGACGTAATATTTGAGTTTAACCGTAAATTAATTTTCACTTTACATTAAAGCTTTTCAAATTTTATTCTTAACTTTAATTACAATTAGTGCGTATTTTATAAACATAATCGCTAGATTTACTTAAAGTAGAAAACGAGAGTAATTAAAATTGTGTACGTACTAGTTTACAATCTACATTGTTTCTCGCTAATTTTACGATACAATTGACGGGAAATGTCCCTTTTTGGCTTGTGCTCTCATAGAAACTACGTTAGAATACATTCATTAGTTGGTCCACAATGAGAAGGACATTTATTTTCAACTTTTCTACTTACGGTCTAAGGAACACAAGTATTGGGAGTTAAGAAATACGAACGAAGTCGCGACCGACCGAAAGTAACTTAACGTTTGACTGCTTTTTATGTATATATATATAGTTCCATCTTCATCCGTGAATTCATCATATTAAAACGTCTTTCTGCAATGAATGAAGTAATAATTCTTAAATTTATGCGTAAAGTGATTGATTATTATTACCATTTTAAAAAATACTAATTAGTCTTTTTTTGTAATAGGTTATCATTTTTTATAAACTTCATCAGTCGTAATTTATATTAACACAAAAACAAAACAGTTTCACTTTTGGCAACGATAAATTTTCACTGTAACTAAACTTTTATATGTTTAGTAGTAATTAGGTGTTTTCTGAGTCGAGGACTTTCCTAGAACACCATATTATGTTGTCCGAGTAAACAACACTTTCAGACCTAAAATTGCGTACAGTTTCTCACACATTTTTTGGTAGCTAAATTGAAAGACACTTTCTTTCGTTTCATATTTCATAAACTGAGCTGCTGCAAGTGTATAATTTAAGTTGTAATATGATGTGCCTTTTTGTTTCGGCTCATATTATTTGCAAAATCAATACAAACGAAACGCGCCCTTTTCCCTTCGTATGTGCATTTTCGAATTGACGAAAAAAATCTACGCGTATTCTGAAACGCTGCCTCTGGACTGTTTCTTTTTAAATCCTGGTGTTTGTTGAAATAACGTAGTTATCGATTTTCTTGTATCGGTAAATATTTAATGTACGTTTAATCAAAACCGGGTCAAATTAATTGGTAGTTGTATGGATATTGAAATTAATTGGTTTTGCTTGTTTTACATCAAACATGTTGAGTCTCATTAGTTTTCCAGAAAGTTATAGTAGATAAATTATAGGAAAATATAGACTTTTTAAAATGTACAATATTTTTCTTAAGATACAAAAATAGTTTAGAAAAAATGTTTAAATAGATTTTAGATTGCGGTTTTATAGACATCTGGGTTTTATAAATATGAATCGAAGAAATGATTATTTAATTAGCAGACTTTAAGTTACATATAACAAGAACGAGTGTTAAGTTTCTGTTTCTTTGAAAGGTAGTTTAAATGCATCAACAGTTTAAATGAGTGCAAGTTGGAAATGAAGGGAAAAAGTGCGATGCATGAGTGAGTGAAGTAGACGTGTAATATACTTTGACACATATTGACGAGAGTATTTTGGGATAGATTAGAGTCGCGCAACTCGTCAAAGGGGCGCGACTCATGCCGTGATGTAGTACTCCCTGCGCTGGATGCACTTCTCGCGCATTATGTAACAAAGGGCTATCGTTATCAGAACGGCGATGGTCACCCCCATTCCGATGCTAACCCAGATTATCTCCTCGTTGATGCCCTGATAAGAACGACCTGAAACAAAGAGCGCCAAAAATTCGAATACATTAAACTGTTACGTTACAAAGGAAAATGACGTAAGAGGGATGCGGCGCGGTGAATGTACGTCCGCCGCAAATCGGCTTTCATTTCAGACGGACGTTCGGGAAACAAGGCATCTATTGTTTCGATAACGCACGCCTGAAACGAGCACACATTTATGACGTACCCTCTTTATTTTTTTTAAGATAATACCGCCGCATTGTTTACCCCGTTGAGAATAAATTGCGAGAAGGGAGGAATAGCAAATATTTAAGCTCGTAGTGAAAATATATAAAAGGGCCCCAGAAAAAAAAACCCAATGAATTATTCGTTTCCAGTGAGCTTGTTTTCCTGGCGTACGACCAAGAATCACTCAACAAATCCCTACGACGATACAGGCTTTAATGCGTGTTTCACTCTCTTGTTCTTTTTTATTGAAGTGCACGGAAGTTTCGGCTATAAATTTGAATGGAATCGATTCGAAGCGGCGGGAAATATGTCACGGATTCGCATTAACGCACAGTTTATTATGATGGTAAAGGGGAGGTTGTAAATCTAATTTCGGGTGGAAATTGCACTATTTCACGCTTCCTTACCGTTGTAATTGCTGGATATTATGCCTGTAACTTTTCCGGCTACTCTTCCACCCACCGGCATCTTCACGGATTGTTGGAAGTTGCAAAGTTCCTCAAAACATTCAAAGATCTGTAAACAAGAATGCAACATTAACAATTTATAAATCCCACATATTTCTCATCAATTCACCGATTTATAATGATAGTTTCTTCAAAAACTGTGTAAATTGAAATCGTGGATAAAATCGTACCGAGTTTATTTATTCGTATTTCTTGATTATGAAATTTTCTATTTAAAATAAATGCTCAACACATTGTAATAAATCAAATAAAAGTCAAACATCTTGAAAAAAAAATTCTTGTGCAATGAAAACTTTTAACTTTGCAGAATAAAATCGTTAAATGTTAGAGCTAAGCACCGTACATCTCCCCGGAAAAAGAGTTTTACCGTTCCAAGGAAAATACGTGTTGTGTTTTTTCTGAAGCTATAAAGCTTCCGATTCAGCTAGATGATTGGCGGAAAAACTTTGGCCACAGTGTAGTGCGGAGAATTTCGTGCAGCGCGCGATACCAGTAATATACAATTTTAGTGTCAATTTACTATAATGGCATCCATAATCCAGAGTGGCGTCGCGTAATGCACAACATAGAGATTAATACGTTTAGGTCCATTAACTATGGTGATCATCCGTTCAACTTTGTCGCTGCGAGCGACTGCTAAATATCTTATTATTGGCGCAAAGAGCAGATGATAGTTGGTTTGAATTGCAAAACTTTTGCAAAACAAGCAATATGTTCACATGCGTGATTCCGAGAATTGCGTTTTTTTTTATTATTACTACAGATGAAGTCGTCCGTGAATGAAAACGACTTGCGTATCCTGTTATTGTAGTTTTTTTTTATTGGTTCGACTTCGATCCATTGAATGTTTTCAAACATGCTTTCCAATTACACTCGCAGCGACGGCGACGTCTGTTTTAATTGTGTTCCCTGTTCTCAATTTTCAATCGAACTGCAATTACCTAGTTTTTTTTTTCTTTATACCAAGAAAAGCATTATTACCTTTTCCTCGTTTACGTTGAATCTACGTACAAACTGAAAAATAAAATTAATTACAGTTCAATAGTGAAATGATTTTTTCTCGGTTTAAAATATTTTCGGAAGTTGCTTCTTTTTAATAAGGGTAAACGTTGAGAGGTTTTGCAAACCGTTTACTGCATTATTCGAGGTTTAAACTCTAACTCTTGGATAACAAAAGGACTTGACTACTAACACTAATGAAGCCTCGGTGGCTTCGAAACAATAGAAGCTCAGACCGACTACATTTCATTACCACATCATTTCTAAAACGTATTTTTCGAGATAAAGATAAAAGTTCAATGCAATTAATAAATTTTGAAATTATTCAGGAATAATTAATTAATTATAAACTTACAATGTTATAAAATCTACAAATAAATATTTAAAACTTTATATGAAAATGTTTATATATAAACTTTCAAAAGTTTCCAAGAATATATAAATATTTATTATAAAGTTACAGTAATTTTGATTTATTATAAAGAAAAATTGACTTCTTTATAAAAATTAGTTTTGAACTATTTGTAATTAAATAATTGCAAGGTTTCCGTTTAAAACTATGAATGAAGATTGTTATACTTGTGCGTGCATTTCCGCGAAAATACAAATGTTCATTCATGAGAAACGTTGCGAAGTTATATAAATTATAACATGACGCAAACCGGAGAGTAAACACTGATTATTACACCAATTATCCCGACTAATTAGCAAGACTAACATGGTAATTTAAGAAAATATATGAATAACGCGGAGAAACGAAATTACGTTTAATTACAAACATTTTCCTACGGTGCAACAAAATGAGTCAAGAATATATCCTCTTTTTAATTATAATTTTTTATATAATATAAATTACACTCATTACCATCAATTTTATAATCAATCAATTTACAATAAACAATTTTCAATAGAAATATGAAAGTCGAGTGACCATAATTAGTAAGGATTTAACAGTTAATGTTAATCCAAGATAAACATTCTCATTAAGGCTTTCCCAAATTTACCTGTTGGATAAGTTAATTTATTAAGAAAATTAAGCCAAAGTTTTAATCCATTTTCCTTTCATCCTACACACATTTTTCACCGCGATTTAATTGAAGTCCTAACTAACTTTTTACTTCAAAATTAATTTAATTAACTCGAATTTATTATTTTTGAGTTACGAGAAAAATTCAAATGAAAATAATATTAGTTATATTTATATATTATGTAATTTTTTAATTTTCTATAAGAAAATATAATTTCATTCTTCATTTTCAAACCTATTTTCCGATTTACACAGTATTTTATTTACAGAATTTTGCACACAATTTTGCGTATTAAAATGTACGATTTTGATTTACAATGTAAATATGTTCAAACTTCATTATTTCTGTTTTCCTTCGTTATGAGAGAAAATATAATTTGATCGGAATTCGTTTCACGGGTCACAGACTTTGATATTCTCGATTTACAATTTTTTTTGTACAAAAAAATGTCTATTAATAATGTATGTCTTGTAAATTGAGTTTATCGATTGCGTCTGGATAAAATAGAGTCCAATTTATGAAATACGGTCAATGCGGTTTACTAACTTATTTATAGAGTAAAAACTGCAAATTGAGGAACCAAATAAACTAAAAAAAAATTGTCAATATTTTAAAATATTAAATGTTTTAATAAAACTGCTGTTTTATAAACATCCGAGTTATTTTTGTTATATAATATACAATTTGTTATGTAATAAATAACTGCTCGGTAGATGGAAGAAAATCGGGTTGAGCTTTAAGAAGATAGTTGCAATACATTGATTTGATTTATCTTCTGCGAAATTGGAGAGATCCGGTGCAAATGTTCTTATTCTATGGAAGCAATCCCGCGGATATTCCTCGAATATCCGGATTGAATTATTTGGATATTTCGTTCAAAATCGGAGATACGAAAGAAATTCTAGAAGGTAAAACGTTCTGTACATTTCCCAACAACATTTACATTTCAACTTGATATAAATAACAATTAGTGGACGTCCAGCTTTGACACGCGAATGTCACCTGTCGAAGCGGATGTAAATGCATCATCGTAAATCACGAATTACACTCGATTTCCGTGACCGATTTTTTTTTGATGCGGATTCCGGCCGCATTTCGCAATTATTGCCAATACCGCTGTAATGAACATGTGGCATCGAATCAAATGTTAATTTCGATTTCATACAATCCAAAATTTTAAAAAGCGAAGCGAATTTCGCTAAAAATTACAGTTTATTAATTTTTATATGAAATTCCATAATAATAAATAACAAAGTTATAAATTTATATAAAAAAAATAATAACAAAATTGGATGAGTTCAAGTTACGTCATAAATTAAGAAATTAATTGGTGTAAGAATGATCGAAGGATTTCAGAAATGTTCGAAATAATAATAGTTTAGACATTAAATTTGGATTACACGTAGAAAGTAAAGTTTTTGAGAGACTGGATTCGTGAAACTTCTCAACGATTAATAAATCGTTTACGCAAAGTATCAGGTGCGATGTGTTGGATTAAGTATTTCCGCAAGAAACTCGCTTATTCAGTCATGCAGTTTCGCAGTTACTGAAACTAGGAAGTAAGTTTTTGGAATTCCGCTCGTCCACGTCTCGTTGTTAGAGCATTTATTTCAACACGAGTTCAGAGAAATATACAGTAGAAGTTCAAAATGAAAACCGCACAACATCTGTTACATTCGTTTTTTCTTACTCGTGAAACATTGCCATAAAAAAAAATTAAAAAAATAAATTACAAAAAATATTAATTTCAGATTTAAATAATGTATTTTTTTTAAATTGTCTTAATTATTAAACAGAAAAAAATCAATTATAAATAACATGAACTAATTGCTCTAATTATTATTATTATGAAATTATATTTAATAAAAGCATAAATCGAATTATGCTGAAGTGGATATGATGATATAGTGGTTTGTCTCCTTGTTAAATCTTGCAGAACTTTAAGGATTTACGATCCAAGAATAACTTTTCCTCAGGGTTTCGCTATATCTGACTTCCAATCTTCGCACTGGATATCTGCCAAATTGCTGGAATAATCCTATATATTTTTTTCTTTTTTCAAGTGGATTATTACGGAAGCTTTAAATATTAGCGAAAAGCGTTTAGTAATTGCGAGAACGAGAACACTTTATAAAACTTGGCAGATCGAAAATTGCACTTTCTTTACTTTCAGTTTTATAGTTGTGAAATTTTAGATTTTTTAACAAATATAGTAATTGTTAATTATAAAGTAAATTCGTAAATAATTTAAAAAATGTAAGAAATAAAACCAATATTTAATTTTTAAAATCAAGTTTATGTACGTTTTCGTTTTCATTTAATAGTTTTATCATTTGAGAACCGCAGGTGCAACTGTTTCATCGTGACGTAGTAAGCAGGTGTTCATTTACGTATCGTATAAGCATTGTTTTATTGTTTGAGAACCGCAGTTGCAGGTGTTTCACGGTGACGTAGTGAGCAGGTGTTCATTTCGTGACCGGAAAACGATTATTTTATTGTTTGAGAACTGCAGGTGCAGGTGTTTCATCGTGACGTAATGAGCAGGTGTTCGTATCAATATAAGCATTGTTTTATCGTTTGAGAACCGCAGGTGCAGCAATTTTTCAATAATTTCCAAATTTTAATTACATTTTTCTAGCGTAAATATTTACAATTTATTGATGTTATTTGTATTCATTAAAATATCGTTGAAAATTGCATCAATTTAATATGTTAGTTAAAATATTGCATGAAAAAAAAACCTATTAAAAGTATAGTTTAAAAAGTATAAAATTCTTCTAATTATATAAAATAAAGTAAACATATTTACACGAATAATTTTAATTATATGGAATTCTTAATAATGAATATATTTTAATTACAATAAAATTACTTTATTTGTATATTTATAATTAATCTTAATAAAATTGATTAAAACATGTATTTATTACAAAAATTTAATTAACAAAACAAAAGTGATTTCATTCATTAATAGTAGAATAAATTATTTAAAAAAGAAAAAACTATTTTCGGAATGCAACAAAAAAAAGCAGACGCTGTGTTTCTCGGTAATACGCATCAAAACCATGAATGAAACGTAGTAAAAGAACAGATGTTCACCGAAATCGTGCTAGTAGAGAGATAAACAATAAAAAAAACTGCATATATTATTTTTATGTCTGGCGTATTTTTTGTATTAAATTTGTTTATATTTTATGAATGCAAATTTAAATATTTAAAATTTTGTCAATTAAATAGCGTAAAATAATTTTGTGATTAATTTTGTATGATCATTTCGGATTGTTAATTTGTTGTTAATTATTTATAAAAAATAAACGAGTAATTTTTCTTATTATAACTTACTAATATTTCTGCAGATCAACTAGTAAATGGATTTGCAAGAAAGTGAAGGCTTCAAAAGTATTAAATAATATTTGCATGTAGATTTAGTCTCTATTTTTATATAATGGACGAATGATAATAATAATTTGGTTTCCTTTAATTTTTTATTTAAACATAATAAAATTATTTTCCAAAAATTGAATTTTAACGTAGATTTATCCCGACGAAGATTCGGCGTTTTCGTTCGGCAGATTTCGGCGTTTAAGTAAATACTCAATACGCACTCTTTTCGTGACCGAATAAGGATTGGTTTATACAGCTGTGATTCATCGCGACGTCGTCGTTAGTACGCGTTTTCGTGACCATATAAGGATTGATTTAACTTTTTAGAACCGCTGCGTTACTTTCAGTTACATCAAAATTTATCTAATTATAGAAACAGTTAAGACAAATATAAAAATTGTGAAAAAGTTAAGTTAAGAGATTTTTCATGTAATAATAAGATTTATTATCTTAAGTGCTTATTTTTGTCTAGTCTATTCAACAGCTGATTTGATTTGAGATGATCCTCGAGGCCACGACATTTGCAGATTAATTGGAATGAATTAATGAAGACATCGATCCTGTTTAGTAGTCGAGACGCATTTCTGAAATGAACGAGCTTCAAGTGAAGTGCAGAAAGACAGAGACAGAGAGAGAGAGACATGACTTAGTATTCTGGTCGTAGGAATTTCAATTGTGATGGGAGTTCAGGAGGTGAGACGCGGAGGACAGTTACGGTCGAGATGGAACGATCTATATATGCAAAACGGCGTCATCCGGGAAAGGCGAGATTTAATAGACTAAAAAAAAGGAAGAAATTTTCAGTAATGTCGCTTCCAGAACTTCAGCGAGTCGTGCAGAAACCAGAAAATGAAATGGCAGTGTGTTACAACCATTTTGCTCATTCGTTCCATTTCGATTATTCTCATTGCAAAATTGTAATAACTTTATGTAATTTTTCTTCATCAATTCAATTCTTCAAATTTAATTAAAAAAATAATTTAGAAGAAAGTTGAAAGATTCACAATTGAAGGTTTAGGATAAAAAAAAAATCTTATTTTCACCCTTAAAGCTAAATCTATTTTAAGGGTGAATGGAAACAACCTTTTTCCACGCTCTCCACTTTTAGTGTTAAGTGTATTATTTTCGAGTGTGTTCTTTGTCAAGTGGGAATAATGAAAGAAACTGAAGGAAGGAAGATGCAGGCAGCAACATCAAGGGTGAAATATCCGTAAGTTTACTGCCAAACAGCTTTTGCTCTCAACAGAAATCGATAAACACGCAAAAAACAAGTTTTTATTTCTTGTGTTTTCTTCTAAACTAACTTATTATTACTTTTATACTTCAACCGATGTCATTTTTGCTTTTATGTGTTTACAACTCGTTACAACTTTGAGATAACTTTTCTTAATTGAAATTTTTAAACGTTAAAATAATCAAAAGATTGAATTTCAACTGTGTTTTTTCTTTAAATTACTAAAACGTTTAGAACAATACAATTTTAAGCTCGGTAAAAAAGGGTTCTTTCCTAACACGAAAAATTTCATTTCGGCTACGAATAATGAAAAAACCTTTGAGCTATGTGGTGCGAATCACACATTCCACTTCGCTTTTGAATTTTATTAATACGCTGAAACTGGAGTTGGATCGGTTGCGTTACGTTCTCCTCTTATTTCAGCGTTCTTTTATTCATCTCATCTGCCTTTTTTGCCTATTTCTGTCTAGACACTTTTCATTTGACCCAACATACATATATTCCCTATATATTTTTTCATATCGATTTAGTTTTATCTTATTTATAAGATTAATGGTAATTAAATTGGACATTTCTTATATATTTTTTTCTTTCAAATGCTTCGATAGTTACAAGATTAATGGTCGATGATAATTAAAAACGAATCTTCCTTTCTGTTTGGGAATGACTGATTTACGACGGTCTACAAATTGAAAGGGGATCCTTCTGCAGAATTCTTCCCGACGCGTTTCAAACCATTAATACCAACGAATACAAAATTACGCAACCCTCGAATTGTAACGAAAATTAGTTTTACATTTAAACCACGAATTTCTAGTCTTTTTTTTAGCTCAGTCTAAAAAAAGAGAACTTTTATTTGTTTCACGTTACTTTTATATCTTCCCCCTTCAACATCCTTGATCCTTTTCGCGTCGAAAAAAGAGGAGCATAAATCGCATCAATAAAACGCCATTCTTCGTTCCGGGGTGAATTTTTATTTCTCGTTTATTTTTTTTTCAGCATATGGGAAGCATATGGGAATACTTAAAATCTAATTAGGATCGTACCGCAAAAAGCGCGAAGCAATCAAAATTCAACTCTTCGGCTGCGGGTTGCATAGATTAAAACGAAATCTAGATTGATTTCAGGTGCTGCGAATTCAGCTCGTTCGAAATTTCCAATTTGCATACGCGGTTTTGTTCTCTTTCCACTTTTCCCCGTAGGTTTAGAAATACAGAAATGAAATAAACGCGTTGCGGAAATGTTCGATATTTGCCCTTTGCGTAAATATTTTATACGTGTATTTTTTTAACATAGCTGAATCGATCGAAAACCGGTGCGAATTTAATGCACTATTATTATTATTTAAATAGAAGAGAAATAATAGATGCAATACCGAATATTCCGCAACAAATTTTCGCTAATTTACACCGAAACAAAGCGATTTTCCCGATAACAATTTCTGATTGACCTATATTTTGCAATAATAACTCGCATTCGTTTAAACAAATATTATATAAATTTATATGGAATTCAACATTAAATTAATGAATTTCATGCATCGATGAAACAATAATAAGCATTTTGATGTTCTAACTCTAATGGAAAAGCAGAACTTGTATAGCTAAACTTTCAGCAGGAAAACGCTTTATGCTAAGAAAATATGAATGGAAAGTTTTAAAGTGAATTTAAATATTTGATGAAAGAAATATGATAGAAGATACGCTGCAAATGGGCCCACGGCAATCTTAAAGAACTGACACTTCACAAACCTTATTTTCTTAAGTAATTTCACAAGAAAAAATAATTTTAGAATTTAAGATCGCATAATATTTATATTGAACAAGAAAAATAATATTGCGATGTTTAGTTTAGTGAATGATCAGATCTTTGGACGAAACAGTTTGGGAATATGATATGAATATGATTTAAGAAAACTATTGGAAATGTATTGATTTTCCAAACCTGATCATTATTATAATATTAAGGAAAATTTAAAAAAAAAATATGTTGGAAGACCTGAAACTGTCAGAAATAAAATTAAAGTTGACCGTTTCAGGAAATCTGAAACGGTTCCGATGATTGATTAGCTTTCGGAAAAGTTTTCGCTTCCTGCATGGGCGTCCTTCGACGTGGAGGTCGTCGATTTGGCTGAAAGCCTCGACTTGTAACCGGAGAAGGGAAAAACAAACGAAAAGGTCCCCGTCGTTAGTCGAAAGGAAACAAAAGCCTTCCGGAAAACGTCAACGATTTCGCAAACACAAAAATCCATCTGTTTGTTAAATCTATTTCGAAGCTAGATCGATTTCATTACAGCCGGAGGATTCTAATTACATTAAATATATTATATTACGAGTAATAATTTTACTCAAGTCTCTTCTAAACTCGATATGTTAATTAATTTAAAACCACTTAAATTTTGCATATTGATTCAGATTTTTTTTTATGATAAATTTCTCTGTAACTCAATTAATCAATAATTAACTACAGTGCTTGCATTAAATTAATGTAAAAATTAAAATAATGGAAATATTAGTAAAGTTAAGAAATTAATTTCAGGCAAATTCGTTTAGAAATAACGGATGTTTATGGTAGATTTATTCCTCTTCTTTGTTCTATACTTAGACAATTGGAGATTAAATAGTAAATAATTGAATTTGGAACATTTATATCAACAAACACGTTTACTTTATAGTCTTCGCTTTTACTTTATATTTTCCCAGTAAAAACCAGCAAATTTTCTTTAATTTAAATATTACTAAGAAATTGTTAATTTTCTTAACAAAAGCAATTTGATGACAAATTTCTCACGAACGTCATTCTTTGAAACTTCACAAGTTGTTTGATCACGAATCAAAAAACTAAATTGAACAAAATTTAAAGGTCGCAAAAGTAAACATTTAACAAATGTTTTTTAATTGCAAATACTGTATTTTACTGAAACGTGTTTCAAAGCTTTCGCTGTATATCAAAAAATAAACTGTCCAATCGTTTTTCATCTCTTTTGAGTTGCACAAACATCAGAGTACTCAACGCCGTGAATAATGTGTAGGACGTAATTGCTTCTGCCATGTTTCCTTTTGCAAATTCGAATGTGAAACGTTGTGAAAAGGAAACAATTTGTTGGTTTATCGTGCGAAAATTATTATTGCAATGAAAACGAACAACGCATAAATATTGTTTAGCATCAATTTTATTAATCGGATTTATTTCGATTCGAAGTTTATATTGATTTGAAATGAATATAAATTTAAGGATTATTTACAGTTTATCATGTTATTAATTTTTCATCTATATTTGAAGATGAATAAAACTACATTTTTGGAAATATTTTCGACCATTAAAGTTTAAACCAAGTTGAAACAAACTAAATAAATTATTATTCCATCTGTTTTTGTTAGTTTCGAAATTTAATAAATGAAAAGATTGTGCGATAATAAAATAATATGTTTTTATGGGATATGAATGTCCGTTTCAGAATAATTGATTTCTACATAAATATGAAGCTTTTGTGCTGCAATCCATTTATTTTTATGTCCCTTTTTGCGGTCACCCGACTACACACTTCATGGTGATTTAGATCCGAAATCTGCAATTGTTTCTGCGATAATTCCGAGTAAAGCAGTTTCAAAGATCAAGTCTGAAATAGAAATTACAACCGAATTTAAAGCTACTGAATAATTATAATCCCTTGTAGCTGTCTTTCATGTTTATATAATTCGACTGTTTCGCACGAAATTAATTCGCAGACAGATGAATTAAAAACCGGGGCGGCTTTTTGTAACAATTGTTGGGGGTGAATTTAATGGGGGTTGCGGCTACAGAGAATAATTATTCCGCAGATTACGTAATAATTTTGGTATGCATTATGCGGTGGTGGAGGATGTGGATTGGCCACGAGGGAGACCCAAATTGCACACGCAACGTTCTTATTAATGAATCCTATGGAAAGCTATTAACTTCTCATAACCGGGAGAGAACTTCAAAAGAAACTCTTACTAGGTAAGTGAACAAACGGCAGTTTCCTAAACGTAATCTCCGGGTCGGTGTGGTCCACAGGTTGGAGATAAAGTTAATAAAGAAGATTTACTCGACTGCTTTAACGACGCTCTTACCGAAATTAAATTATTCCGAAATCATTGGAATGCTTTCACAATGGCTTAAATTAAAGTATTAGACAAAATAAAAATATTTTACCTTCTACCACAAACATTTATTATATCCCCTAAAATAATAATTCCAGTCCGTTTTTATTTATATTTCATTTCATGTTTAAAAAATTCTATTTTGTTCAATGGGAAACGCATTTGCAAATCGATTTTGCTTCTATGCAGAAAGAAAAAAAAACTGCTGAAAGTGCTGAAAGGTGATTAAAACTAATCCATTACGAATACACGCTGCTTTCACGAGTTTTTTTTAGATCTTTCAATGTCCATTAAAGTTAAAATATCTTTGCATTATGCAATTTAATTAAAATGAAACGTATGTTGTAGAAATTCTATAAATTAATAGTAAAAAACTATTATATAATCAACGTTCAATAATAATTGTGAAATCATAATTAACTCTTTGCCGACAAGCGGCCCAAGCTTTGAAGTTAGTTTTGTAGAGTAATTTTGAATAAATTTACTGAAAATAGTTTAGTGTATTTGTTAATTGCAATAATAACTGTAGCAATGAATATAACAATTTATTGGTGGATTGAGAAACTTGAAGCTCGTGTAATTCCAGCAATTAAATTGTAACAGCTGCATTAAACATTTGTGTCGATTCGGTAGTAAATTCCATGCTGCAATCAATATTTCGCGCATTAAGTTGTTAATTACTAGAATTTTGCAATTGTATGGAAAATTATTTGAGAAACGCAAAGTTTTCTCTCTCAGAAAATAAAGTGGAACGTCAGCTGCGCGATATTTATGCTGCATGTACTTTAATCCTGGGTGACTTTCCAAGGAATTGTTTGTTTCTTGCTTGTGTTTTGTGCGGCCGCCCGGGGATGTTTTCTTCTTTGCCAAGAGAAGCACAATATGTTCTGCACGAAAACGGAGGACTAAATGTATATCCGCTGCTCACATAATGCAGCACTTTTCTTGAATCCTCTGCACTAATCTAATCTTATGCAGAGTGCTACAAATTGATATTACGTTTTATTGCAAATTCAATATCAATTTCTCAGTTTCAAAATCTTTGATTTTTTTCCTAATATTTTAAGATCAACTTTAATGAATTATTTTTATTATTATTAACAAAAAATAAAATATTGTTGAATAATGTAATCATTTATAAACCTGTTGTATAAAGAAAGTTGAGTAAATCTTGAATAGAGTATAAATCTTTCTTCGCTTTCAGTCGAAGGCAATAAGAGCCTGATAAACTCTGGGGAGTGAGGCCAACTTCTCGATCAAAATACGAGAAGATTACATCAATCCCGTGGGACGTGTGTGTACGTGTCGATAATGCACGTTATTTTTTTTGCGTTTTGGCGAGATTTAATTAAAGAATGATCGCAAAACCCTTCACAGGAAAGGCAGGTCGCACACGTTCCGCCCTTTTTATTCCCATCTTTATGTTCGTGTCCTGCAAAACTTGCTGCTCCCCGATGAATGCAAACAGAAACACGTCCTTTACAAATAAAATATACAAAACGGACAAACGAAGTCGGATTTAAAAAAAAATACAATTGTGCTCGGACAACAAAACGCATGACAACTGTAAATTACAAATTTTACACTAAAAAATAAATATTTTTATAAATTTTGTAGTATTTTTAAAGAAAAATCTCTGTTTAAAAGTAATGTAATTCTTTATAGTCTTAGCTATAATATAAATAGAAGATTATAAAAAATACTTCTCGTAATTTTAAAGAAATTCGCTAAATTGTGAAAACACGTAACATTTTAGTATTTCGAATTTTTTAATGTAAAAAACTTAATAAAGTTTGAACTATAAAAATACATTACGTTAAACCCATTATGATTATGAATATAAACTTAACATATTATGTATAATATAAATTTTCAGTATTCTCTCTAACATAAATAGTTTTTCTGAAATTGTTGTAAACTTTAATATTTTCATATTTATGTAAATGCATTTTTGAAAATTCATAGAAAATAATGCTGAATGCGATCCTGCACTCAAATGCCCGTATATCTTGAAAACAAGTATGCATTTTATTCGTTCCTTGTTATTCCACTTCAGTAGAACATCCAATATGCATGCAACGTCGGTAAATCCAATTATATTATATTTTATTCGCTGAAAAATTCTTTTTTGCTTTATTTTTTTTAATGGTAACCTGCCGCAGACGTTTTCCTAAACGAACAACACAATTTCAAGTAAAGTCTGCGCAAATAAGTTTTCAATATAATTTTCAAATACAACTATTGACTTTTGGAAATACTGAAAGTATTTTACGTAATTTTCATATGGAATTTGAAACTTTGCTTTCGCTACGAAATTAATAATAATAATGTTAACGTGAATGTCGCCGTCTCTTTCAACTTCACTCGAGATTAGGGGTTGCGAATATCAAAGGAGGTTGAAATACCGGCAGGTGAATGACGACAGCTGTTACCTGGGCAACTAAAATTACCCGTGAATTGATTCGCCCAATATTCCCGACCTCAAAACTAACTTAATTGCAAGCCGATAATTAATACGTTTTTTTCTCGAATTTGAGTTACATCATCACGTGTTAATTGAATTAAGCTTGAAATTATGCATCTTGCGTTTCCGCAGAAATCTGCAAAATGAAATTACAGCGCTCCCGACAACAGTGGCTAAACCTATTACGTCACGGAGCGAATTCTAGCAGAACCCGTCAAGTTCAATAGCCCCGAGCTGAAAATAATACCAAACAAGAAGAACCGACTCGAATAAATAAACAAGAGAGAGAGAGAAAAAAAAGGTGGAAAATCTATTGAACTTTTGATGAAGTGGATTTCTATTTGAGATATCTTAATTATCGTCGGATCGATCGGGCTTCGGGCGCCAATCGAATCAAACGCTTCGCCGTGTCCGCAAAAGTCAACTCTGTCTATTTTGTAAAAAGGTATTCTGCGAGTCGTTTCCTCCCGGCCGCAATTGATGGAAATTCGTCTCGCATTTCCATCGACTCACTTACAAATTCGCAGCATGTTCCTGCTACAATACTGAAAACCACGGCTTTGTGAATTATTTATATGTGTACAAATGATGTAAGCCTCTCTTGTATAGAAACGAGGATCTACATATCCCAGCAGTTATTTACACAATTCAATGCGCCTTTTAATTATATACAATTCTATTTCGAAATTAACATTTTCTCTATTTAAATTTAAATCATTTTTAAATTTAAATATTTCTTGTTTCAAAATTAAATTTTAACATTTTTGGAATTTTCAGAATTTAACAAATCTTAAATTACAATTTTTTTTTTAATACTAAATTTTTTATAAAATGAAGACACATCTAATAAAATTTAAATAATTCACTCTTTAATTAAAATTAACTTTTTTATAATTCGTTTTTGAAAAAAATCCTTACGATTAAATAATCTTCCTAAATATTTCCAAATTATATAATTAAAAAATTAGAATCGTCATTAAAGTGAATATAATTCGATTTTTCATATCTATTTTTCCATAAAAAAATCTCAATAACTTAAATATCTTTTATTACAATTTCATACGACCGAATTGTTCGCTCCCATAGAAGCCTATAAAACTAAACGCTTTTAACAGCGAAATGCCCAGAACGATAACTTAATGTATTTGGCGTTTATTGCGCAGCGCTGGTCTTGCATTTTATGAAGAACATTACACATTTAATCTGTATATTATGCAAGGAAGTTGATAAAGCTGTGATAGGAATATATACTACATATTTACAAAGTTTCTTAGTTAAAAAAGTTAACAACCTTGTAATGAGAGATAAAATTACGAATGAAAATTGCAAACTCATTTAAGTAATAACTCAAAGTTTTCAAAAGTTAAAAAAAAATAACCAACACTTGGAACGATCCTAGGTTAATTGAATACACTCCCGAGAAGCAAGTTTAGAATCAGGGCACGATACAAAGTTCCATATATAATTTGCATCTCGCTACAAACTTTTGACAACATATGCAAAACCAGACGTTTTCATAATGTAAGAAATATAAAATTGTACTTAATTTTATTTTTATTTTGAATTTAATTTAGTATTTGCAATTTAATTACAAATATTATTAATAATTAGATGTAGAATTTAAAAAAAAAAATTAATTTAGCGTAAGATAAAGTTGTATAATGGTAAAATTTTATTGTTGCCGTTGTAATTTAATGAAACGCAGTTCATTAGTGCGGTTCCATTACAGCGGAATGAATTTCACTTCTGCACGGACGGTTTTTAATTGTTCGTGAATACGAATGAAAAAAAATTTTTTTATTATATATAATACTATAAGTTAATACACTTTGTTCTTTAATTGAAACTTAATAGTTAATTACAACTAATTGTTCATTATATTTTCATGTCCATAGTAAACGTAATTTTGTCATGCAAAACTAATTATTGTATAAAGAAAATGAACTAAAATATGAAATAAAAAAATAATGATTTTTTTCTTTTCAGAAATTAGAGATTCTCTGCACGGATACTATACATCATTGAAATTGCATACCTTAAGACAGATCCTGTTTATACGCGATGCATACGGGAATAATCTGAAAATCAATGTTGGAAACTGGAGAACCTAGAGAAGACTTTCATGCATCGTTCCATCATCACCCACGACAGTAAATGAACACTTAGCAGTGCATCCAACAGTGCTCCTAGGGTTTCCTTAGTTACGAACGTTACTTGTACTTCTTTATTCGAAATAAGATAATGGCACTCTGCTAAAGTTATTTCAGTAATCATTTTTATTACATTGTATTAGTTAATAAATAGTTTTAAATATAACAATATGGAATTAAATTAAATTAGTGCAAGCTTCATAAAAACAAAATTCCAAACAATTAATTGCATCACCTATGTTATACCATATGTTATTTAGGTAGAGTGCATCCATTTATTTAGTTTGCAGTGGAATTTCCGCAAGTAAATGATCCCTTGGACATAATAGCTGTTTCTAGTTTTGCGTAATTTCCTTCGTTGGAACTTACTCAAACTCATATTGCCGACAATGGCTTTAATGATCATTCCTGTACTACTCGACTGCATTAAATGAAGCAATGAGATGCAAATTTATAGCATTGTAAATTACTATTTTTGTATCAATTAATAATTAAGTACATAATAATTCATAATTAAATTATTTCAAGTTAAAAAAATAATTAAATTAGATAATATGCACGAAAATAATAAAATAAAAATGTATTTTTTTAATTAATTTTTGTGGAATCTAAAAGCTATATAAATTATGAATAAACAGTAATTACATTTCTAACAATATGCAACAAAATTAAACTGTGTTTTAAATTTTCTCCAATTTGTTGTATTATAAATTTTGAATGCTCTTCATAAATAATAAACGAGCGCAATAAATTGTATTTGGAACGGATAAAGTGTTGATAAATCTCAAATTTAGAACCGTTAGACTAAACTGCAGAAATCCCAAAATTTATTGTAAGAAGCAGCGATTCCCGTGCACAAACCTAATCTATATATTATGTAAACATCCGGCGTGTAAATACGCTGTTTGGGTTTAATCAAGTTAATTGTGGCAATCGATAAAGTAACAAAGAGTTCGTTGAATTTTAACCACTTTTACACATCTGTTACTTAAGTTAATTTACTGTTGAAAATTGCATCACAAAACTCATTTAAAACATTTTTTATGACCCGTCGCAATTTTTAATCAGAATAGTTGGGGTGGAAACGACGTGCGATCGAATTTCTACCACTGGACCATCCATTCCTAAGACGAGACCTCAGAATTACCGACCCGACATGTTTGGCCCAAATAGAGCATTACCGTCTGATTGAAATCCCGATCCACGGCTTCTCTTATACGTTTTAGTTCCATTTTTTTTTTTTACGTCTTTCAGCTTGAAACGCCATCATTCCGACGATCATCAATTCGGATATTGATGTGGCTTTTTCCATCCGTCGCGTCCATACTTTCTTCGCAATATTCTTTAGCAATAACTTTCCTTCTTTTTTTTTTGTTCACAAACAGCCATAAATCATTCGGCAATTCTTACATAACACTTCAAATATATTTGAATACAGATATTGAATTATAATTTCAGATTCCATTTATCACAAAGTATTGCGCGAATTTATGATACAACTACAAAAAAAAAAATATTATTTGGCATTTGCTATCGAATCCCCAACTTTCGTAATAATACAACTTTTTATTACCATATAACTACATATTTCTTCTTAAGATATTAATAAAAATAAATAAACTTTTTCACATAACTTATGATTATGTAAAAAAGCTCATTTAAGAAAAAAGTTACATGAAACATATACTAAAATAAAATACGATACTGCTTAAAGTACAACATTAATGTACCTGCAGTAAAGCTGGTAATATAAACATGCATCCGTTTTTTATGCTTTTACATCAGCAGGATTTGCAGGAAACCATTATTATCTCCACGCGAGTTTTGAAATATTCATTTTCAAATTCCATTTCCAACAAAGGTAAATAATAGAATAATAAATTTTTAATTAACGAAATAATTAAATTTCTTCTCAATGGATCATATTGAATGCAGAGGTTTAGTTTTACATCATAAATCAGGATTATTGTATGTTCTTGAACCGCATATTAATTATTCGGAGGATCGGAGTTTCGTGATTCAAACGACGTCAACACACAGACACACACGAAATGCGGTCTCTTTGTGTCCATCGTGTGTGTACGTTCTTGCATCGTGTTTACCAAAAGCACAAACGAACGCGTCTAATATTGTCCTCTTTATACTTTGGACAAGTCAATCAATGCACCGGAACTAATCCAGTAACAACGCATATCCTGAAGATAATCTAATTGCAATCTCAAATCTACATAAATTTAAAAACTTTTTTTAAAAGAAAATTATTTGAAACTTTCTAAATTAATTAACTTTAAGAGCCAAGTTTTATGTAATTTATGAAGATTCATCATTTATAAAAAGAGATTAATAATATTAGAAATTGCAATTTATCATTTACCGATTTTTGCAAATTTTATTGCAAATCATGTAAAATTATTTTTTTGTAACAAAACTATTTTTTAACAACAAATTATCAAGTTCATTAATAAACACATAAACAAAATTAATAACTTATCTACGGAAAGCCAAAATTATTTGTGAATTTATCCAAACTTTATAAATCATATTTTTATTATAGAAAACTTAAATTAAACTTTATACTTTACACACAAACAATTAAGAAGTATGCTTAAACTAATCGATTATCAATTTGTTACACAAACTTTTATTTCGTTCTTAAATATTTTCAGCGAAATGTATTTTATTAAAAAACATGACTGAAACTTAATGCTGATACTATAGCATAACCATTTTGTGAGACGTTTGCAATTTATCATGTTTGTGGATTTGATAAATGTTGTATATTATATAAAGTAAATAGAATTTATTTTATATAATCCTAATAAATATGTACTTAATTATGTATATTATAAATTATAATAATTTATGATTTTGAGTTATTATTTTTAGTGCATTTATCAAAATTGCAAGTAAATGTGATGGAAAAAACATTTTTAATTTAAAATTTTGAAAAATACTTCAAAGTATTGAAATTGTCAATAAATTCCAACAGAGAATCTCGATTTCGTTTGTAAAAGGCGATGTTAATCTTGGAATGCATTAAACCCTAAGCCTCGTCCTTGCGAATGCCAACAAACACTCGATTCAATTTCGTTTTGTGCAAGAAAAAAATCGCGATTTAAGTTAATTTTTGACCCGAACACACATTTTTATTTATTTTTTCTTCCTATTCGACCCACATCCCTGGCAAATTGAAACGTCCCCATTAAGTGGATCGGAATTAATCCGCCTCCGGCACCGATTTATAGCCGAAGAAAAATAGCGCGAGGAGTGTTATTACTAGTTTAGATTTAGTTTTATAGGTCTTCCTTAACTTAAATCTAGTTTTATTTTTAAAATATTTTTGGTTGTTGATTTTGTTTTGTATTACCTTGGAATCGGTGGTTCCGGGGATGTTCTCTGGGATTTTCCCGAGGCTTCCAGCTACGATTTTTCGCAAATCCTGGGCGACGTTCGTGCGGAGCGTAGATGTTCACCGTTCCCCAGCGTTAGGGTGCACTGACTAGGCGCCGGGACGCCGATCCTGCTTTTAGGCCCCCACCCTTTGCAGGACGAGCAACCCCAGACTCGGCAAAGGAGCAGCAGGACAAGACACTGGGGTCTAATATAAAGGTGGAAAAAGGTAACCTGATTGCACACAAATGACTTGCTAATCGCAAGCAAGAAACAAAAAACCGAAACCTTATCGAACATTATTGATTAAAACTGTTCTTCCTCACTAAAAACTCACTCAAAACTTTGATGTTGCTGTCAACTTTACTAAAATGTCACCTTACTTTTGATAATAACAAAGCGTTTCCATGGCGATAATTATATTCAGCCACCTTAAATTAAAATGATTTACAGAGTGACATCCATCAAATACTTGACGTTTGACAAAAGTTAAGCAACGATTCACATTAAGATTGGTGATCCTGCTCCATTACCATTGCGCTTTAGTAGAATGGGAGAGATTAGCTAAAGCTTCAAGGTTTATGTCAGAGAATGAGGAATCCAGTTTCTAAATTGCAATTTCAAAGGTAAAGGAATCTTCATGTAATTAAACACTAACTTAAAATTAGATAACTTATTACTAATTATATTATATTAATAAAACTACAAATCTAATTTAAATTTAATTAAATTTTAAAAAAATCCATTATTTGTAATGAAATTTTTATTTTTATCAACGGAGATTTGAAGGATTCAGTTGAAACATGATTAAATTGTCGGTGAATTCATGAAGCTGTACTTTTTCGCCGAAAATAAAAAACCCTTCGTGCATTATTAACAGAATATTTTAAATTTATATGAAAAAAAATGTAATATTTTCATAACTTCATTTAATTGAAAATGCAATAGTATTATCTCTTTTGAGTGATTAATAAATGTTATTATTATTATAAAATCTGTTATTTTACATTAAAAATGTGAATGTAAAAAACCTAAAAAGTTTCATGAAATTTTTAATATCAAATTATTCCAACATTTAATAAAAATTAGTGAATATTTAGTGCAAATATTAATATTTATTTTGTAACATTCCATGTACACTATATTAGTTATTAATAGACTAGTAATAGTAATATTTCGAGTAAATGGATTAAATTCGCGTCGTTGATTTCGAATTCGCGCATGAAATTCGTGTTATTAGCTGTGTCATATGCAGATTTCAAGTGACCTGATTTCTATAAATATATATTTATTTTCTCATAATTCTCATAACTCTCCTGATTACATCCTGCGGGTATTATAAAACATGAAATTCGAGTAATTTGAAGAAGAAAAAAAAACAATATTTGTTATGTATAGATTATTGATTTTCGATACTTTTTCAAATTTTGGTTTCTTTCGTTGACCTTACTAACTTTTTACGGAATGCAGTATAATATACTTTTCCGTTTGGCCAAAGTCCAAACAACTCTGCATCCTTTGTCTTTTATACTGTAATATCCAGGTACGCATAATTCAGCATGAACTAAATTGTGTTTTTTCCTTTTTCTAATTTCTTCTTCAAATGGAAATGGAATGCGCAGATATGAATGTCGTGCATTATAAATTGTATAGAAATACGTTCATGGTTTTTCTGCAGTTTCTTTATAAATAATTAATACATTGTGTTTATTGTACAACTTTCAAATAGTTATTATTTTTTTTAAATAATTATATAATAACTATTGTTAATATAATTATAGTTTATTTATTTAGAGGTAAAGTAATCTGTTGTCAAGAATAAAAACAAAACTGTTAAGTCTAAAAATGGAACCCGTCTCTTCCACCAAAATTAATATAATTTGATTACTGTAGTTAATTATATTAATGAAAAAAAAGTTTATTTTCAAGAGAACAATTTAATTTTTGCAATGTTTGTCGTAAATCATGCGGGCCATGGCGCAATCCTCGACTGCCATTCCTGAAAGATACATATAGATATATAATACACACTTTTCGTGTAAACAACAAGATCTGCTCTTTACCTAAACTTTGAAATATCGTTACTCTGGAAGGATTAGGTTTCTGAGTTTTACCATTAACTACATCTCCGACTTCGCACTCGAATTTAAATCCTTTGTCGAGTAAACCGGCCAATTCCGTTTTCGCTCCGGACCAGTAATCTATGTAAATATTAGCATCTTTGTAAATGTCTTCATCCAACTCGCAGTAATGGCACCCGGTGCTTGCTCCGACAGCTGAAATCACCATGGTTACACCATAAAAACAATTATGTCCTTCGCATTCAAATACCGTTTATGTGTACTCCGTCTTTCAGCCAATCGCGTTTCAGAATTGGCGAAGGCGCGGAAGTTGCCGTTACTATGACATCAGCATTTTTCACGCATTCTTGCGCGCTGGATGCATATTTGAATACTTGCACCTTCAATTCGGTGTTTAAATCATCCGCTAGTTTTTTGGCTTTATTTACTGAATGATTCCAAATTCTCACCTGCAAAACAATATACGCTTAAATTTAAAAATTTAATTATTTAAAATGTTTACTTCAGAGAATTTAAAGAAATGTTGAAATGCAAGCGCGTGGCTTTTGCCTTGAACTCCAGCTCCTAAGATAGCTAAAACAGTTTTTTGTTTACCATCGTGAAGATATTTGGTGGCAACGGCAGAAGCGGCTGCGGTTCTCCAAGTTGTAATTGCAGTTCCAGCCACAATCTAAAACGACTCTAATTAGAATTAATTCAAATGATGATTAAAGAAAAAGTACAGCTTTCAATGCTCCTGTTGTTTCATCGAACATAGCAATATTTGCCAAAATGTTACCCATCGGTTTAGGTAACTTTTCATTGCCATCGGCGACTGTAACCAATTTACATGCCAAAGCTCCAAATTTGCTGTCCTCCAAGTGTCCGGGCATTGTTAACAGCATTGTTTGGGTTTTTTCGACGGTGGTGTAAGTGCGAGGATTTTGAAAAACCCGCCCTTGAGAAACTCTGCTCATGGAAGCCTCAACGGCTGCCAACGTCGAATCCCAATCCAGCAAGGATTCCACGCGATTCTCATCCACGAAGACCACATTCATTTTATTTCCTTTTTAACACAAAATTGGAAATATATTAAGAAACGTGACCTCTCAAAATTTCACTCGACTAGAATAATCACACTGATTATGATTATTTACTACTTAAGTCGCTTAAGGTCATCAGCAATAGTACCAACGTTAGAGAGGAGACAGGACCGTAACGATCTCAAGTTACTAATAAAAAAAAGTTATTCAAGGAAAATCTGTAATAATTGTGTGGAAAGATAAACAATAAATAGCGTGGATTACAGTAGTTTTATTTAATTTCAAAAAGACAAATATAATTCACAATATTTATTTGAGAAATACATGTTAAAAAATACTTTAAATATTAATAACTCTAGATAATTTCTGAACGCGATTCAACAGTAAATCTCCTTGCTTTATGACAGAATTGAATTGTGCGTTCTTCAGGTCGGGTCTGTTGGTTTCAACGATTCCGTAGACACGATCGATTTTACAGTGCAGCCTACCAGAGGCGATGAAAGTTGATAGTTCTTGATCGATGAATTCTTTACTGACACCGAAAGCTTCAGCCATGTACTGCAGAGTTAAAGACCTATAAGATTCCAATAGCTGCGTGTACGCAAGGATGCGCATCTCGCGCACGTAGAATCTGTAATGCGGATGAACCAGGTAGTCCTTGCGAAGCACCTCCTCGACTTCAGCAAGATTAGTGAAGAAGTCCGCGTATTGGCAATTGTACAAGGAGAACAGATAATCCTTAACGAAAGCCTCAGAATGCAGCACCTCCAAAATCTCGGACCCTTTAACCACCTTATCCCTCAATTGGTTCCGCGGCAGACTGATTACAGACACGTAAACTGTATAACGGACGAAGGTCTTGTAATCCATGAGCTCATAGGATGTGAATGTGCTGATTGTATCCAAGAACATGGTGGCAGCAGTCTTGAAGTCCCTGATGGACATGCTGTAAACACCCTGATATACTTTTAATCTGTTCCTGCGGTCCCAATCCCCTCCCTCTTCAATCAAGATTTTGGCTTTGTCAATATTTCTCGTAATAATGTCATGGTCCATGAAGAACAATCCAATGCGGATCATGTGAAATATGATGTCCAATCTGTGACCCAGGGATACTGTCTTATCGTAAGCCTGTCTGAAGGTGGTGATTGCATTATCCTTGTCTCCAATTCTACTGTAGAATTCAGCCTTCCGCAGATACGCCTCACGCACCTCCATCTCGCCCAGATTCTTCTCTGCATCTTCAATAGTCTCATCGAGTTTTTTGACAGTTGCAGTGTTCTTCTCCTGCATTTGTTTCAAGTAGGCTGAATCCAGTTTCCATCCAGCTTCACGACACACAATCTCATACCATGGGGCCATTTCTAATTGGAAACAGATACAACCAACATTAATACACCACCATCAAATACTTAAGATAAATTTATTTACCATCCTTTTTAATAGCATCAGAAATTGTCTGATGTATGTTGCGGTTGTTCTTGAAATCAGGAAGGCTCAGCAAGAAGAGGCATTGTGCCAACTCCAAGTTGGGGTTCTTCTCCAGACCTTGGTCTTCCAAATTCTCCAAAGGCATTGCTACTTCTGCTTATAATTTTCTCAGAAAACTAAAACTTCGGGGACTCGCACCAAAACAACATAAACTGCACTGTCAGACTGTCAAAAGAATGTCAAATAAGAAAACTCAGCATTTTCGGTAGTTCCAAAACTCTTCACAGATAGCACCCATCAATACGTTAAAAATATAATTCGTAATCTTTTAACCCTCAAGACCAGAAAGTTCAAAAGTTTAAAATAAAACTACAGAAGAAGTACATAATAATTACCTTATTCCGAATGTATATGTTTATAACAATAATTAAAATTTTAAATAATGTATTTTTTAAGTATATTATACAATTTATTTTAGAAACTAATTTATGCTCTTAATTGATACTAATTAGTCCATAAATAAGTATATAATTAACAAAAATTAAATTATTCCTTATTTTAAATTAGTCACACTAGATGGGGCGCTTCAATAATATTCAATCACTCACAGAACAATAACTAATAGGTGAAAGTTTAAGATAAAGCTATTTATCGAAACGAAATTGACTAACACACATTTTGGTTAATTATAAATCTTAATTAAGACTTTAATTAAAAAGACATGATTGGAACAGCGCCAAAAGTGCTGAACTATAATCTTTACACGAACGCACATAGATGTCCTAAAATGTTGTATCACTAGTGAAGGTTACATATCCACTTTGGAATTTTTAATTATAGTCTTATTTATAAATTAATATTTTATTCAATTATTAGTTATTGATTAAAATGAACAATTAACAAGTTTTGAAATTAATTAAGTTCTTTTAATAGGTATTTTAAATAAGTTATTTTTCAAAATATTTTCAAAATATATTCAAATACATAATTTTCTTGTAAAGGAAAATATTTAAAAGTTTCGTTATATTCGATAATATTAAGGAAAAAACATCATTTTGTAATGTTCATTGATTGCGTTGTAATTGTTTTGTGCATTGAAGAAATATTGTTTGCAGTTTCTCTGAAGATTACTTGACTAGCCATCACATTTGGTTGTTCTTGACTTACGCTTAAGGAAATCTGCAGTTTTTTATTATAATTGGTAAAAGCAAGGCCGAACCCTGCAATTCAAGTCTTAATTAAAAAAAAAACAGCAAAATAATGACGGTAAGATACCAGAAGTCGATACTTTCGGAAAAAATATTACTTTATCCAATAATTTATCTCCGTTGAATAGCTGCAGAGCGGGACCACCTTCAATATTAAAAATCTTTCCACTATAATTATAATTTCTAAATAATAATCGTCCTATCGGCATTGGCAAGTTCTCAATGAATGTTTCCATTGCATTAGCGTTAAACTAAAATTTGCATGCTTTTGATAATTGGTATTCTACGAATACCTTAATTGATTGGCTTACTGGAATTTCATATGATGTAATGATTCTTTCTAAAGCGGCTCCAGTGGAATCCAAACGTTGTTTCAAAGTGCAATTTGTATCTATCGGTAAGTTGAACAAGGTACCAGCGAATTTACCACCGAAAATATAGGATTGTTTGTTCTCGAAGAGGGTAACAGTCCTATCAACGTTGGTCAATTTCGGATATCCGCAACTGATCTTTTTGGGAATTTTCAAAGGGCCGCAGTTGTTGGCTTCCATGTAATTACTTAAAGCTGCGCCAAAAGCGGTGATGACCACTTGTGGCATAGTTGCATTAGTCTCCTTGCAGATGTCATCAATGGCTGGTAGAAGATCGTACGTTTGGTACATTATATTCGTCTTGTACGATTTAGAAACGTTGAAGATGTTCGCTTCCTCGTAATTGGTGATGAGCCTGTTGATCTGCTTCCTGCTGCCCATCTTCTTAGCTTCAATCTCCATATTCTTACGCATCTCCTGCGCCACAACGTCCTTTTCAGGATTAGGTTTATAAAGGATGTTGCTGACCAAATTGTACATGACCGATCCATCGGCTATGCAATGATGAAGCCTAATAAATATATAATATCTTCCATCCGTTCCGATCGCGCCGATCTTCATGTCCCAATTAAATCTTCCATTTACAGGTAAATCGGCGTTGTTGCATTCCTGAAGAAAATTGTCCAAACTTTCCGAATCCACTTTACTGATAACTAAATGCGCATCCAAGCTGTGGCGCTTCAAGTAGAGATATCCAAGGCACGAAGCCCGAATCGAAAAGAGTCTGCTGTAACACTCATTCGACCAAACCGTTTCTAACATGTGCCCAAAAATTTCATCGAAGAAAACATCGAAACTTTTAGAGCTTTCGATGCAATGCAATTCGTTGATTGCGTTCGGCATTGTTGGAATTGATATTAGATCAGGTAGAGTGCAATAACCGTCCAAAAGTCCTAAATAATCTGACCCGTGGTGTTTATTAAGCGCTACATCCACCAGTTTACGGATTAGCATGAAAACTACTAGAGGAGGTAGAGTGAATAGCAACGTTGCAGGCGTTAGAAAATAGCTTGCAGGTTTCACTAGAATCGAATAATATTTATGTGAGATGTCTTCAGGTAACTTCAGGAATTTTCTGATTATAAACTGGAATTCATTAATATTATTATTAATTCTATCTTAATGCAAAAGCTATTATAAATACTACATCATATTTTCTTACCTGCAGCACCAAGTAGTGGCAAAACGCAAATTCCAAGAAATCCATGTTTATCGTCTGAGTTTTTAGTATAAACTGCATCGTTAAATAAAAATTTACAATTCAAAATAAAACCGGTCAAATTAAAGAATAAAACAATATAAGATTAAATTTACTAGATTAAAAATTATTTTAACAAATTACGTCAATTAATTTTCAATTCCACTAAGTAGACTTCTATAGTCATGGATTCACTTTAAGCGAATACCATAAAACAAAAACAAAAATTTAATTCATTTAATTCGTATGCATTTTTGAAAATTGTAACCTATTAGTTAAACATTTCGATTTACACGTTTTCCTCGATAACATACATTAATTACGAGCGTGAGCGCTAACTAGCAGAAATAAATTATTGTAATTCGATGATTTTCTTACATTGTTTTCGAAGAGAATTAATATCTGTAATGATGAGAACTGTCCATAATTCTAGAGCACGACTGTCTAATTCCCAGAGTCCATCATATCTATGCTCGTTTATTATTTATTTATAGATAACGACTTGCACTTTGAACGAAAATAAAGTAAATTCGTATTTATGTATTTTGGTAATGTTCGGCCGATCGTGGAATGAATGACCCTTAAATAGAAATATTTTTCGAATTTTGAAACTTTTATTTCTTCGTATATATTAAGTTTGTTTTGCAACAGTATTTTGTATGCAACGTACATCTCGTTCATGGTTACAAGTTCAATGTGAACAACATATCCATAACTACCTGTAACACGTTCGTTGCCTTTTTTGTTCTCTATTTTTACGTTTATTTTAATTTTAAAATGAAAAGAAAACAAGTGTTTCAAAACAGCAACCGGAGCAAATGCATCATGTTGCATCATCGGTCGATAGATAATAATTAAGTATTTAACTCAATATTTATAGTAAAGATCTTTGCACTGCGAAATTATCGAGCAATTTAGTGTGACGAAAGAAGTTACATAATTAAATTAAATAGGTTTTTTTTATGTGTATGTTCATTCTGTTGTTGCTGTGCTGTGCGCAACATGTTGGTCGTTTCGTTCCTTAAGATGGAATGCTTAAAAAATGTATACATATTTTTTCTTTTACTGGAATCCGTTTCTTGCAAATATCTCTGAGTCAAGGTTTTGCGGTCGGTAAGACTCGATGAAATCTCTACAATCATTTGCAAATATAATTTTCTTGACATACAAAATGTTTTATGTAAATATTAGGATTCCGAACTGTAGCACTTAAACAAAGATTATAAATTAATTACATCAGTTATTAAAAGGAATTATTATTAATGGATTCTAATTTAATAATTAAAAAGAGTTATACATGAAAATTTTTAATGTATTTTTCCACATTTAATTCTCAAAATTCTAATTAACACTAACAGTGCAGAGATTCAAAGTCGAGAACATTTATTTATGTAACATTTCAAAAAAATAATATAATTTCTACATTTTAATGTATTTCTCGTTATTTTTTTTAGTAGTCTACATAATTCAATTAAAACTAAGAATATGGAGATTCCATTTCAAAAAGGTAAGTAATCAGTCAACATTTAAGCAATATTTTTTTTTGGGTATTATTTCTACCATTTAATGTACAATTTCCATTCTTAGCTTAAAACACAAATATTCAAAATGTAGCTAAGACTATAGAAAATCAAATAAAAATATTGTGTAAATAATATTTTCTTGTGAAATGGTTTTAAGAATTACATTATTAAAAAATGGACTATAATTAAGTGAATCCAATTAATAAAATTAATGTTATTGTATAAATAATTAGAAGAATTTAAAGTAAGTACGAATTCTATTGTGTTTAATAAACGAACAATAATTGTGCGAAACTGCCCATTTGCCACATGCGATTTAAGTATTTAAGGTCAAACGAATATCGAATATCGGTTTTCATAACACGATGATCGTCCTAAGCGCTTTATACTGGTTCCAGAACATGGTGTTAACAATATTTTTCACCATTTTCTTCAGATATGTCTTACGTTCAAAACTGACCGAAAATTTGAATTTTCCAACACCGAAAGGCATGAATTACTACCCTCTCTTAGGACATTCTCTCACATTCCTAGGAGACACCGAGCGTAGGCTGCGAGGATTCGAGTTATAAAGTTTGAAGGAAATATTTATTTTGTTTGCAGATATTTTCAACACGATCCTTCAATTGGCAAGTAAAAACAATCATCCGCTCAGGATTCAAATTCTGCACAAGACTTATTACACGGTGATGCATCCGCATCACATGGAGGTGGTGTTGAATAGTCCGAAATGTTTGGAGAAAGACGCGCTGTACAAGTATACAATTCCGTTGATCGGACACGGATTGTTCAATATGCCAGGTTTTATTTTATTTAATTGATTGATTTCTGTGAATGATTTATTAATTTCAGTGGGGATTTGGAGGGTTCACAGGAAACACATAATGCCGACGTTCAATCAGAAGATTTTAGATGGTTTCGTCGATATCTTCGCAGAACAATCTGATTTGTTGGCAGAAATCCTTGAAAAGAAAATTCGGACTTACTTTGATGTCGAGGAGTACGTGGCAAAGTGCACTTTAGAATGCGTAGCTCGTAAAGAACGAAAATATTTTTACAGCAAAATTTTTGATTCGTAACTATTTCAGAAACTGCGATGGGAGTCACAACTAATATTCAGACTAGTGATTGCGAAATTGTTGATTACGTGAATAAGTGAGTTAGTTACATTTATTGAATAATCTTTGATTAGTTTTTTTTTTGTTAACTTAGAGGCACGGATTTACTAATGCTACGAATTTTTAACGTTCTGTACCGATCTGATTTGATCTTTCATTTGAGCAAGCACGGAAAGGAGGAAGAAAAGGTCGTTTCAGGATTCTACAATTTCATCCAACAGGTTTTTTTAAATTTCATTTAAAAGGAATAGAAAATAATTTATTGAGAGCAGGTTTTCAGGGAGAAAAGGGAATTATACCGGAAAATGTTGAAGGAAAAGAAAGCAGAAGCCAATATAGAAGGTTAATGTAAATTAAACTGAATTCCAGATGAAATACAATTACATTTTTCAGAGGTTTCCAAAAAGAAAGCTTTCTTGGAATATCTCATGGAGCTTTCGGAAGCTGCAGGGAAATTGACCGAAGATGAAATCATCAATGAAGTGCAGACGTTCATGATAGCTGTATTATTTAAATAAATTTGATTTAGCGTGAAGATGTTAAGTTTTTGTGCTTTCAGGGCTCGGACACCTCCGGCACTGTTATTGGATTCGTTTTGCTCTGCTTGGGAATTTACCCTGAAATCCAAGTACGAAGCATTTTTTCGCATAGATCAAAACTAATTCAATATTTTCAGAAAAAAGTTTACGAAGAAGTCTTCGACATCCTAGGACGCGATCGCAGTTTGAAATCCGAAGATCTTCCGCATCTCAAGTACTTGGATAAGGTTGTTAAAGAGACAATGCGGTTGTTTCCCATCGGTCCGTTCATCGTGCGACACGTTTCCGAAGATTTACCTTTAGGTACAAAATACATATTTTATAACAATTTCTTTTTATAATCTCATTTTAGCGAATAAAGTGTTGCCGAAGGGTAGCGGCATTGTGCTCTGCATTTACAGTTTGCACAGAAATCCGGTGTATTACAAAGATCCTCTGGAATTTAGACCGGAGCGCTTCAATCCCGAGGAATCTTCGAAGAGGCATCCGTACGCGTATCTGGCGTTTTCAGGAGGTCCCAGGAATTGCGCCGGTGAAGATACTTTAGTCAAAAATAGTAGGAATCATTGTCATCTCTTTGATTTAGGTCCGAAGTTTGGAATAATGATGGTTAAGACGATCGTGGCTACTTTAATAAGGAAATACCAAGTTGAGACTACTTACAGGAGGCACGAAGATATACGCATGAAACAATCGCTTTTGCTGAAAACCGTTAACGGTTATCCTGTTAAACTAATTCCAAGAGACAATTAGTTACGAATTTAAATTTAAAAAAATACTATTAACAAATGGATAGCAATAATAATAATGTTTAATAAAAATGAAAATTGATCAATAAAAAAGAATTGAATTTGCAGAAGTGCAGTTTGTCCCATAAAAAAAACAGTTGTCATGGTAACCAGAATATACTTCATAGCAACAACCTTCAAACGATCTATATAAATATTGCCATAACAACTTGTGTATTGTTTGCATAATATTACCACTATTTATGTATATAAGTTATCGGTAAAAGATATTTATTATTGCATGAATGTGAAAAACCAAGAACATTCGACAAACCAAAATAAACTAAACTCATGTGCATGCCCATAAGAACTAAATAATAGATAATCTATAGTAAAAAAAGAACGAAATTAATATGTTGAACGGCAGTTCAAGAATTAAAAAAATTGATGAAATTCACAAAAAATACAGACATAAAATACAACAAATTATTAGAAATAACAAATTATTTAAATTAAAAGAATAAGATAAGATAAGAAAGAGCAGGAAATGAAAGCGCAAATTGATGGTGAGTGCAGTTGCAAATCAAGATCCATTCTTTGAGTTACTTGCATTTCCAAATTATGAGATAATTACGAGAAATTAAATATTTAAGAAAGTATAGAAAAAATATTGAAAATTACACATAATTTACTTTTAGAAATCACCTTTTATTCTCGTCTCAACAGATATGATGTTTTTTTTAGAAATCACCATCATTTCCGCAAATATGAAGTATTTTTGAAAGTCAGTCCTTCGTTCACTACATATGTAGTCTCACCACAAATAAAGTTTGTTTTTTTTTTCATAACATATTCAAATTAAAGCAAAAAGTTTGTAAACCACTGATCCATATTAATTTTAAATTGCAGAAGTGAAAGAGCACAAAGTATTTTTGGATCATCTCATGGAATTATCACAGAATCAGCAGTTAACGGATCAAGAAATAATCGCAGAAGTGCAAACATTTTTGATTGCCGTAATAATTCTAGATTGAAAAAAAATAACGCTCTTTTAAGTAATGTAAACTTAATTTCAGGGATCAGACACTTCGGCTACAGTCTCTTCTTTCGTTTTAATATGTTTGGGAATGTTTCCTGACTATCAGGTAAATATTTAAAATTCTTAAAATTATACACTTAGTGTAAAAAATAATTTCTGCAACTGATTTATGAAGAAATCCTTGAAGTAATTGGGTTGGAGAGAGATCTCGAGTGCACGGATATAGCGAAACTTAAATACTTGGAGAAATTCATCAAAGAAACGATGAGATTATTTCCAATTGGACCAAGCATAGTGCGAAAAACATCTGACGACCTTGAACTCGGTAATTCACTTTTTATTTTCAACAACAAGAAGTTGATTGATCAATATTTGCATATTTTTAGAGAGTTATGTGTTGCCGAAAGACAGCGGATTGGTCCTTGTTATCTTCACCATCCACAGAAATGATAAATATTATCCCAATCACATGAAATTCGATCCGGAAAGATTCTCTCCCGAAGAAATCGCTAAGAGACATCCGTACGCTTATCTTCCATTTTCCGCTGGACCAAGAAACTGCGTTGGTAACACAATTTCATCTTCTCGATCACCATTAAATTTCTGCTAACAATTCTGCTCTTTAGGCATCAAATTTGGTATGTCCTTTGTGAAAACGATAGTTGCTACGGTAACCAGGAAATACTTCATAGAAACAACCTTTAAAAGTATCGAAGACGTGCGACTTAAGCAATCCTTGATCATCAAGAGTTCCCTCGGTTTTCCAATCAAATTGACGGAACGTTAACTTCATCAAAAGTCTAATTGATTAAATATATTGAAATTAAAGAAATACTAATTAAACATTTTAATGGGATTAAATAAAAAGTTCAACAAATTTAATAAGTCTTTATCAACTAACAGAATCTAATTTTTAAAGCTTTCACTACACTGAATATTATTTATTTTTTATATGCATTTTAATTAAATAATTAATTGAATAAAAAAGCATACAAATTCGAAATTCTCCATTCAAAAAAATTATAAAAAGAAATAAAAATATCAGAAAGTTTGTAATGTATTTGTTTTTTGTTATGATATATTGAAATTGCAATTAATTTTCAAAATAAAATAAGTTAAAAATAGAATATGTATGTATCTGACGTTATACGTTAATTATAAGAATAAGTTGTCTTTGGCACGAAACGGCGCAATTATTTTATGTAATATATACAATTTTTTCGCTCGCAAATAGAGCAATAAAAAAAAACAAGAGTTTATTTAAAACATACGCGTTTCTTTTTTTTTAATGCGTCATTCGCGGTCACCAGTCAGGGGGGAATGCTAAGAGTATATAGACGCAGAGTATTGTGAATACGGTCTTATTCCAGTTTCAAATCTGTGTCAAGAAAAACTAGAAGAAACAAGAATATATCTATATATATATATAAAAAAATGTATTCCATTGTGAAAGGACGTTCGGTGTTTTTTGACCTGGGCTTGATGAACAGTTTGCTGATTGGATTTGGAGTTCTTCTGATAGTTTGGTACTTTCGGTGGCGCCAATCCAGGAAGCATCTGTACGAAGCGGCTGCGAAAATACCGGTATCAGATTGCGTAACTGAACTTCCTTTCCTTGGTCACAGCCTTTACTTCATCGGAAACACAGAACGTAAATACTAAATGATCTTTGTTTTCTTTAATAAGAATTGTTGTTTAGAAATCTTGAAGAATGTTTATCATATAACGTCGAAAAGTACGACGCCCTGCACGATCTGGTTGGCTCACAGGTTGTTCTTTCCTCTATCCAAACCGGAGCAAATGGAGATAGTTCTGAATAGCTCGAAATCTATGGAGAAAGACGATTTGTACAGGTTTTCCAAACCGTTGGCCGGATACGGTCTCTTCAATCTGAATGGTAAAAAAAAATCCAATGGATCTTCCACATCTCACAACTTTATTTTTAGTGGATACGTGGAGAGTTCATCGAAAATTGATTATGCCCAGCTTCAATCAGCGGATTCTCGATCAATTCATCGACGTGTTCGTCGAGCAGTCCAACATTCTTGCCAACAAAATTCTATCGAAAAAAGTAGGAAAATTCTTCGACGTCGATGAATACATAACTGCGGCTGCTTTAGAAATGGTCACCCGTACGTAATTTCATCAAATTAAGAAGGAAAAAAAACTAGATATATATTTGCAGAAACTGCAATGGGAATCAAAACTAATAATCAAGAAAGCAATTGCGAATTGGCCGAACAATTGAACAGAGGTTTAGATATTATGTTTATGAGGATGTTCAATGTACTTTTTCATTCCGATTTTGTGTTCAATTTAACCAGTTTGGCCAAAGAAGAAAGGACTATCATAAATTCGTTTCAAAGCTTCATTCGAGCGGTATTTATGAACAAACTAAATGTTCAAATAACTATATTATTAATATTGTAATGCGTTTCAGGTAATCGCTGATAAAAGAGAGGCTTACAGGAAGAAAGAGCAGGAAATGAAAGAATGCGTTGAAGCGCAAATTGACGGTGAGTGCAGCTAAAAATTAAGTTTAATTCATTTATAACAATTTGAATTTGCAGAATTCAAAGAGCGTAAAGTATTTTTGGATCATCTCATCGAATTATCACAGAATCAGCAGTTAACGGATCAAGAAATAATCGCAGAAGTGCAAACATTTATGATTGCCGTAATAATTCTAGATTTTTAAAAAAAAAACGTTATTTTTAACAAATTTAAACTTATTTTTTAGGGATCAGACACTTCGGCTACAGTGGCTTCTTTCGTTTTAATATGTTTGGGAATATTTCCTGAATATCAGGTGCATATTTAAAAATATTAAAATGATACACATATATGAGTTTAAAATAATTTTAGCAACTGGTTTATGAAGAAATCCTTGATGTAATTGGTTTGGAGCGAGATCTCGAGTGCACGGATATAGCGAAACTTAAATACTTGGAGAAATTCATAAAAGAAACGATGCGATTATTTCCGATTGGACCGAACATTGTTCGAAAAGTAACGGAAGACCTTGAACTCGGTAATCCACAATTTATTCTGCAACAAATCGAATAATTACTATCCGCTTATTTCCAGATGGTCACATTTTACCAAAAGACAGCGGTTTGGTCCTTGGTATTTTCAGCATTCACAGAAACGAAAAATACTATCCGAATCCCATGAAATTCGACCCAGAGAGGTTCTCTCCCGAAGAAACAGCTAAAAGACATCCGTACGCTTACCTTCCGTTTTCCGCCGGTCCAAGAAACTGCGTTGGTAAATGCACTTACTATTTTCCAATTATTACAAATATATCATAATCTTCCTATTTAGGTATCAAATTTGGTATGTCCGTTGTCAAGACGATAGTTGCTACGGTAACGAGGAAGTATTTCATAGAAACAACCTTTAAATGTATCGAAGATGTGCGACTTAAACAATCTTTGATCATCAAGAGTTCCCTCGGTTTTCCCATCAAATTGACGGAACGCGACATCTGTTAAGATGATTACATATTCTAAGTTATTAATGTACATATGTTTATAACTCTATTAATCCAGTTATTAAAAAAAGTTTATTATATTATATATTACCTTGTTTTTAATTATCGAAACTGTAATTATAATCTGTTTATCGTTAAAATACATATTAATTTATGGAAATTGTTTTGAAGATTGATTGAACGGATAATTTATTCAAGAGAATATATTTTCGAATTAATTAAATATATTTTTTACGTTAGTTTTGCAAATCGGTAAGTCATGTCAATAAATCATATTGTTCGACAAAAATCTAAATTGCTAAAACCTAAGTATATTTTTGTCAACAATTTCTTTCTACAATGAAATCATCGTCGGCATTAAAAGTAAGTGTTGTATTATTAGTTTTTATTCGAAAAATACTATTAACTAATTGTATAATTTTAACATTAAACTATTATAATTGCATCCTAGAATCAGAAACTTTTACTATTTTCGAATGGTTCTCTATATTTTTTATTTTATTGAATTATTTCCATGTTATTTGTATAATTGTTAATTTTCTAATAAAGTAGAAAGACTTGTCTATTATTATTAGTAAATTCTTTATATCTGTCTTTTGGAAGTAATTGATAAAAATTAAATTATGAAAAATGTCAACCGCCACCAGATTTACTTAATGTTCAACTCGAATAGATTGTAAATAAAAAATACAAGACAAAAAAAAAATTATGAAATTCTGAATGTTTATAGACAAAAACAAAAGACAAGACAAAAAAGAAATTATGAAATTTTGAATGTTTATAGACAAAAACAAAAGACAAGACAAAAAAGAAATTATGAAATTCTGAATGTTTATATATATGATATAAAATGTATCCTATTTTAAAAAAAAAAATTATTTATACATTTTTATTTGTTACCAAACGGTTATCGTCCTAAATCTTTTGCAATAATGAAAAAAAAACAGAATTCTTAATAATGTCGATAATTGAAATTGATTAAATGTCAGCAGCTTTCATATTTACACCTTAATGCACATTGATTCCTGGGAATCCACAAAAAGGTAATTAAGTAAACAAGTTTGTAAAAAAAATTGAGAGAAGTATAAATAAAGACTGACCATTCATGAATTGATTCAAAACCAAATTAAAATTCAACCTGCGATAACGTATAATTATAATTTCTTGCGATGAACTCAGTCTTCATGCAACAATCGATATTTGCGTACATGGGATTCACGAAAACGTTGTTAATAAGTTTAGTTGTTTTCGCAATTACATGGTATTTGAAGTGGCGTCACTCCAGGAAACATCTTTATGAAGCAGCCGCGAGAGTGAAAACCACGGATTCCCTGACGTACCTTCCAATATTAGGGCACAGCCTTTACTATATCGGAAACTCAGAACGTAATGATACATCGAGTTATATATCAAAGTTTTATATATTGTATTTATGTAAACAGGAATCTTAAAGAACATGCAACACATTACGACGAATTCCAGCAAAACGCCATGTGCGGCTTGGTTGGCGCACAGGTTGTTCTTCATCCTGAACAAACCTGAGCAGATGGAAGTCGTTTTGAACAGCCAAAAATGCTTGGAGAAGGACGATTTGTACAGATTTTCTAGGCCGTTGGGAGGGCACGGAATCTTCAATTTAAAACGTAAGAAATAAATTTTCAAATTTGTGGCAAAAATTTTCACAACTTAATTTTTAGTGGACACGTGGCGGGTTCATCGCAAATTAATTATGCCTACCTTCCATCAGCGGATCCTCGACCAATTCGTCGACGTGTTCGTCAAGCAGTCCAACGATCTAATAAACGACGTTCTCTCCGAAAAGGTGGGCAAATTCTTCGACGTCGAAGATATCATCACAGCTGCTTCATTGAAGGCAATCACGCGTAAGCAGTTTCTTTTATATATGCAATTGAATAAAAAATCTTTAATATATAGATTTTAATTGCAGAAACTGCAATGGGAATCGAAAGAACAGATAGCGAAAGCATTCGCACTCTCGCAGAAATATTTACCAGGGGTTTCGATATCATGTACATGAGGATGTTCAATATACATCTGCACTTCGATTTTATATTCAACTTGACCAAATTGGCCAACGAGCAACGAATAATCGTTGATTTCTTCAAAAACTTCATCCGCAAGGTATTTACATAAAGCATAAAAGTTATCATCCATATTGATAATTTAATATTGTCAGATTTTCTACGATAAAAAAGAATCGTATATTAAAAATAAAAAGCTGGAAGTCGAAGAAGCGCAAATCGATGGTAAATGAGTAACAAATTACAATTAAATTTCGCCTGTTAACTTTACAATTGCAGAATTTAGGAAGCGCAAAGTATTTTTGGATCACCTCATCGAATTGGGTCAGGATAATCAGTTGACGGACGAAGAGATTATCGAAGAAGTGCAGACATTCATGATTGCTGTAATGTTTAAATGGGTGTGCACACAAGAAACTAATTTAAACTTTATCTTTCAGGGATCAGACACTTCAGCTACGGTCATTTCGTTTGTTTTAATGTGCCTGGGAATGTTTCCTGAATATCAGGTGCATAAATAATTCGATTTACTCGATCCGTATATTTCATTGAATAATTTCAGCAAAAGGTTTTCGACGAAATCGTTGAAATTATTGGATTGGAGCGAGACCTGGAGTGCACGGATATGCCGAAACTTAAATATTTGGAGAAATTCGTTAAGGAAACGATGCGGGTGTTTCCGATCGGACCTTACATTTTTCGGAAAGTAACCGAAGACATGGAAATCGGTAATTAAACTTTACAACAAACAATCAAATAATTACTATTTGCGTATTTTCCAGATGGGCACTTAATACCAAAAGACAGCGGTTTAGTTCTTGGTATTTTCACCATCCACAGGAATGAAAAGTACTATCCGAATCCCATGAAATTCGACCCCGAGAGGTTCTCTCCCGAGGAAATCGCCAAGAGACATCCGTTCGCTTTTCTTCCGTTTTCGGCTGGTCCAAGGAATTGCATTGGTAATATTCTTAAGAATCTTTAATCGGTGATTACATTTTTAACAAATTTGTTCTTCAGGCATGACATTTGCTATGCTTCTGGTCAAGACGATAGTCGCTACAGTTGCAAGGAAATACTTCATAGAAACGAGCATTAAAAGTATCGAAGACGTGCGGATAAAGCAAAGCGTAATCATAAAGAGTTGCCTAGGTTTTCCAATTAAATTGACTGAACGTATCGCACGATGAACACTGACACCATTCATATCCATATCTAAATTTAATTATAAAAATGTAATGATCTACGATTGAATTATTTTATTTTTATTACTTAAATAAACGTTATTATATTATTATATAAATTTTTAGTATTTTTTTCATTATCCACGAATCCATTTCATTGAATAATTAAACTAATTACAATACATAATTATGAGCTAACTTTAATTGCACGAAAAATTCTACAAAATATTATTACAAAGTAAATCAAATTTTAGAGTCTAATCGGATTGAAAAAATGATTTAAATTACACTTTATAAAAGTTTTATTTTTGTAATTTATGCAGCAACACCACTAGCTTTTTGTATATAATTATTTCAAACGTTTACACGTAAATTATTAACTAATTATTTTTCCATTACATGTAATAAGCGACAATTTGGAAAGTGGTAATTAAAATAAGAGTTTCTTTATAAAAGCAAAGAAAAAAAATCGATAGTACTTTTCGAAAATCGTATTGCATCAGTATGAACGTGTTAGTGAAGGATAAATCTTTAATTCTGGAGATAGGTGTGATGAACACTTTACTCATTTGCACAACTGCAGCAGCTCTTGTGTTGTACGTGCGTTGGAGGATGAGCAGAAAACACCTGTACGAATCAGGAGCTAAAATTCCGATGCCGAATTGTGCTACGAATCTTCCAATTTTAGGCCATAGTCTGTACTTCATTGGGGACACGGAACGTAATTTTATTCTTTTTAATCATTTTTATTAACACTGAAGAAATTTACTCGTAGGAATCTTGAGCAATGTTAAATACATATCATCGAACAGCGAATCTCCGACCACCATTTGGTTGGCGCACCGATTGTTCTTTCTGCTGACGACGCCGGCAGATTTGGAAATTGCTCTCAATAATCCCAAATCTTTGGAGAAAGATGATCTGTACAGGTTTTCCAAGTCTCTAGCAGGATCGGGATTGTTCAGCCTCGAAGGTGCTTTTAACACAATAAATTTTAAAAAAAATCTAAATTTGATCGAAATAAAATTTTCAGTTGATACCTGGAAGGTGCACAGGAAATTGATAGCTCCAACTTTCCATCCGCGGATTCTCGATTCGTTCGTCAAAATCTTCGTGGAACAATCCAACGTCCTTGTCGAAATCCTGCACAGCAAGGTCGACGAAATGATCGATATTGGCGAATATCTTACAGCCTCAACGTTGGAGATGGTAACCCGTAAGTCTTCGCATTAGTTTCAAAGAAATATTAAACTACTGAAAATCTTTGCAGAAACCGCAATGGGCGTCAAATTGAACAATCAGGGAGCGATTTGCGAACTGGCCGAGCACTTGAACAGGTTGTTAAAATTAATTGCTTTTTTTTGTGTTCATATACATTTTTTTGCAGAGGTTTAGAAATCATGTTCATGCGGATGTTCAATGTTCCTTTGCACTTTGACTTCATCTTCAAATTATCCGGTTTAGCAAGAGAGGAACGCGTCATCATCGACTCCTTCCTGAATTTCATCAAAAAAGTATACTTTTGCAATTATATTATTTAATAAAAAAAAAATACTTAACAACTGCAATTTAGGTGATACACGATAAGAAAGCTGAAAAGAAGCTGAAAATATTGGAAACCGCCGAGGCTGAAATTGACGGTGATTGCAATAATTTTTATTTTTGATTGACTAAATTCGTATTTGCAGAAATTAAAGAGCGGAAAGTTTTCTTGGATCACCTTTTGGAGTTATCCGAACAAAATCTGCTTACCGAAGATGAAATAATCGATGAAGTGCGAACCTTTATGATAGGGGTAAACTTTAATGAATTTTTACATTAAAAAAAAAATAATAATTTATAATTTACAGGGTTCTGATACGTCCGCAACCGTGGTTTCTTTTACCTTGGTTTGCTTAGGTATGTTTCCGGAATACCAGGTAATTATTAATTAATATTTGAACTAAAAATCTTCATCAATTGGTTTCAAGCAAAAAGTTTACGACGAAGTAATCGATGTAATTGGTTTCGAACGCGACATCGAGTGTGGTGATATACCGAAATTTAAATACTTGGAAATGTTTATAAAGGAAACGATGAGATTGTTCCCGATCGGCCCAAACATCGTTAGAAAAGTCACCGAAGATTTGCAAATGGGTAAATTTCATTCTTCGATTTCGCAACACAAATTAAGCAAATTTTCTTAAAGGTCGTCACGTACTTCCCAAGGGCTCCGGATTGGTGCTGTGCATATACACAGTGCACAGAAACGATAAATATTATCCCAATCACATGAAATTCGATCCTGAAAGATTCTCTGTTGAAGAATGCGCCAAAAGACATCCATACTCTTACCTTCCATTTTCGGGTGGTCCACGCAATTGCATTGGTAATGTATTTCACTAAGTCTTTCAATTAATTAACAAACAAAAATCCATAAGGAATGAAATTCGGTTACACCATGATGAAAGTCATACTGGCGACGTTGGTGAGGAAATTCTCAATAGAAACCAGTTTCGAGAAAATAGAAGATATAAGGGTAAAACAGTCGTTGATCATCAAGAGCATTTTGGGATACCCAGTCAAACTTACAACACGAATTTCAGACTTGAAATAATTAATCTTAAAAAATATATATATATTTATTATACGTTAGTAAATTACTTTCCATTTCGGTATTTGCATGTGAAAATTTAATTTTAATTAACACAATTATTAGAAACAAATTTCTTTTGCAATTAAATTACTTGACTGCTGAGAATAATATTTTAGAAACACGTTCGAGAAAAGTTTCCTTTTTTGGTTTCTTGGAAATGTTGAACGCAATATTATTTTTTATAGAAAAAGTCTATTATGAAAAAATAAATAAACTGGTTGTTCGTGTTATGAATTTTTATTTTTTATTTTACCTATTTCATAATGTTAACAAACGCTGCGCTATTAGATATTCAAGATTTACGTTCAAATGTTGTAAAAACCTTCCGAAGAAAGTATAGTTACTTAAGTAAACTAATATATGTATTACGAGATTCTTTTTATTACATTTCTATTTCGACAGAAAAATAATAAAATGTAAGAAAGTGCTTTTGTAAAGATGTTCTTCAGCTTATGGAATTTATTAAGAGGCGAAAAGTTTTTTTTTTTGGGAAAATATCAGTTTTTTTGAACGCCATTATACTTCTTCCAGAAATAATTCTGTTATTATATATAATGATTATTAATTAATTAAAAATGTTTGTTATCAATTAATGATTAGTTGTCATATAAAATATATCAACAAACAAATAGTATTTTCAGTAAAAACATCCAGCAAATTTAAACTACTAAGTCTAAAGGCTTAGAAACATTCATCCAAATTAGGATCAATATTTAATTAAATAAATAATACAAGATTAAATTTTGAAGAAATGATATAATAAATATGCATATTTGGTTGCCTGTAATATATTCTTTGTAGGTTAAATTTACTGATTCTGACGTAAAAATAACAGATTTGGCATCGTAGCAATACGAAGTAAACAAGCATAATCATCAGCTGATTGTTCGAGTAAGAAGTAACAATGGAAAAACCACTTGAAAGAGTTATGGACGAAATGTAAGTAATAAAAAATAAATAAATATAATGCAATAATCTCGTCTTCTATTTTAGCCTAAATGTTACAGATGTATTTGGTTGTGTTTTTGCTGATCATCAAGGTTTATGCTTAGGAGGTATATGTCAATAATAATAATAGAAAGAATTGATCTTAAAATTAAAGATTTTAGTGAAAGGTAGAGCATCTACAGAGAGTGCTGGAGTAATTGGAGCAATAGCTGAAGAAGCTGCAAAACTGGAACCCAACAGCCGTCCCCCAGTCATAGTCCTGGAAAGTGAGAACAAAATGTGCATCATTCAAAGGAACGGAACCATCACCGGCGCTATATACAAATTAATCTAATTACTTATTTCTGTGTAATGTTTATGTCTTTTTTGATACTATTATATTTAAAATAAATGAATTACGTATGCAACCAAATGAACGAGACGTTTTGAACCGTTGAACTAGTGGTACCAACATGGTCAATCGAGTGGGAGGAAAACAAAGCGACCACCATTTTGTGCCAAGCTCCTGGAATCTGTCAGAATAGAAGGAAGGCGAGAGTGCAGAAAAACGGATTAATTCCCAAATTGTCGAGAGGACCAATGTGTTTGTGAGGAGGACATCCAGTATTAAATTTTACAGTAAGATCTCTTCAAACTTGCAAATTGGTTGAGTGAATAACGTATGTTTTATGTATTTTAGATTGCAATGCTGCTTGTTGTTTAGTTGCACCAAGTGTTAAATAAAGTACATTAATTTATTTAGTTTTATACAAGCACAGTGATCATGGAGTATTTGGAGCACCCAAAGGAATTTCCATCCAAGGATGATGAAATCCATTATTGGAAGGATCTTGTGGAACGATTAATTGAAGAGTAAGGTTTATCAACAAATCAAGGTAAACTGATGTCATCAGTTTTTTTTATTATAGGAAAGATTTCATTCAAAGAGAATTTGATGATTACACTGCTGACTCTCAGCAGTTGGAGAAGGAGTTTGAAGCCACAATTGACCAAAACGAAAAAACTATTCGAGAGTTGAGATCCAACAATTGCAGAGCACAAAATGAGCTTGAATCACTTAAAGTAATAAAATATCAATAATGATCATATATAATTTTTTTAATGTTAATTTTTTTATTTCAGTCTCGGTTGGATCAAGCTAACCATGAAAACATGCTGTTTGAATCTCAAATGAAATCTCTGAAAGATGAAAAGAAAGACTTGCAGAGGAAGGTTCGAGAGTTGGAGCAGAAGAATGATGATTTGGAGAGGGCCGAAAGGATGTATACAGAAACTGTTGAGGCTGTGAAAACAACTATGAACAATGTGATTGAGAGGAATGCAATGCTGGAGTCGGAAGTAGATGAGAAGGAAACTTTGAAAGAGAAGCTACAGAGATTGGTGGACGAAGCCAGAGGTAATATAATTTAGAGTTTCTGTTTGATTTTTATTTTTATATGAATTTTGTGCAGATTTGAAGCAGGAATTGAAAGTGAAAGACCGATGCCCGGATAACGATAGGACGATGAACGGGCACTCGAACAACGGTATCGTGGATTCGAATCGTCTTCCAGTCGAATCACAAACACAAACCACACCAGTTAAACGTAAGATACCAAAAGTTCTGCATAATTTTGCTCGTTTCGTTGGGAAACCGTTGGGTTTGAAAATCAAAAGACATTGAACAGCATGCGCCTAATATCGCTTAAGTTACTTAAATAATTTATTTATTTACTCCCCCCAATTATTATCTTTTATAAGTGATTTACGTTGCAAGCGCAACCTGTGTGTGTTTAAATTTCATACAAGCAAGTGCCTTAATAATACACTACTGAACTTATCTATTAACTGTGATTAATACATTTATCGATGACGAAAAGAATAAAACGATTAACAAGACTCAAATATAACGTTTTTTTACTAATTAGACTGAAATTGTAATTAATTGTATTACTGCTATTTTGATTATTTTTTGTTTGTTTTTTTATTTATTTTTAAATAAAGTTTGATTTGTTTTTGATGGAAAGTAGTAAATACATTATTTGTTTCTATATTGTTTTATTTTAGATTTAGATTCGTCGTCTCCTCTGTTATATTTGAGTCTTGTATTGTCTGTACGTTTAACAACACTTTGCATGATCCTTGCTTTCGGAATTATGTTTCTCCGCTTACATTTCTAGGCGTGATTCAACAATTTAAATAAATTGCTACAACTCTATTTTTCGCATTCGTAACGTTGCTTTTGCTCTGACTCGTGACTCTAATTTTATTATTATTTTTGATCTACATTTCTCTTTGTTCGTTAAAGGTTAAGATATACGTGGGATTCGAATTTACATCTCGATACAACTTGTATATTTTTTATTTTCAATTTATTTAGACAACATAATATTAAGAAATATTAGCAATACTTGCTACGCTATTATTACTACAATACAAGTTACTTTGAAATTATCAAGTATTTAGTAGAGAAACAACTGAAATACAATTGAAAAGTTAGCTATGTAAATTTGCATGTTTCCTAGGTAACAGTTATTTGGAGCAGTTGACATTTCCTGTAGATGTTAATAATTTAAACTTGTATGTAGATTTTTTGTAGTTTGAATTGAAACTAATTATATTTATATTGTTTTCAGGTCATTCTAAGAAAGCTATACTAGTGGATGGACCATTATCCCCATCCTCCAGGATTCTCGCACTGAACATAATCGGCGATTTGATTCGTAAAGTTGGCGTGAGTATACCTACATTATATAGATAGATGCACCGTTTTCGCTATACTTTATTTATTTTTTTAAAAATTTTGGTAGTAGACGTGTTCAAAAACTTTGGGAAGTAGTAGCTTCTGGTTATAATTTGTTATATACATAGCTTACCCGTAGGTTGATTTTATGTGTATCTTTGAAATTACACGTGAGAAAAGTCCCGTCTTTATTATTATTATTATTTTAAGTTTTGGTTTATTTTGTGTTAATGTGTCAGCATGTGCATGGGTGTTGCTTCCAGCTCTCTCGTTTCCTGTGCGAGCACTGCGGTCAGGTGAACTGTTCTGTCTGTCCGTCACCTGCAGTCAATTAAACAACCGCGCTTACGAACCGCAACGCCCAAAGGTGTGTTTATTTCTATGTCTCTACAAAAAGAAGCCCTAAAAACAAATCAAAATTTAATTTATGAGTCCATGTGATGTTACATAAGAAGTTAACGAAAAGCTACATAATCATTTACTATCCAAATTATAAACAAATAGTCTTAGTTCACGGTACTTTGTACATTATGCTTAATGTAAATTTATATAATGGGAATTACCTGCGCTTTTGTATCTAAGCGGCTAATGTTTACGAATTGAACCAATCACAGGTCTGAATTAATAATTCACGTCCTACAATTTACTTCTTGATTGGTTTAATTTCAGGGATGGGCGGTGCTTCGACTTATTTTAATTCACACAGCCTTAAACCATTGCACTGTAAAAGTTTTTATAAAATATGCTTTTTACTATAGAATTACTTAAAAAAAAAGGATTTTTGTTTCAACGAATATTTTTTGTATCTTTTCAACTTCAGTTATTTACATCACATGTTCGTTTATGCAGGCAAACACGCAGATACGTCAATCTGGCTTAATTTTGTTTTAATTTTGGCTGAGCGCGCTCACGATAGGTATAGTTTAATTGGTTTATTTACGTTTAGCAATTGGAAGCCAAGCTAGGACAACATAGGCTAGAGTATCGGAGCAGCACGGAGAACATCAGGTAAAGTTTACTTTAAGATATGCAGAATTTACAGAGGATTGCTTATTATTAACATTGCGATTGTGCAGGAATCGACAACCACCAACCCGTGGCAGGATGTCCCCAGCGTTGCAACCTCTGAAGTAAATTAATAACATTTAGTGAATAATGCAAATTTTAAGAATGAGAGAGTAAAAAAAACAAAAATAATATACAAATACCAAAAGCTTTATATGTTTTAAGGAGCACTTGGTGATTGCGATTGATAAAAATACACATATTATATTAACTATTACGTATTCTTCGCATCGCGTCAAGTGCGCATCAGTTTTTTTTCTCTATTATCTCGCTATATTTGCAAACAATTGCAATTGTAGTATTGAGCTAAGCAGATGTAATCATTAGATATATGTAATCAATATATTCGAGAACGGGTGATATATATATATATAAAACATATATATGCAAATATGGATTGGGCTCTTTGTTATGTTAAGCGGTGGAATTTTTTGATGTGTAAATAATTTGTGAATTATGTAATTGTTTTTGCGTTTAACATAACATCGTCGGTTGGGAACAAACAAACGAACGAAACGAAAGAATAGGGAAAGATTCGGGTTCGATTCGCGAACGTCGAGGATAATGAGTATTTTATTTATGTGAAATAATTTTTAATAAAGTTTATTTAATTGGAGCGGAGGGATTCTTTTCCCCTATCGATGATATTAACTATTGTTAGGTGAATGCATAGATCTTATATATATAAATACGTATTTATTATGATATAAATATATATAAGCTTATAGACACGGGTGTCTCGATTTAAACAATATTCAAATATAGATGATTTATTTTTTAACATTTTGTACAGACAAGTTGATCCTTTTAATATTTATCCGCAATACAAATATGATATATATATATATTTACATATATATTTTTATTTACGACTTGTTCGATTTTGTGATTTTCACTTCTGTGCTTTTTGTAGTTATAAACAATATGAATAGAGAAAACAAAGAAATACTAGTACTGAAACAATGTAATATTAAAATGTAACAAATTTTTCTTTATATGAATTGCATCTCTTTTTTAAATAAATTTTATTGCTGAACACATTTCTGACACTATCTTTACTTAAAACATAACTTATAATTATAATCCGTTAAGTACATATTTTTAACACTAATTAATTTTACTATAGAATACAGTTCAAGTACATTATTTAGCCTTAAGATAATCAATTTGGATTTATAAAATAAGGCAAATTAATAATAAGTTTTCATAACTATTTTATTATTAATCAATCAAAGCTTTATAATACTAATTGGAATAATTAACTAATAACAAATTATTAATAAAGTAATAGTAATTGAACCTATAATTATGAATTTTAAATTAGAGCAGCGCTCAAAATGCTGAACTAATGACTTGGTGATTTTACCAAGAGGTAGCGCTGATGGTTTAGTAATTCAACCATTTTAGCTCTGCTCACCCCTTACTAACTAAGACCTTAATTACAAATATAGATAAACCAAAATTATTAATAATATAAAATCAATTCTATCCTTAAGTAATATTACTTTTTTCATATTGCATCTAAGCTGTTTAATAGAATTGTTAAAATTTTTAAATTTAATTGGATTTTCATATTATTTTGAGTAATTAATACTTATTTCTATTGAAATACTAGTATTAATTATTGTTTTTAAATATACACTAATAAACTACGTATATAAAATAATTTAGTTTGTGAATGATGGGTGGACTATATTCAATGAAAAAACCTGTTTTATTTGATTACCTTCGATAAATCAACATTGTAATTAGTCAATAGATGTGTTTGAAATTGTGTAAATAACATAAATGCAAGGTTGACAAACATTTATTATTTGCTAGTTTAAATGATAATTTGCTGAGTTTATATTATATAATTACACTATGTAATTATTTACGAATCAGTTATAATTTAAATTAGAGAAGTTTGAAAATGAATTTTTGAAGAATTGTATTAGTATGATTCAATTTTGTTTTTCAAAATTTTATATTTTATAACAGCAATGCAAATTTGATATTTAAAGGAAAGTAATATCAGATTGAACATAATAAAAAATTGGTTGGGAAAACCCTATAATGCGATAAGTTTTATCCGGCTTCTGCGAAAAGGCAGGATGGAATAATTTTACGAAAAAATGATGATTTATTAATTTTCGGCTGGGAGAGTAGAGCGACCACAGTTTTATTTCTCAATTTTTATTATTCTCTGTTTCTTTTTGTGTTTCGAGCGATTTTTTTTTTAGTTGGATGGTGGAAACGGGGATGAGGCTCGGATTTGCAATTTACTGCATTTACAGACTGCTCTCTCGCCCTCGCTCGCACATGAGGCTGTGTCTGTGCAGAGGGAAATTATTTATGGTGAACCGGAGGCCTTTGGGGAATTTTAAACTGGGCATTAATCCGGGTCCACATTAAAACTAATGTCCACTCGGGACATTATCACCGTACCGCTTCATAATAAACCTCTATGTGGATGTGTTTCATACATGTATTCACGTCTATGAATGCGTTCGTATTCGGTTTAGTTCGTACGTTGAAAAATCGCGCCCAACACAAATCAACATTCCATTAAAAGAGGAATGAAACACATCAATAATACAAAAAATGTATGGAATTATGGTAGCAAAAAATTGAAATGTTTGATGCATTGTGCACTTTCTGTTAATGCATTCGGAAATTAAATAGCAATTTCTCCATCGATCAAAATGCGGAAGGAAATGAGAATACTCGTATTCCCGAAATGGAGGAGAGAACCTCGGATTACCGATTTTTATCGAAAATGCACATGTAATTAGGTTTGGACGAATGATTGGGGAAAATATTCTGCTTTTGCAGACTGCACATCTTTTGTAGGCCTCCTTTGATCTGCTCGCATTTTCGTATTGGGCAGCAGAAACAAACGAAATGCGCGACCTTTCTTCTGCTTCCACATCGTTGTTTGTCGTTCCGTGTTTTGCTCAGAGTTCGCGAAACGTAAACAGCACAAATAAATAAATATACAACAACAATCGTACGATATTTTTCCTCGAATCTCCTTCACCGTTTGTTTACATGTACGGTATTGTATAAGTTAATTGCATAGTTATGTTTCAGCATTCCGAGCGTTGTTTTTCAATGGATCGATTAAAATTAATCATTTTTATATATTAGTTTCTTTAATATATTTAAATTACGTAAAAATAAAGTGATAATTTCAATGAGCAAAAATAAACAAATTTTACGAGTCACGACAGTAACTTAAATTAACTACAAATCTAAAAACGTAATGTCATTATTTTTATTTAATGGGAGAAACGTGAATTTAGAAACATTTCAAATCCACAAGGAAGAATTTTAAATTTGACACAAAATTGACGTTTGACACTTAAATTTATATTTTGAATTACAAGAAATCCAGAAGAGATATAATTATATTCTTAGACTCATTTTTTTCCTTAAATATTTATCTTCGATTCAAGTATTCAATAATATTTCAAACTTTCGTGCATGTCGTGCTGCTTAACTTTCTCAACTTTGACATCAACTGACGTAAATGTCATAATAGTTTGAGCAGTAATATGCATACTCATGTTTAATATACAGTTGTTGAAATATAGATAAAAATGTGTAACAATAACATTTCCATCAAATTACCCGATTAGATTGTTCTATTTATATTGTTAAAATTATGACCTGACGCGTTTCCTCCAAGTCAATTAAAGTTTTTTTCCATGAAATAAAGTATTATTATTATTGATCGTTACTTTTGAGTTCGCAATCTACATGACAAATTTGCTTAATGTCCTTTTAGACATAAATTGTAAATAATTTTATTTTGATCAAAAGAATCGCTAATTATTACTTCAAACTTTCATAAATCCAGAATAAGTCAATAAAAGTTTTTCACTCATTAAATCCAGTAGTAATAATAACCAAATATTGAATATTAATAGTAGCAGTCAGCGAAGCAAAAAGTTTATGTTTCATCTTAATATTCGTAAACACTTTCCAAAGTTATTATACCAAGCAAATAAACTTGCGAGGTTTCCTAAATAAGATGCGCGTTAAAATAAATATTGAATAAGCGTTAATAAAACTCTTCAATATCCAAGTGAGGCATTTTTTTTACGAGACTCCTAAATTTAACAGGAAATGCTGCTGGCGCGGAATTCGGTCGTCTGAAACGGGACATCCGGTCACTTTATCAAATACACTCGTGCCGGTGTATACATTAATCCACACATTTTCTCGCCAAAATTAACCCAAGACATTATTCACACCGGAAACAATTTCAGTTTATTTTATAGAAAATCATATTTTTTAATAGATTTATGTTACTAAATATCATTTCTTCAATTGTTAATTTTCTTATCTTTAAGTATTACGTCTAAATTAAATAATAAACATAACCTAGAGAAACCTAACCTAAATATGTCAAACTACCTATATGTTAGTTACATTTAGTAAAAAAGAACTAATATTCTAAAAAGAAACCAATTTCATTGAATAAAAAGTATTTATATTAAATAATTTCAGTTAATTTTATCGAGTCACGAAAACCAAATTTTTCGGAATTGTTGTTACCAGTGTAAATATTTTATAAATTATGTATAAATCATCTTATTTTCACGTAAAATTAATAAGAAAACACTGACAACATTTTTTTTATTGCGTCAAGAAGATTAATGTTATGAATTGCATTATTTTTAAATATATTTCATACGTGAAGTTTTCTATAAAAATAAAAACAAGATGTTACTTTTATGAGTACAGCAGTATTTACTATAAAAAAATACATATTTTATGTACAAATATATGCAGATGTAATGTAGAAATTCAAAAATACCTTTTAGTATATTTGCATAGTCAAATTAAACGCATTAATGAACGTGTTTGGTCGGCGATATGAAATAGGCGAATGCATATTCCACGGACATCGGGTATGACCAGAGAGATAGAACGCATTACCAGCCGTTTGTTAGTTAACGTACACCAATATTCATAAGTATGTCTGCTAGTGCGTAGTGAACCTTCATTTGCATCGACGTAACATCGTACGAGTTGGTCAATGTGACATGCAATTGATCGCCGCACAGAATTTTCCCCGATTTCCATAACGCTTTTCCTGAAAATCAATCATCGAAACCAATTTCTTTTTTAAATACATTTTCTTTTACGAACATGTACGATCAGCCCAAATTGCCGGACAACGGCTTTTTAAGTGCAAAGAAGTGATTGAGAAACTACTTCAATAACAATTCAATTACAACCCGAACAATACTTTCTTTTCTACCCAATTTCTTCAGTTTTTCACTTTATACACTGTAACGCAATTGAGATTCCAATTTAAAATAATTTATATCAATATCTTCATTTCTGAGAAATTTACATTCCATAACTTTTCATAATTTTGATTAATTCAGCATTAATTAAATTAACCTAACCTAAAAATGTAAAATTATCCAATTTATATATGTTGTATTTAGTTAAAAAAAAATTCTAGTAAATTAACTAAATTACAAATTAAAAATATATAACTAATTTAGTAAAGTATTTTTTAATTATATGAATTTCTTATACAAAATATAATAAATTAGTTATTAGTCTATACTGAATATAAGTCTAATAAATCAACTAAAAAAATACCAATTAAGTTATGCAAAAAATATAAATTTTCACAAAATTAACTAAAAAATAACGAATTTCATTAGTTACAAAAAAAAAGTAACGAATTCAGTGAAATTTTATTTCTTATAAAGAATTTTTTTGTAGTAAATTTAATAAAAATTGTTAATTTCATTTTATAAATTACTTGCAGAAAATGCAACAAATTTAGTATTAAATATGTAAAATCTTATTTTTAGTAATATCTACTTATGTTATTAAATCAGTTTGCGTCTTGATTCTAACAAAAATGCTTAGTTTTTTTTAAAATGTTATTTGCACAATTTTCGATTATTAGAATTAATATTATTATTATTTAATAATGAATGATACAGGTATACATTTACTCAAGTTTACAACCCGAGGCAGCAATTAGCCATGATCCTACGTCTGGGTTTCTGTAATATCGTGTACATGTTCAACGAACGTATCCATCGACTGGCTATTTCCGTTCCATTGTATAATATGCAGTTTACGTATTCCGCATTACACGCAAAATCAATTACAAGAAAAGTACGAATAATTTTAAACTAAACTTACACTAACAGCTTTATTTCATTCCACAACTCTGGTTGTTACTAAAACTAATTATACTAATAACAATGCACAACTATAATATATCATTAAGAATATACAAAAAAATGATAAAGTTAACTTTTTTCATTAAATAGTAAAGTCTATGATTCAGGAAATAAAATTGTGACGCACATAAACCATTAGATACCAACATAAAAACTTAATGCTTCGATTAAATTTGAAATTAACGTTAATAATTCTGCTTTTTTTTGTCAATGTTTTACGTCAACTTTGTTTTCGGCACAAACGCGCAGAAATATTTACCCTCTTCGCGGTTTCGCCTTGACCTATATAAATATATGCGAAAATGCGCATACATTTGTATATTGAAATTGTTTCTAGTTCGTTTTTCCTTTCTTTCATTCTTTTTTCAATTTTTACATGACGCAAATCCATACATCCCGCATTACTATTCCAATCATCGTTATAAAGTTCATTTCTCGACAATTCAGAGAAATAATTTATGTAATTGAAGTGATTTAATATTTATTGATAAATATTGAATTTAATATTATTATTAGCTTGAATTACGTCAGGGTTTTTATGCGAAATTTTAACACAAATGTTATTTGATTCAATAAATGAAATTATAATAAAATAAAAATCGTAAAGTTTCAATTTTTTTTTCAAATTGAAACAGAATTATTGAAAGTGTAGTGCTTCAAAATCCTTTGTGATCGAATATAAAAATTGTATGCATAAATGGATTGCAACAAGAAACCCCACAAATACGTATCTAAATATATTTTACGAGTAGATAAATCCTACTTATCCTGCAAATACGAGGACGAAAGTATTCGTAAATAGAAATTCTTTGAAATTTTAAAATTTAAATTTGTTAATGCCATCGATTTTAACGATGTCCTTGCCGAATTCGGTACGTTTCGCAATGAAAAATAACATCATCTGAACTCGATTCAATCGCTCTCAAACATCTAACATACTTTCTCGAAAAAATAAAGAAGGATTCAATTATTATTATACGCAAATGAATTAATTATTTATGATTATTGCAGGACGTTTAGTTTTATGTGTAATTCATACAAAGCAACAAGTATCGAATATTGATAGTTTATCGCTTCGCGGTTTCAACTAAAATCGCTGCTAAATTATAATATAAATTTTCATTAAATCATGATTGTCATGCGATTTTTGTTATTTGCATTTGTTGTTTGTTCATCATTTGGTAACGTTCGGACTTGTTACTCCAACTTTGACAGCAAATTACAAAGGAAACCGCTGGGGACGCAACTGCAAGTTTACAGACATTTTATTCCCTGCAGTTTTACTTGTATCATGTATGCATTTTCGGTATTAAATGTAAAACATACGTGCATCAAGAAAAAACATAAATTATGTAAGAAAATATTTTAAAATTTAAATTCCAAGAAAACCACACTCCTTATAGTTTCAACTTTAATTTATGTATTAGAAATTTATATTTGTTTTAATAGTTAATGAGAAAAACGCAAAATAATTAGTCATTGCATTATTTATAGTTTTATCTTTAGTAAGAGTTAAGAAAATGTAAAGGCGTTGCAAGAAATTTACTATAAAAATTAGTTATTTTATTTTTTATAATTTTATCTTTTAATATTAATGATTGCACATCTCCTAATCGTTAATATGTATTGGTAATTAGCTTGGAAGAAAATGAATAGTCGATACGTGATGCCACATTACAATGATGATGTTGTTTATGGTAGACACGCACAGCTACGTAATGTGTCAATTAACACGCACTTAACATCAACGAAGAACTAGGATTAGTGATGAAATTACAGGTAATCAAAGAAGTGAAAATAGCGAATCGATGATATTTGCTATAAATATAGCTAAAAATTAACGATTACATTTCAATCTACTTAATTTTTCAAGTCATTGTTAGTGAAAGACGTAATTATTATATAATTTACATAATCATTGTATAAAGTAAATAATTGACGTTTTTAATGTAATTATTTATTTTTATGTAGACAATAAAAATAATTTAATATTTTTTTTATTGGATCACAATGTTTTTATTACTGCAATGCACGTAAGAGTTACAAAAAATGATGTGGAAATTTATACAGATTTTTCTTCAAATTATTATTGATTAATCAACATTTTTTATACACAAATTTGATAAATTTATAAACAAAAAACTTTATGAATGTTTGAATTATTTAATTTTACCTAGTTTCGCAGGTTTCTGTTTAGAGCTAAGCGCCTGATAATTGCATACAATTATTGTGTGTGGTAAATGATGCAGATTAGAAAGGAGTTGAATTATCATCGCCTGAGGGAGGAAAAACGTAATTGCGGAGAGAGAGAGAGGAATAAATACGAATCAAACTAATGGACAGGCGGCGAGTGAACCGTTCTATAGGTAATAGATGAAAAATCAATGCCGAAGTAATGATAAAAGCTGCAAGCACAATGAGTCGTCACGGGCGAAGTTTCAAATTCAAAAGTAATCGGAAAATGCCTCCTAATGCATCGCAGCAGATCTTTATCCATTCTACATTACCGACAAAAAAAAATTATTAACAGCACAAAAATATCGATAAATTTTTCAAAAAAATATAATTGACACATAATTTATCCTTCGTTATATAACAATTTTTTGTATTTTTTTAAATGTTTCTTCTATAAAACTCCTAGTCATGCATATAGTTCTATTTTATTAAATTCACGTATTTTTTATTAATAAAATTAAAACACTGGACTACAATGGGACTCGATAAATAATGAAACACAAAATGCAAACGAAAAAATAATTCGAGAACAAAATTTGTGCATGGAAAAGTTCAATTTACATTGATTAAAGTGTACGTGATTCGTTTGAATTTAAAACAATAGCATCACCTGATTTTAGATTGTTTTTTTTTTTAATTAGTGAATTATGTAAATTTATTTAATTTATGATATGACACACATTGTTATTATGTCTTATCAAAATTTAAATTTCAATTATAAACCGATTTTTTTATGTACTGAAATTTGGTAATTATTTATATTATAAATTGATTGACTGTAAAATATATTTATTAAAATATTTAGTTCAATAATCAATCAATAAAAAATAATTTCTGAAATTTTTTGTTAAACAAAATTTGCTAAAATATTTTCAAATCAATTTTATTAAAAATTAGATTCACCAAAGTTTATGAAAATGTTATCAAAATATAGAATTCTTGCTTCAATTGTAATTAAAAATAATGAATGATTTACCAAAAACCTGGTAGATTATCGGTGATATTTGCATAAATTATTGGTAAAAGAAACCGTCGCTGCTTTTATCATAAGTTTATTTGGGGAAAATTTGCATTGATAAACTGAACGGCGACCAAATTACACGCGTTGTCAATGCGGATAAATATTTGGAAACTCCAATTAACACGCTTATCTTCTCTCCAATGTTAAATATACGTTTTATACACATACATTTTTTTATCGTGCGAAATATGGCTTTGAAAGAGGATTAGGTTTTAGTGTAGGATGTGTGTGTGTGTGATGATAGCGTTAAGCCAGGATCCACGCGCTCCGCAAATGAAATATTCTACGTTATGTTAACAACGAAACATATATAAAATTACAACCAGAGCAAACACTCGATGCTAATTGCGTTATTATTTTAAAATCGGTGCAGAATTGAATGGCAAAAACCGGCGCGTTCCAATTACCAATTGGGACTCTTTTTTTGTGTGTAAATTTTGTAAATCAAACTGAAACTCGCGCGTTTATTCAAAATTATTTTTTTGCGCTGAAAATTTATTTGTATTTATCAATTTATTAAGCTGCTTTTTGCAAAAAGCGCCGCAATTGCATACCATGATTGAAATAAATGTTTTCGGTTGGCGCATATTTATTTGCAGACGAAATCAATTTGCGTCCTGGCGCGTTTGGTTAATAGTGCCTCCTGCCTGCTACTGCACCACTCTCTCTCCCATCTGGAGCGTGCTCATTTTTCAGGAGAGGAAGTTAAAATTTTGAAGGACGTTGAATAATTGATATGCAAGGAAAGGAAGGATTATCCTTTTAAGGAACATACAAATTGTGCTTGTTAGGAAGGAGCAAAGTTTTACTTGAAGAAGATGGACATATTTCATTATTTGCTGCAAGTTATTTTACTATTCATTATTTTCGGATTTATTTATTATCCGCAGGAAAAGAAATGCGCGTTACAAATTTCGAAAACTACGTTTGTTTCCATATTTGTGCCAGGACAGAAATAATTTTAAAAAATAAAATCCAGTCACAACAGACGCGTTTCTTTTATTTTCAATTTAATTCAACTTACGTCTAGTAATTCGTTTTTTATATTATTTTTGAAAACATTTACTTGCAAATCTTAAAGTTATAACCAACAGACAAGAATTATTAAATTTGTCAATAGATTTGAATTAAACCAAAATACGCATGTTCAAATGTTGATGACTTTGCCACCAAAGTCTAACAGGGCGAATATATTCGCCGCCCACATAATAATTTATGTTTTAATTAATTATTACTAAATAAGTTAATTTGTTTATTTTGAATTTAAATTTATTCGAAACGCGAACTGAAATTAGTGAAACGTTTAAATGGAACAGATTGTAAATAAATATTGGATTGTCGAGTGAATTTAATTTATTAATTGTTTATATTTAAAATTGCAAATATTGATTAATGACAAATTAAAAATAAATTATTTACCAGTAAATAATTCAATTTTCCGAATAAATAATTTAGACTAAAATTTATACCAAAAATGTTTAATTTTTTATAAATTCTTTTCATTAAAGATATAAATAAATAATTTTAAAAAAAATTGTTTGTTTGCAAATAAATTTGCTGAATAAATAATATAGAATTTTTTTTTGTGGAGTAACAACAGGTTATTTAAAAGGACAGATATTCCGGAGTTGCTCTTAGGATAAAAGACGGCATTTCGTCACGTACTTTACACACGCATTCCTGGACGCGAAATACTTGGAACGATGTCTAGACTGGAGTAGGCAGATTCCTGATCTTAGAGAAAAGACACCGACTGTTAAAGTAATGCAAATTAATCAGTTTTGCTTTTTTTTTAATACATAATCTATAGAATTTATAGATTTGCGAAAAATTAGATATGAGAATTACATGGAAGATGAGTGAATATAAATCTGGATTGCAGTGAATCATTCGTAAAGTGTAAGATGATTGAGATTAAATGGAATGAATGAATAAAAATATAGTAGTACTAGATTAGTAGCGATCGTGGAGATGAGTGTGTCGGCTTATTTATAATTATGATTGGAGAGGAGAGGAAGACCGAGTGGTTGGATGAATGGATGGATGGAAGAGGAGGATTGATGGGGCCATGGCCTGGGTCAACGCGGTGGGCTCGTCACGGTTAAGTCACGGACAAAAAATATCAGGTGATGTATTGTTTCTGCAGGAAATTAGCTCTCTCTTTCTGTCTTTCTCTCGCTCGTTCATTCCGCCTGCATCTAAAACCGATCTACCTATGATGTTTCCCCTCCACGTATTTTGGCGCCCGAAGAGTGCAAATAAAAAGGACAATGAGTTGGTATATGAGTTGGCCCATGCAGTGGCGTGATCGGATCCTTCGTCCTTCCTCCACCTCGTCCCCAACCGTAAGCATTTAGTATACACCTCTCTCTATCTTTCACACCTTTCGTTCGTAACTTTCGCCGCATACCTGAGCTGAGGAGCGATCGAGACGGGGAATAATAGAGAGACATTCATACATACACACACACACACACACACGGTCAGGATAGATGGATATAGCTTCGATGGTGGTGGAGGATAGAAGAATGCCTACGGAGGAAGGTGGGGGACAGGACAGTTTGTGTAGCGAACGACGAGTGACTGGCTCTGAGCGGTGTGTTCCCACCGACAGTTCCCTTCTGCACCGCACGCCGGCTCCAACGCTCCTGAACGCGCCGCCTCCCCTCGCACAGAGACACACACACGTGGTTTGCGTAACATTTTCCGAGCTCCTCCGGTTTCCGGTCTTCGCGGTGCTTCCACAACCCTCACAACTCTGCGCTCCTCCTCAACAGCATCTTCTCTTGGGGAAACGTGTATCTTGCAGCAAAGAAGCTCCAATCTCTGCGTGTAGTATGAATAACGTGATTAAACAGATCAAGAGGTGTTTTACCATCTACTCGGCTCTACTTATTACCCGTAAGTCAACACTTAAACTAAGCAACAATTAACAAATTACATTACCATACACCTCTACTCAGGAATGCCACTAACCTACTTAACACTACTTTTTATCTACACACAAATTAAAATAATAACTATCAAATTTAACTTTACCTAAAATAAAATTGCTCAAGAAATTCAACATTTCTACTATATTTTAAATGTTACCACAAAATACCTATACACAAATATTGTATATATTAAGATTCTAATTATTTTTATGTCTCACCTAATTTATTTTAACAATAATCACATAATTCAGCACATTTGTCGATGAATTTAAGAAATCACATGTTTACAACAACTTTTATAATAATTTAAGTAAAATTACATTTAAAAAATGTAATGGTTATAAAAAATCATCAAAATAAACATTATTTTTTCAATTAATTCATTCATTATTTATTTCGCATTGCTAATTCATAAAATTTACAGTTTAAAATTATTTTTCGTTTTAATACGTTGAATAATTGATGAATATTATTCGTATTTATAATAAATTGAAACGTTTACAAATTGTAGTAAATCAAAACAAATTAATAATTATTTTCTTAATTATATTTGATTAATGAAATAAACGAATTATTTAATTAATTAAAGAAAATTTGAAGATATTCAAGAAAAAATAATTTATAAAATTTTTGTTGCGTATTAACAATAAATAATAATATCAGACGTGATAATTAGTTGAATAAACATAGAATATTTCAATCGATGATGAAGAAATCTATTGATTTCAGGTAAGTATTTACTTATTATTGTATAATTTTAATTTATTGTTACGTAAAATCCAATTACTTTTCAGGTAATTGTATGTTTGCGCGGTTTTTCGGTGAATAAAAAGGTACGATTAATTCGCCGCATGTTTTCATCTCTCCGTAACATCCAATTAAACCAGTTGACAGATATTTATAAATACACGTACGTATAGAGTACACGTATGTATATTTTTTTGGCAGCGTTACGAGATGGTTGTAAACTACGACGGGAGTTGGTAAATAACGATTCGTAGATAAACAAAGCGCGTAATTTTTTTTTGATCCAGCTGTAAAATGCTTTTAAAGTCTGTGATTAGGATCATTCAAGTTCGATTGCAGCGAAAAAAAAATTGTATAAATAAGTGAAACTGAATAAGATTGATTATAGTTACATAAGATGATTTATTTAGTAATTGAAGCTTAGTATCGATTGGAAATAAACTTAAATATTTACGAATCGTGACTAATTTTTGTGTAAATTATTTGGCTGAAATCTATTGTCCATTATTTATCCTTATGCATTCATTTATTGAATTATCGCTCTATTTGTGTGCAAATCATGATAAATAACTAGATTTTCATTCAATTGGATTATGGATTATACTGTATGTAGAACCGTTGCTTAACTTTCGATAAAGCGCCATCTATCGTCCGAAATTTAACTAAAAAAAAACTGAAAATAGATTGCATTTCCAAAATCCTCCATAGGAGTTGCTCAAGTTCTGCATGCTGCCAAAATACAATATTTTTAAAATGTACTTTGCATTATGTAAAGGAATGTTAAGAAATCCGTTCAAAAATAAACCCACTAATTCCGAAATAAGAGGCTCGAGTTATATAATCTATTATTAGGATTTAATTAATACAGAGTAATTTTCTTAATACTTTTATGTAAATCTAAGATGAAATATATATGTTATGTGAACTGCAATGTTGTTGGAGTAAAAACAAGAGTTTACTTTAGAGATGCAAGTAAAGTTTCGAGGGGAGAAATTCATGATGAGGAAATGGTTGAATCTCGCATCTGCTCTTCTCTACGCAGTTTTGCCCGACCCATTTCTAAGGTGTTCTTGCGGATGACGAGGTTTTCATAATAATAGAATTAAAATATCTATTTATGTTTAATTCTTAATCCTGTTTAAAAAATTAAAACTGTAATTCTAATAGAGTAAAATAGTTATGCGAGTAGAGCAATTTAACTGAATGGTGCAATTCTCATGTTGTTGAATAAACTCCGGAAGGAAAGAAGGAAAAGTATTCGAAGGTCTGTCGCGTTTCTCTTTTCACGCTGAAACTGAAATTGAGCTCGCAAACGGAAGGATCCTCTTTTCCTACTGTGTTTTTTTTTGTTTAACTGGAGGAAAATTGCAAACAACGAACGCAATTTTCGTTCCACCGCCAAGTGGCCGAATGTATGCAGCGCTAAAGAGACGCAAAATACACATTATAATTATTTCATGTGCACCATAAATTACGTCAACCGAAATGGAATTCTCCCTTACAAAAGGCAGATTAGAATCGGACAAGTGGAAGCCAACGAGGAGCGAGGCTTTTGCAAGAATGCTCGTCTCCGTGTTGTTGTGTAATCCACGTGGTGCACTTGTCGGACTTCGCGTTTATCGATCTACTCGTCGTTTTGGATTTGAAAAATATGTAATTTATTATACAAGTAACTTGTCATGCAACGCGTAGAATATTTGCAATTAGTAGTAAAATTTGTTCGATGATCTGATTACAGTTAAAAAAAAAGTAATTTAAGATTCAAGTAACTTGTCGTGTAACGCGTAACAAGTAGTGAAAAAAAGAGGTCGGTGTGTAGTGGGCAAGAAATATTAGCTATTGAATGATTCATTTATGTCACGCCACGCGAATACGACTTGTTTTGAGAGAGACGGATTCCTGGGATCAATTTATCTATATAGACTGGGTCTGACGGAGTGAAAAGCGTGTGCGTAGCGGACGATGTTTATTTATAAAAGGCTAGTAAACAAATAGTCGGAAAAGCGACAAAAAAAATTCAATGAAACGATAAGATTACAGCATTGGAAACCCAGCCGATTGCTAAAGTTAAGTAACAGATAACGAACATAATGATATCACAATGATAATTAAGTACTCTTCACCAAAAAAATAATAATGGTAAAACTCAACAAAAAAAAAGTAAATGACACAAACAGACGTTTTAAAATGCACATAATTCTCTTTCCACTTGTTTTCCGTACGTAAAACGCGATGATTTGCGAGAAAATTACGCAAAACGAAACAAAAATATGTAAAACGATTTTTATTTTTGCTGAGATACGAAACTATCATAAATTATTTTTTTTTGGGGACCGATTTTCGACAATTTATAATTTATATATTTTAACGTTGCATTATAAAACAAAATTGATGGTAAATTACTGCGGGGCCATAAACAACATTGCGTTTTGATTTATATTGAATTACTGGAATTGCCGGCATCGAAAGCCGAAAGTTTGGATATTTGCTTGAATATCTTGTTTATTCATTAATATGATGTGCACATTATTATTATAATAAAAGATACATTAATATCAATATACACATTTTTTATAAAAATATTTTTTTATTTAATTGAACTTGATTTTATATTTACTCTAATAATTCAACACTAATTGATATTATTATTAAATCCATTTGGTAATTTTCTTCGTAATAATAATTTGATTTTATAACAAAAGTACATGAATTTAACAAAAACATGGAAAGTCAGCGAGTTTATTGTAAACGAAACATTTCAAAATCATTTAATTAATAATATTGCATTTCAGCATTTCACAAAATATATAAAAATTACTTTTTTAAAAATAAAATTTAATTAACTTTTACATATTTTTTAAATAATTTGAAATAATAATTTTTGTACTTTTAACGCATAAAATTGATGTAATTTAGATTTTTTTTCTTATGAACTAAATGCTTTTGTAGTGTTTAAGTAGTTATTATTGAATAAAAAAAGTTAAAGAAATATTGATGCAAGTCATTGTTTATATAAATAGAAGCTTATATAAATCAAATAAACGAAAACTTAATGTGTAAATATTATGATTTTTTTATTATAATATTTGCAATAAAATCTTTAAATTTTTGGAGATATTTTAAAGGTCAAAAGCTAAAAAATAAATGTTTGAAAATTGATATTTCATGATGATTGTTGGATTTGATGATTTGGGTAGTGAGTTTGAAGGTGTTTTACATAATTGATGGTTAATTTCTCTTTTTGTACTTGGAGGAAGGGAAAAAAACTGTTTGAGAATCTGTGAGTATGGTAGGTAGACAGACCGCGTGAGCGCGGTATTTCGCTATTTTTCGAAAACGCGTGAGTTGGCGGCTCCGGTCTGCTCACCGTTGATGACGTTCCACCTGGTCGTTGTAACGGGGAACGCGGGGGCAGTCGAGGGAACCCCGCTTTCCGACTCAACCATTGGCTCGAAAACATCGTACGATTCTTAATTTGTATATTAGATATAGTGTAAGTGTACTTAAGCGGGGGCTCGTCACTGGCGCGACGTTCACTACCTCTCGCTCTCATCCTACTCACTCACTCCAACCAACTAACGGAATACAGCATAACCAAAACCATGCCTTCACCATCGTCGTCATGCCATGGTGGCGCGAGACCATTCATTCATTCGGCGAACCACGCGCGATCGCCTGATCCGACCACGTTCATTGCCACGTCACCTCTTTTATCACCTATTCATCGTGTAATTACGCTCCAGACTTTTGCATCGCTCCAATTTCGCTCAGCCCCCCATAAACACACAACGCATTACCTAAGATTCACTACAACCTACCTCACTTATTAGGTATACATGCACCAGTACGCGATGAGTCAGATGCACGTATAACTCGCGTTGCGAAAGTTCACAAAGACACGATTTATACCCGTCGATATCTGATAGAAAGTGCCCGACTTCCCTCTCGCTTATAAACAACTTACTTTTTTTTTCATTCATCCATCAATTTGCACACATCAATCAAACTCCAAATCTCAATACATACAAAAAAAAAATAACAACAAACAAATATCACAACCTTGAAACACATTACCTAATAACTTGTTATTTTCCTTTAAATAAATACATATAATTATAAAACTTACCTAAAAGAATCTCGAATTACTACAACAATAAGAATCACTCGACACAAACTCAAGAAATCACCATACTTTTGACAGTTATATAATTGTATTTATGGTTATAAATAGTTGCCAATTACGAAACCGAAATAAACTATCAAAATATGTTGACGTAACAATTATATAAATATTTTCCAATTCATTATAGAATTGATCAATTTAAAAAACAAAATTAAATTAATTGTAAGTTATAAAATAATTAAAGAAAATTTACGTAAAATTTGAATACACAAAGAACATATTAAAAAAAAAGTGAAAGTTATATAATATTTATGTAGTCTTATGTGACATGCATTTAATAACGGCATTAAACATGTAATTGCAGCAAGGGTTGTCTATCAATTACGAAACCGACTTCCGTATGCATGTGGCATTAAACTTTGTTGCCCCAACAAACAACTCTGTAATTAGTTCATCATTATGTGAGATATAGAACGGACAAAGTGAGAAATTTTGCTCAATAATATCAGTTTCAACAAGAAAAAAAAACTATAATTGCATTGTTTTCATTGCAGTTTATCAATTACGAAACCGACGTTTCATAATATATTTTTTAAACCATTTTTGACGTTTATCAATTGCTTAATTGCAACGAGGGTTGTCTAATTATAAAACAAACAAGTGGTTATTCTATAATTAATGGATATTTACAATGACGTTTCAATCACTTTACCAGACAACCAACTTTGAAGTTTAAAAATTATTTACTTGTGAAAGGGGTTGTCTAATCATAAAATCAACAAATATTCATTCCACAATTTTAATATACATTTATGTAATTCGTGTATAATTAATGGATATTTACTTAATTACTTCTGAAGTTTTATCAATTATGTAATTGTAACGAAGGTTGTCTATCAATTATATTAAAAAAACAAACAATCATTTCTATAATTGATTTCTAATTTACAATGAGTATGTAATCATTTAATCAGACTTACATAAATAAGTGCTATACGTGCGTCATAAGCATCACCTGATATTCCATATTTATTTTGTCCATAATACTTATGACAATTTGTAATCGCAGTTCTGCTAATTACGAAACCGAATTATGCATTCATTCTGTACGAAACTTCGTTTGCTAGTTTGTAGTGAATACAAAAGTTACAACAACAAAAAAAATGCAACAAAGTTATACCTTTTCTTATTACGACTTACACAATAAGCGTATCATAGAGCATCAGGACGCTGCGGAGAATTTAATACTTGATGAAATGGTGTAATTTGTAGCGCACCCGAAGACAATGCAAATTATTTCGCGTTTTGTAAATAAATTAGATTTACGAAACACGCGTTAATACTAAAATTCAAAATAAAAATCATAACTGGTAAAACAATTTTTTGATGTTTTTTTTTTCATAAAATTAAAAATAGAAACGTTATCGATTTACGTGTATTAGTTGGATTTGGCCTAAATAAGCAGAACGTTTGCTAATTACCTTTTTGCGTTTGTTCCTCGACTTAACTTGATATGAAAATAAACGGTCGAATTATCTATTTTTACTTTTACCTAACATTTTTTTTTTGCTGCATGAACAAATGTTATTTAATAAATAACTCTATTAAAGCAATGGAAATACAATTTAATTAATATTTGATGTTTTTGATGTTAAAAAATTAAGAAATTAAGAGAGAAAACATGTAAAGTTTTGTGTGAAGTTTCTTTGTGCGAAGTACGGATTGAGATGGATGAATCTGCAGAAAAGAAATTCTTTGCGATGGATAGGTAACTGTAAGAAAGGTGAACGCTTCTCGGGACGACCTTCCAAGGCCGTCGAAGATCGAATTAACGAGAAGAAGAGGAACGAGCGAGAGACTCACTCGGAAAAGAAAATAAAAAAGAAGAAGAACACACGATTACATCAAGACGTTTCTGGAATGCCGACGTGTCTCCTCTGTCTGTCTGTGTGTGTATATATATAGATATAAAAAAAAATGTACACTGCATCGTAGGAAAAGCTGAGAAAATGCACGTCACTAAATTGATTAGACAATTTCGTCCTTCCCTTCTAATTGCCGCGCCTCTTCGTTATTATTTTCCTTATTCCTACTTCTTCGACCTTAATCAATGCATGCACGACGTACGGTACAAAATAACAATCTAAAAATAGCGCCGCGAAGACCTTAATATGATCCCGACTTTTATTTCCATTTCGCATCTGCCGCATGCAACAAGTGCACTTCATCGAATGAAACTCTCATTGAAATTAATAAAACGGTTGCGTTGCGTAACATGCAACATTGATTATGAATAATTGAACGCATAAAATTGATATTTGACATCTCAAAGAAAGTTACGAATTCGAATAAAAAATTAAGATGTTGCGAATTCAATATTCAAAATGTAGGCTGTGTATTATTTATGGGGAACAAAATGAGCTGATGAGTTTTACTATTAAGCGAGGTTTCGGGGCGAAGGTCGGAAAGGAAGGGCCCTTTTCTCTGAATTATTTAGGGTTTTTTTTATATATATATTTTTAGCGTCGAGGCACGTGCTTTAGTTACCTGGTGTAATTGTCGTCTGGATTGGGGACTGAAGTTTATTAGTACGGTCATACTCAGACATCGCGTGAAGATAAATAAAAAAAGGGTCAGAAGTAAACGGCGGATTGATTCCAGAAACCCTTAGACCAATAAAGTTAGTTAAGCAATGATTGCTTCCCCATTTCCCCTGTAATATCCGAATTGCTAATAAAGATAGAAAAAGGTAACGTATTTACCTTTTTTTTAACAGAATTGGTTTTAAAGCAAATTTATTACAAGCTTAATTGAATTAAGTATTCACAGTTTTAAAAATATAATAGTTTTTACGTAGAAGTTTATAATTTATTTAAAAATAAATGTTTATGCAAATAAATTGTCGAAACACGAAAACAAACTTAATGATGGTAATTTTTTTACAGAATTACAAAAATATAATTTCCTTGATACAAGAATTTTAATAATCAGGAAATGTTCAAAAATCTTAAAATTGATGCATTTTTTCTGTTGGATTTTCTAAATTATTTAAAATAATAATCGGAAATAAATTATTATGTAAATAATTTTAACAAACGAATTCAATATTGATAAACTTGTTGTTTGTAGACAGAATTGAAAATGTGAACTTTTTAAATTATTACAATTATTTGGAAACTTTTAAATTGAATTAAAAACATACGTTTTCTTTATTTTCTAATGGATTATTGGACTTACGAATCGGAATTGACAACAATAACAACAAGAGAAGAAAAACAAAATAACAAGGTCGCAGCGTTATTAAATACATCAATTACATAAGGCTAAAAGAGAGAAAAAAGTTGTTTGATGGCCGAGGGACACGAAAAATAGAAGGAGAGAAAGAAATACACGAAGATCAAGAGAGAGCAGGAAAACTTTGTGTTCGCTCGAATCGCTTTAATTAAAATATTTTTCTGGGCGAATTTTATTTGAAGAAAACTTCCAGTCGTCGATTAATCCGGAACGCAGAAGCCCCGGACGAAAACTAAATTTTCCCCAGTTTATATTACATTTTCTGTTTACGTATTTTCTCATGACGATTGCGTTTCCTTTTTCAATTTGCTTAATTGTAATTGGAGCATTTCAAAATCGTCAAGAAAAATATCCTTATATTTTTTTTAAAAAAATTCATTTTTATTACCGTTTTCTTATAATTAGTAGAATTGGAATATTAATTAATTTTTTTTTTTGCGGAAATATATTAAAGTCTTGTCTTTCGTGATTTGCTTTTTGGAAGTTATTTCACGAGGATTGTGTCTGCTGCGAGCGTGTTATGCGTTCAGTTGGCGCCCGTTCAAAATTAATTTTAGTGCGCTCAGCGGGAAGGGAAATATCGCGCGTTTTGAGAAGCCAATTTGGACGGCCTTGTCTTTCGGTTTTCCGAACGCAGCTTTTGATTAATTCCTCACCCTTGTCCTTAATAATAATCTGAACTAATTAACTACATCATAAAGAAGTATTTTAATTACAAAAAGCAATTATTATTATTATTTTAACAATATTGCATTAAGTCTTTAAAACTTTGAATATTATTTAGTTCTAATTTGTAAAAAGGAAAATTTGATGACCAAAATAAAAATTTCGTTATATTCATATCATGAGTCATCTATTGTGCATTCAATTATATGTAAATTGAATATTAATTTTTTAAATTTATTTATAGAGAGAACGTAATATTTACTTGTTGCAAAAAAAATTGTATTATAAAATTAATATTTTCAAAATTAGTAAAAAATAGTAATTCATGAAGTTAACATTTAATGATATTAATGAAAAAAAGTGAATAGAAATTTTGGTTTAGAATGAATCTTTTATGCTGACTCGTAATCCGACTGTGTGTAAACCAATTGAGTCTACTAATTGCGCCTTTGTGAGAGCAGGGAGGGAGGATAGTTGTCCATTGTCCGTGGATCTCTTCAATCCAATGAATGCTAATTCACACACACTCTTGGCGCGCTTCTCACACCAATTCCGACCGATTAAACGAACGAACGAACGTCCATCCGAATGTGCGCCTCAGAATTCGTCCGATCCTCTCCATCCAATGGAAATGGCCATTCGTTTGTGAACGCAACTTTGACCTAATTGCAACGTTCATCCAATGATTCCGCCAATAAAATCGAATTGTGCGTTGTTTTGATCAACTCAATGTTCTTAAACAAACATTCGTTATTCGCAATCAATTTCAGTTTGCAATTCATAGTTTAAAACATACATTTGTATCATGCAACGAAAAAAATTCCAAAGATTTTTATTCTAAACATATTTGGAAAGATTTAGTAACTAATATTGATAAAAATTATAGATTTATATTGATTCATTCAAAAGTTATTAGTAAATAAAATAGTAACGCTTCTTTTATGACAAACATCAGTTTTGGTTGGTTTTTCTTATTCTGCATTTGCGCAAATTATTTGATTCATTTGAAAATGAACAAATAAAAGTCTTCACTTTAAAAAAATTCATCTGCACATAAGAATAGGTAATAAAAGCGTATTTCCGCATTATGAAAAATTTGTTGTTGTTTTTGGATCTTTTCTGCTCTCCACTCGTTATTTTTCTCTCTCTCTCTATTTCGTTGTTGTTTTGTTTTTATATTTATTTTTTGTAGTTAGCACTGCTTTCGGTCCAATTGAAACTCAGCCTGTTTGTAGGCAACTTTCTGCCGGGACCCTCGGAGAGCGCCGCGGCCAAAACTTTTAATTAACGCTGCCGCTCTGTACTCACGTCGTTTCCGCTCACTGATCGCATTAATTTTATATTCTTTATTTATTCCATTAATAAGCCCTTCTGAATAGAAGGGACGCGTCCGTATTCCCCAAACTCAAGCTTCGCAGTTAAGATTTCTTTTCGAAACTCAATGCACTTCCCCGAGTCTCAATCACACTCAGAAAGAAGAAATTTAAAAAAAAAAGTTTTTGAACATTTCATTACTTCATCGATTTATTTTATATAATTTTTAGAAGACATCATTTATAGTATTATTCATATGCATTTTCAGATTATGCATTATTAATGACAGTTAAAATAAATAGAAGTAAAAATTTTGACATTTGTCAAAAATGACGTTTCTATTTAAATAAAATAATGTAAGTGTCAGAATTTGTGTATTATGGTTATATAATGATATTTTTGGCCGAATTGTGTTAAATTTGTCTCTTTGTTAGATATTACTAAAGATAATTGTTGTATGTGATGAAGAAGTTAAAATGTTGGTGGAGATATGTCTGCAGCAGATCAGATGAACAATTTCAATTGGAAACGGTCTAGGAAGTTATCAAACTTGCGCCAAGTTTAATTAATGTGTGCCGCAGTGTATTGAACGTAATTAAGAGGTATGGATTCTTCGTGAGGTGAAAATGTGTGTGTATAGGTTAGGTTCGGAATTGGAGGAGGATGTCGACGATGAAATTGAATGATAAATAAAGTTGAAGAAGTCGCCGGCATTGGGATTTACGATTTGAAAACTATCATTAAGTGGGCAATAATTTTCCGGGTCATTGGGGAGCGGGCATTAAGCCGTCGGGGAGTTTGGGAGGTGGAGAGGTCGTCGCGTTTCGTTCTCCCCGGGGGCTATCCTTATAGATTTTAATCGGGGGGCCAATATTTTCTGGGGGGACTTTGATATTTATGGTCGGGATACATCATGTACGTCGGACGATGAGGGGGCGGTGTTCGCAAGGCACCGGGGTCCCAAATCCGGCTCGATTATGAACCCGGCTCCTCCACCCGATCCATCCACCCCCGTCCCCCCAAAACCAGCGTATAAGCGGCGCCGGATTCCCGTGTGAATAATCTGCGGTCCGGTGAATGATAGCTCTGAGGTGTGCGACGCATTGATGCATCGGCGGCTGCCCTCCCGCTACCGCCAATCCCCCCATAAACGTGTGGGGAGCTAAACATCCCCCCATGTTCAGATGGAACACACGCACTCGAAAAATCAATAGAAAACTAAAATATCCAGACACAATATATCATATACACAAAAAAAAATAAAACAAACAATACAGGTAACAAATCACAAAACGACCATAGTCAAGTAAAACTAATGATACAACATTCACGCATGAAAAATCTGTATTTAGATAACATTGTTTATTATATACGATCAATCTTAGTAGTTTTATAACATTATTTTTATTTAAAAAAAACATTGTAGAATTTTTAAATAATTAATTAGCATTTTATTTTATCACTAAAAAAAAATAGTATTTAGTAAATAATATGAGATATTTTACATTTTAACTCAAATAAATATTTAAGCGATAAAAGTTAAAATATTTCTAATTAATCGTAGAGCTGAGCTGAATTAGTAAGATTAAATCTAAATGTTGAAATGTTTAGGGGAAAACAATTGTAAACACTGGAAATTACTGCTCCGGAATATTATTGATAAACGCGCGTTTCTGCAGACTAATTCGAACGTATTTACGATAATTTATTTGTGGATCCGGTCGCGACGCTCGGACATAATTTACATAACAAATACGGTCTAAATAATCAACTGCGGACAAATACTAATAATATCATATTTATCGATCACCACCACCGTCACCGAACTTGTCCAATAGCCTTAGCCCTTTGCAATAGGATAATGTCGCTTCTATTGTTCGTGCGAAGCACCGGATGCACGGAAATACGCTGTTTGTCCAATATCATAACGTAACGAATCAATCTTATAGAATTATTCAAATTATACTCTACTTATGATTTCAATTTTCATGATTATGTCAATTTGTACCAACTTTTTTTTACTAAATTTATTATTTAATTACAAAACTTATTAAAACATCATTTTTTGACATTTTAATAAACGTTGTTTTAATAAAATATTACTAAATTACATAATTACAATTTTATATAATTGTTTTAATTTAAATATTAAATATACTTACATAACTAACATTGTAATAACGTACACTTTTGGTTATGTAATCAATACCTTATATCATTGATTAGAAATTTGTACCAACTTATTACGTGAGATTATATTAATTAATGAAACATTGTTTTAGCTAATGATTGTTTTAATTAACTAATTGTGAAATTATTTGTTGTCCCATCAATCAAATTACACTCACGTTTTCGTTATGAATCGCGCTGGATGCAAAATAATGAAGCTCATTGATGGAAACACATCGATCGCAAAATAATTACACTAATGTGTTCAACGCACGTGATTTTTAGTATTTTATCAATGCACCAAAAAATATTTATGTACGAGTATTATCGTAAATCAATTCTCTTTCGAAAGCATTCGCCTGGATAATGTCGAGATGATATCCTTGCAGAGATTCAGATTGTTTTTGCGCGCAGTTTAAAGCCGTTTAACGTTGAAATCGATGTGCGAAAGCGGAGCTTCTTTCCCATCAAAGAGGAAAGTAGCCTAGATTTTATGGAAATATTCTGTGAGGGCGAAAACATTTTTTTTCTCCAATTTTAATTGTCTCTTTCATCCTTTTCTTACTATTTCCTTCTTTCATCTTTAATAATACTAGTAAATGTTATTTCTACTTGTAATTGTTCCGGATGTTTGCGGAATCCGATGCAGTCGTGAAATTAATTATGTTGCACCCGGCGCATCCACCAAAAATAATGATAATCTAAAATTTTTGTTAATATAATTGTTTGAAATGATTTAAACTAAATAATTAGTGTACATTTCAATGGGTTGTTCAATGTGTTGTTTACGTTTTGGTGGAAGGGAGTGTTAAGAAACATTCGGAATGGGGTGAGTTACAAATGGGTGCGCCATTAGTGGCACGATGCTGAGGATCCCGTGAACCGAATTCCGTTTTGCGAAATTAGGCCAGAGCCCAGTAGTAGCAGCAGCAGCAGCAGGACCAACAGCACTACATTTGGGTGGTAGTTCGAAGGGGGTCGTATATAACAATATGAGGCCCACTATTTTCACTCGGCTTGATCCCTCCGACCACGGTTAATTTAGCAACTGTTTACCGGAGGGTGAAACAATTACCCCCAATTCGAATAACTAAAAATTAGGCCGCGTGACGCGTTTCATCTTGTACTTTAGTTTCTTTTTTTTTGGTTGTTCTCATCTAATGAAAGCTTTTCTTTCTCTCGACGCGGCGCGCTCGTATTTCCGTTTAATAGATTAATACTTCTTCGGCTTTTACAGCCCCTAATAAAATCCAATATACGAAACTATAAATACATATTGCGGCTGCGATAACTCTCTTTCGCGCAAATAATAATAAAAATTTATAAATAAATAAATAAAGTGCGGCGATAAAAATCCGGCGGTTACACGCTAGACTTGCAAGTTAATTGAAATCTGTTTAATTCATTTTTCGGCTGGGATTTGCTTTCACCGCATTGAATGAATATACTGTATACGTACTATATATGCTATATAGTATACACTATATAGTATATATATGCGTGCACCGCCGAAAACATTGATAATTAAATCGAGCATTTCATTAGGCAGTCAATCGGAGCATGAAACGTCCATTAAGCTGCCGATATTGCCGTCCATTACATCCTCCCCCGACAGCGTTTTGTTTTCACGTGCCGCTCGAAACAATAAAAAAGGAACAACAACGTAACGAAACAAAGAAAGAAAAAAAAACGTATGGGAAACAGCAAAATATCAGCACTATCCGATCATCGTCAAAATCCACTACATTTGAAACATTTTGATCTAGTTTTGAATATTTTATGAGACAATTTTTTGGTTTTAAATTTTAAATAAATAAATCTTCTCTAATTTTGAGTATATCCTGATATTATTCCCACTACCCACACATTAGCCTAGGCTCCCATCACCCCCTTTGCGCCTCTGAATAATTCACGGCCTCCTCGGACGCTGTAATCTATCCTCCCATGCAATCGAATTAATTGTTGATGAGGACCGGCATCTTGCGGGACTCCGCATTGCCGGTATTAAGGCCACGTCAATTATCCGTCGGACGGCATTAAAAATCTGTGTCTGGGCCAAAACTATCGCATGATTAAAACCCTCCCATCATCCACCCCTCTTCTCTCCGCTCCTTCCCTTAACCCTACGTTCCGTTCTTCGGCGAAACTTTAATAATTTAAGTATACCCGTTTCGTTTACTCCGATAACTCACCGGAATTGCGAACATATCTTTCGAGACTCCGCTACTATTTCGTTATTGCCCAGTGGCGTGGAATGCAGCCTTTAAAGACGAGAAAATATTGTTTGTTCTAAGAGGATTGTATCGGAACACATACATATCCCGTATACCTTTATATCCTTCCTCCGTGCATTGCCGTTTCAATTATTTCTTCTTTATTTTTGTTTTATTGTTATTTGTTTTCACTGCTACTTAATTCTTGCCTCTCCTGATTTTTCAACATTAAACTTCATAAACCATTGCAAATTATTTCAAACTACTATTTAATACAGTTATTTTACTCTTTTTTAATTTACGTAATTATTGAATAATCAGTTAGACAACTGTCAAATTATTTATAATAACGTAACTTAAGTTGCCTATACAAAATAACGTATTTTTTTTACAATTCTTTAATTTTTTGACTGAATTAATAAATAGTGATGAAATTTGAATGTATTTAATAATAAATAAGTTGCGTTTGATTTTAGGAATGTAATTGTAATGTAGTATTTATGTAAATAGGTTTAAATATGTGAACATAAAATGTTGAATAATGTAACAATAGTTCGGATTTGGAATATTCATGCGAAGTTTATGAATACGTAATGCGAAAATATTTCATTAAATTTGGGATCGCATTCGCATGTGCAAACAGCAGCAAAACTGAAAAATAAATGAAAATAAAAAAACTGGACTAAAAGGAGAGTTTGGTATTTTTGCGTGTTGTTGTTGTTGTTGTATGTTGTGGTGCTGAGCGTAAAGTTCGGACGTATTTTATGGTAAAAGTTGGGAATCATTAAGCGATGAGTTAAAAGCTTTCAAATTTTAATTATCATTCCGCTGCAGCGACAAACGTGTACAGACGTAAACTAGTTTTCGGTGCGGAAGGACAGGAAAGAATAAATATGAAATGTATGATAAAACGGGCTATGGTCCGGGTCGTATACCTCTTGGTACACCCTGTAGAAGGTTTGCTCGGAGCTAATTAACCATCCCATCATTTAAACAATTAAGGACGCAGCAGCTTTTAGCGAGTTAAGTAAGGAAACGCGAAATGTATAGGTCCCTCGGGAGGACGCCGCAGCCGCCGCCGCCGCCGCCGAGAGAAATCCTCGCCACTCCACCGGATTATACACACAGTTTACAAATTCTTAGCCGTCTTGATTATTCTTTATGTTAACTAAGTTTGAAACCCAGTTCCTCTCCCCGCCTTTTTGGTTGGTTACTTGCGAGTTCTCGAGAGGAATCCGTCCAATTTTACATATCTCTTTCCTCGCTTCGAGAGGTCCTTTCTCCGTGTCTTCTATCCTGGAAAATGTTAATTAATTTGACACGAATACCAAAATCTGTGTGCATCTCGAACGAACGGTTGGACACGCACAATCGATCCGAACAATTGATTAACGGATGGTGGACGTACGTCGCGACGCCGCCGTTATCTGCACGGTCCGATCCTCACTCCCCCTCTCTCTATTACTTTTACATCAATAACTGTGCCAGATAATTAACGAATCGCTTCACGGGAACGCACATCACCAAGACCATCCGTCCAATTTCCGCAACGGATTACGTCAATTAACCGTCACTGGTACGCTCGAGCATCCGGCGTCGCGACGCTTGCCCACCCTCAGATCGAACACCCCTCCAACGAGAAGTTTCTTATAGAAATCACACAAAAAAATACATGATTTTTAGCACTGATAGATAAAACCCTCACAACCACGTTTACATTTTCGATTACAAGAAAACATTACATCTCTCACAAACATTTTTTTTCAATTTCTTTTCCTTAATATCCAAATTCATATAATTTTTGTGTAATACAACAAAAATTGAAAAATGTTTTTTTATACATTACAAGAAAATTAAGATAATCAAATTATATATTATTTACAAATCTTAGCTTTAATTTAAATATTAAAACTACTAAATTTATTGCAGTAGACTTAATTATTCCATAAAATTAATAACTATAAAAAAACCTTAATTTCTATGTACATAGTACGAATATTAAAACGTATGAAATATGTAATAATCAAATATTAGTTTTGAGCGGCTAATAATTAAAGTAGGATTTTCCCATTCCAAACTTCAAAGCTTAAAGCCTCATGATTGGTTCAATTCATAGGTGATCACCATGGAAATTCAACCCTTCCGCAAATTTTGATCAAGTCCGTCGCGCATTACGTAACCAATTAACAAAACAATGCAAATCACATGACGTTTCCGAATAACCAAAAATTTAACGAAACATAAAGTAACGAAATATTCGGCGCATATTTTCGCGTTCCGCCAAAAATAATTGAATGGAAATGAAATCCATAACAAAATTGCAAAAAGCGCAGCAGATTTTTATTGCTCCCGCATTCCGCGTTTATCTATTTTTTCAGTTTTTGTTTCATAAAAATTTATAGTTTTCTGTATTTTTCGGTAAGTAGTGAAAGTTGGAAATAAGACACTAAGTTTAATTTAACTTTTTTTTATTGGAATTGTAATTATGTATTAATTGATCGGATAATGTAAATTGAACTAATTCGTTTCAATTAAGTGCAATTCCGGTTGAACAGCCGTTTATTACTGCGGATTTATAGGAGGCAAATTGAATTATCATCGCGGCCGCTTCTAAAGTTGGAGGCGGTTTGCGGAAATTGAGCTTAGGGCGAGATTAAGTACGGAGCGGCAACAAAAATGTTTACACTCCCTTTATTTTTGGAAAATAATTTAATGCTGCTCTTTTTTTGTTACTCTTTTAGTTCGAGCTGAATAAATTTTAATGAAGCGATTCTTTCGTTTCCTCTATGAAGCGAGGAAACGCAACCACCCTGAAAAGCTAGCGGATTAGACGTAATCGGATCGGCGACATATTATTATTATTGTTAGTTTCCACTGTACGAGTTTCCCCATTTTCACTCTTCTTTTGAGTGTAGAAGTTCCGCACGTCTCGGGATTCCTGAAATGCCGTCCCGCACCTATTTTTAAGAGGGCTTAAAAAGCAATCGAGCTGAGAGCTATGGAGCCGTAATTAAGGAAATCTTTGCTGCACCGCCGTGTGAAAGGCGCGCGCCAACCGGAAGTGGCAACTTTAATCGCTCCTAATGCATTTACGTTTCCGATTCTTCCGAAGTTTCGGAAGAATAGAAACGAAATTCGAGAGGGGAGAACATTGTTCGGATCCGCTGATTCAAATACTAAAACCATCCCCCCAAATAAAATAAAAAGGCCCATTTTCTGGAGCCGCAGAAATATTAAAGTAATAATTTAACTTGAATTATTCAAAACTGTTGCGTTTCATTAAATTACAGGAATAAAAATTTAACAAAAAAAAAACATATTTTTCCGCTTTATTTCTTGGGTTGTCCCCAACTCGTCGTCGACAGTGCCCTCGACTTCTCTTTCTCTCTCTTTCTCGTTGCAGTTTAATACAAACATTTACATGCCATCAATTATGAGCGGATTTTAAATATTCCAGTGGAAATTCAATTGTGTTTGCAGCTCGTTATATTAAAGGGATGCTTAAATATTTACGCGATTTGCTCGCACGCTAAATCTACAGAAGACAAAAAAAAATGGAAAGAAGAAAGAATGGGAAAATAACCTAATCATAATCCTGTCGTGAAATATTTTTTCAGTGAATTTCATCGAATTGTTTACTTGACTAAAATTCAAATTTATAATAATAATTTTAATGCAATAATTTTATCTTCATTATTATTTCTACCTGAATCAAATGAAATGTAAAATAATTTATTTTTTTTATTTGTTTATTAAATGAAATTTGTTTGTAATATAAGTTAAACTATACGGGATATAAATCAACGTTTATTATATTATTCCCTTTTTTACTGACTCTGAGCCGTTCTGAAAAGTATCCTTAATTTAATTATTGTTTTATTTCACGCGCGCGATATTAAATTTTAAACTGTGCAAGTGGAATTTAATTAGTGCCTCGTGTGCTGGGTAGATTTAATTTGCCCCTTTACACTTGCACTCTCTCCCTCTCATCCTTTTTTTTCTCACATTTTCCCCATTTCCTCACCTATCTCTTTCTACTCCTCCTGCATACACTCGCGCATTTTCCTGCGAAAACAAATACTCCATTTGCACCGTAACATATTATCAGGTTTAATAAAACATCTCGTTACAATTATTAAGCAGACGCTGCACATTTCCATTCGTTCCTTTTTTTGCGAGACGGGTTTTTTTTTTCTCATTGATTGTTCCTGAACGTGCGTTTCCACCTGCAAATTACGTAATGATACACCAAGCGGATTCTGGAAAACTGCAGTGAAAAATATGATGACTGTGTTATTACATCAATAATAATTACCGAAAAAAAGGTATGGGCGAAATGCAGATTGTACTAATTAAGGTTGTGTTAATGGTTTTTCGCAAAACGCAATCAGACTTAATTACTTTCAATTGCTGCACGCGTTGTTTGCTCAGAATTAACTTTAAACACTGTCTACTGAGGAGATAAAAAATAATAATTGTTACTCTTCCATTCAAGGTAGACTTTAAATGCACTTTGAAAACTCATCAGACTTAATTTAGAATCAATTTTATTTTCGTTTAGTTTCAAATAAATTAACAATAACATTTATTTGAATAATTATTTTCTCTTGAATTAGAAAATATTTCAGTCTGAAAGCAACAGGCAGAAAGATCTCTTGCATCCACATTTGTAACGCACGTTGAATCCAATCTAAAAGTTATATTTTCCAAATGGAACGAAAAGTTTAATTACTATTGGCAACCACATACGCATTTGTTAATTATTAATTTTGAATTAATTCAACACAATTTAATTAGTTTATGTAATAATAAATATTAAATAATAATTATTACTTATAAATAATGTAAGTTCAAATTAATATTTGAGGTTTAACTTTATTTGCAATTATTCAATAAATTGCATGCGCATATCAAGTTGCCTAAACATTATTTTTAATTAGGTTTTAGAAATGCGATTTTTATTGAAAACTATTTATTAATTTTTGTTAATTATACAAATTTGAATTTTGTAATGTAAACATTTCGTTAATACGGAAGGAGATTACGTATATGAATTCAGGAATTCATTGGGGATTCGTGTTTATTTTGGTGTAAAAACTTATTACTCAAATATATTCAGGCGGAGGAGGGCTCCACTCTCATCCCCGTGGTAATTTTAAATTGTGCGAAACGTGGGAACATTGAATAATACCGCGGCGAAAACTTCTTTTCTCTCTCTCTCTCTCATTTTCCATGTGATTTTTTTCATATCCTCTGGTTAGTAAAAGGGAGAAAGAGAGATGGAGGAGCACACCTACACAGAGTGCTGAATCCCAATGTGATGTTAATAACTTTCGGCGTCGGAACTTTTCCAATTTCGTATTCAAATACTTCGAAACATATAATTAAATAGATTATAAATTCAACGATTCCGGTTTTAATAAACTAACAAATAATAACCGGTGCTTTTCTTTTCCTGGGAAAGCGAAAACTTCTTCAAGACTTTTGCTAACAAAGTATTTAATTGAAATTCATGTCTATTGTGTTAAGAAATTTATGAAGATGAAGAAACTAATAATGTTTACAAGAAATTCAATACAGTTGGAATGTAAATTGCTCGAGTGGCTGTGCAGAACAGTAGTAGTAATGTACTGCCTCGGTGTTATCCGATATTCGCGTTTAGTCGTCTTTTACGAGGAGCGCAGGATTACGCCCGCTCCTGTATTCTTTTTCCCAGACACCAGACGCTTATTTTACCAAGGGCTCAGCGAAAATGTCATAGTCATTTCATGTTCAACCCCCTCTAACGGCTTATATAATTTACCAGCTCTGACAATGATGATGTTGTTAGTCCTGCCAGGGATAAGATTGAATAATTCAACTGTTTTACCGCTGTTTTTTGTTTGTTCGGTGGCTCTAATTGGAGCAGCTGAGTAATCTGAAGACATTATTGCAGCGACGCAATTAACATGATCTTTTAATTTAGTTAAGGAGCTCTCACGTGCACACAGTGTCTTCGTATTCCGAGTAGTTATTCGAAAAGCCCTGCGGCGTTCTTAAGAATTCTTACAATTGTAAGATAATTAAGAAAAGTTTTTTTTTTGTAGGTGATTACAGTAAGGAATTTAATGGCTTCTTTGTAAATTGTAGAAAATATTTCAATTTATTATATAATTACTATTAGAGCTGAATATTTTATTTACTTGTGGCATATTAGTTTTTGAAGTCACAATAAATTAATTATTACAGAAAATTCTAAATTTACACGTTCGCTTTAATTTAATAAACCAAAGCTGCACGACTTATCTTATTAGTCTTGAGAATCGTCTAGCAACTAAACTATATAGTTTTCGAAACTTAATAATAAACTCGTGTCTAATATCTACAACTTGGCAATTCAAATTGCGACAATGAAGAAAACTTGATTTTTTAGTATATTAGTAAATTTTCAAACAAATTAAATATTTATTGAAACTTGTCTTTGAATTGTGTGGATGAAGAGAGATTAAAATATTATTTTAGTTGGAAGATCTATTCTCGAGGGAATTTGTAGGTGGATGAAGAGGAGTTGGTTTAAATTAATGATTGTTGGAGGATTGCGAGAGGATGACGAGGAGCGAATGAAGGAATCGTTCCATAAAGTATATTAATTGCGGGGTAATTCCGTTTAGCTTTCCACCTTTTGCGGTGATCGCCGTAGGGGCTGCGGATGTAAATAATAATTAGCGAAAAGCCTGGCATTGTGCGAATTCAATTCCAATTAAATGGAACGAGCGAGGGAGAAAATTAGAGAGACAGAGAGACGAAGCGCTGCATTTCTGGATACAATTACTTTATTATTATTATTATTATCGTTGCGGGGAACTTCTGTCTGGATCCCTCCCTGAGTGTGGATGTGCGTGTTTGTACTAGAATATATAGAGATAGAGAGACGGAGAATAGTTGAGAGAAGATCTTGCTTTAATCCGCGTAGTAAAAACGTCACGTTTCAAAACCCGCGGGGGTGTTTTCTTGGAGAGGGAGAGGGTAGAGTGCGCTTGTTATGTGTCTTCATCAGAGCGCGCCCTTAAGTGAAAGATACGCCAGCAACAGACTTTAATTATGCCCCGAAAATTGTAGCGGAATGCAAATTATTCGCAAGGTTTTTGAGAGTGATGGAATGAGTTGCTTCGCTTGCCTTGGCTTCTTCATTCGATTCGATTCCAATCAAAAGTTTTTCGCGGATGAAGAAGGAGGAGGACGCAGGGAAACGGAGAAGCCTTTCTGCGACTGCAACTTGTTCCTGTTCTCCTGGCGTAAGAGGGTGGAGACGGAACGCCCCGAGATAAAATCAAACTGTTATTAAAGTTTGGCGCTCCGCTCGCACACATAACTCAATATTATTTCACTTATATAAATAAGAAAGCGAAGCGTCGAAAGTGTACGCGTCGTCCTCGCAGCATCGACAAAGGGAATATATCCCTTCAATTTCGAAGAGAAGCAGAGCTCGGCTTCCTTCCTTCGCAGATTCTGTATGTGTGTACGTATATATTTGTGTATATTGAGCGGATAATAAAATATTGTAAAAATTTCCAATTTGCCGCGGATTTGAATCAAAGTTGAACTTGGAAGCGGAGGCTGCTATCCAATTTGCCACTCGACAAGTTACACACCTGGGCTTCAATCGATTCCTTCTCTCACTCACTCCAACTCTACGTTTGTGTGTGAACTCTCCCTCTCTTTCTCTTTGTTTTTTTTTTGTCCACCCTTTCATCCCCCTTTCAGCATTAATGATGCTCGTTAATAAACATGCAAATCGTGTAACGCAAAAATCGCGCGAATCGATTCCGCATCACGTGATATATCCTTAAACGGCTCTCTGGTAGTCGGATAATGCGATCTGATACTACGTAACAGTAGTTAGTTGGTTTCGCCCCCGGAGCGGCGGCTCATCCGCAATTTACGTCTTCTGCGGCCCAAAACCGCCGAATCTAATTGGTTGTGGAAGAACCATTCATTAATTTTTACATGCTCACACACACACACATTTCTCTCGCTCCGCACGATAAATATGCAAATCGGATCTTACAAGAACAAGATTCGTGTCCAGAATTACATTATTTCCATTGAACATTCCTTTTTTCCAGTCTTATTTAACATCCCATCTAATTTGCAATCTAAGAGATTCCCATTAACTTAACAATCTCTCATTATTAGTAATACATTCCTATATTATTTAAATCTATTCTTACGAAATTCCCAATTACATCATTCAAAATACTTCAGTTAAAAAATATTTTTCTAAATTTATAAATATTTACATAATTTCTTTCTTTCATTCCTTTTTTATTTCATTTTGGAATTGTTGGGACTAAAGAGAATGCTGGAAAAAAAAAGTACAACCCTCAAACACGCAGATAACAAGAATCATAACTTGTCAGCAGCGGTTGGCATACGCTCATTTTATTTATTTTCCTTTTTTTTTGGTCCCATTCACCTCGAAACCAATTAAACTCAATTTTCGCCGCGCCATTCTCTCATTCCCTTCATCTCTTCTCTCCCCCGAAAACCTCAAACTCATTTTCGTCCCCGTCGGACGCGATAAATATAAAGAAGAGGAAAAAAAGGGACGAACCATTTCGCACGTCTCCAACTTCATTTCGTGTCTCAACAATCACGACCCATCTCCCCGCGCCGCGAGAGGACGAAGAGTGAATGAAAGAAAAGAAATGGAGAGAAAAAGTGGAAAGTGGAAGAAGGAGGGAAGAGAAATGCGAACAAAAAATTGGTCCTGCAAATATGTGTGTTTGTGTGCGGGGTTGCGATTACATAACCTCCGCGTGTCACGCCGCGGACCATCAATCACCTGAGCCGTGAAGACGATTTCGGGGGATGAAGAAAATCCGAATCTCCAATTTATCCCCATTATTAACCCTCCACTAATTGTCCCAAAAATCAATGCATTCATTCACTTAACGTTTCTACATTTTTTTTGTTGATGATTTTGATTGACTTTGTTGACAGATTAATTAATTTTATTCAAAAATCAAAAAGCCTTTGAAAACATTTACGAATGATGAAATGACAAAATTTTTAATGACATTTATTGATTTGTGACATTTTGGAAAACAATTATTAAATCATATAAAAAACGTCTTCGAATAATGAAAAAATTCGTTCCCCAATTTATCCCCATTATTAACCCTCTACCAATTATTCCAGAATTCAGCTTATTGTAAAAACGTCTCTTTATTTTTTAGATGATTTTAATTGACTTTAAAAAATATTTTTACAACAATCAAAAAGTTTGACAGAAACGTTACAAAAAAATAGAAAAACGTCTTAGAATTTAATTTCCAAAATCAATGACTTATTTTTCTTTAAAAACATTTTACTTTTTTAATGACAGAACTTTCATATTTTTTTTCAACAGTAATTATTCAATTTATTTTTATTATAAAAAGCAAATAACAATTTGGCAACAGTAAATTAATTTCGTTCCAATTATTTCAATATGTATAAATATAGAATAAAATCGCATTAAAATTATTCAACTTTAATAAATAAGCTACAAGGAAAACTTCTTGAAAAACCAAAAAATAAATAACTGAACTTTGTAAAATGCTTTATTAAAATTTTAGAATATTTCCGACGTCGAAGGGAAAATATAATTGTGCATTTTGCAATTTAAATAAGGAGACTTTTAATTGAAAAGGTTATATATTCAGAGCGCAGCAAATATTTTAAAGAGAGAAAAAATAATATATATATATTCAAAGTAATTAAACGTCGACTTTTATGGGAATTGCAATGTCTCCCGGACCAGGAAACGCGGTTTCGATTATTTATTATCATTTTCGGCGCAAGGACAAAATCAGAGATTAAAGGTGATTTTCGTAACGACTTTCATTTTGGACGCAAACTTTATATAAATAATAATATTACATTCAAATTATTATTTCACTTGTTTATTAATTTTGGATTACTTTCAATAATTTAATGGAAAATCCTCCACATTTTAATGTAATTATAATTCACTATAAATTATTTTTAATAAAGTAAATGTATCATATTTTCTGAGTTCGTTGAAAATTCAATAAAATTATTCTACCGTTTAAATTATTAAAATTAGTGTTTATTAATTAAATATTACTGCATATTTTTGTTCTGAAAATTGAAATGACAAAAAATATTATTATTTATTTAAGTACTTGAAGATTGTGACTAGTAGATAATTGAATGTTGAGGTGTACGTGGGTGTTTCATTTATTGTCTGAGAATTGTAGCTGAATGACGTCATTCAATTAATACCTTATTCTTTTCTTTCAGTGATCACGACGAGAATCAGAGGTCATCAGACTGGATCCTGCGGTCAAGAACAATTGGTCCAATGCGCGAAGCCGATTTCGGTGTTCACTGATTCCGGCCTGACGTTCGCAACGAGCAAAACGGACCTGGAGAAGATCTGCCCGTAAGTGCCCAACCCTTCATAATATTTTTTTTATTTTTTTTTGTAGTTTTTCAGTAATGAAAAACTGAAACTGCGGAAAGATTATACGCCCATATAGATATGAAACTGTATTTCGGTAGATGTGTGTGAGCGTGTGATATGCATACGAACGTTATTAATTCTAAAACCCGTCGCGTCGTCTGTTTGTTTTCTACATGCATGGAGTCCGAATGATATGCGGGGGATTTGAAATATATTTGCAAATTTGCAATTAGTGCGTTCGCGTTAATGCCGGGGCTTTTATGAAATAATGGCCAGTTATATGAATTATTGATAATTTTGATTCGACAAATAGATACACGCAGCTCCAGCGGTTTGCGAGGACGCAGAGGAATATCGATGCGAGTGCGCTCATAATATGAAATCAATTGTAATTAATTAATATTTGCGTTGTAATTAATGCAAATTATCGGCGAGCGTCGAGGCGAAAGGAAAAAAGGAAATCTTTCTTTCTTTTTTTCCGTTTTTCCTTATATAATAAATAATTAATTACGAGCGTAATCCACGCGTAAAACCTGCTCGGATCTTCGCGGGTGCGCTTTCATCTTCAAGGGGATTCCCACGGCTCGTAAAATAATTCGCGTAAATGTAATCTCCGCCCGAATTACTTTTGCGCCGAAAAATCCACCCTTATTATAACAGGTAATAATGTCGACAATTTCATCTTCAGCCACATTCTCTGATTTCTATATATGTTTGTTTTTTTTTTATGTTGTTGTATTCTATTTAATGTTTAATAATTCCTCGTTTCGGATCAGTTTTCGATTAATTCCTGCGGCTTTCGGAAATAAACACTTTCGGGTCCGCCGGAAATGCAATTTATTTCCGCGGCCAAACGCAATTCCCGCCCCCCCAATCGCCCATCCGGATACTCGCAGTAAGAGAGAGAGGCGGAAAAAATCGGCATCAGCTTACTGTAATCACTTTTGCGTTCGTCCACGTTGATTTGACGTGGAATTTAATCGTGGCCACTCGCTGTCGAATAATAAGCCAATTAAACTAGATAAATAAAACATTCAATTGTTGTATATTTTGCTAATTATATTCTCAATGATTATGCAAACTCCATTAGTTTACTTCAAGAAGTTCTATATATATTAGTTCATTTTAATACAATTGTGGATGATTTTTGATGATTATCTGTATACATGGTTTTTGATTTATAAGTGTGGATGCAGGATGTGTGTGTGTCACAGTTTATTTCGGATGGACGTGTTTGAAATGCGCGAAAGGATTCATCCGAAGAGAGATGGAAGGATGCAACATTGGAATTGAGGGGAGAAGGACGGGAATTGATAGGGGCTCGGTGCGGGCCAGTGAAAAAGTGGAATTGTTAAAGTTGTGCGCGCTTGTCTCGTTTGGCCGTGATGAATTGAGTCGCGTTTCGTTTCTGTGTATAATTTCCGGGTCCGTCCCATTATTTCCTAGCGACTTCCTACGGGAAAATACAACTTAACCCGATGCAGAGCGGGAGATTCAATTACCATCAACTATATAACACCCAGAGACGTGGAGAATTAAACGCTTCCTTGGAGTCGCCCCGGGTGGGGTGTAGCAGGGCGCGCGCTTCCTCCTTTATATCTTTCTTTCCGTCCTCTATTTTTCTTTTATTTCCATCCAGGAATTTCCAATTTCGAATCGACAATTAAAGGTTCCTTTTTCGAATCGAGTCCGTGCGTGCCCATTGGCAATCCAATTTGCTTTTCGATTTATGAATCGATCATGTTTTTGGTGGGGTGGTTCCTCGGCGCAGATTTTAACAATGTTCATTCCACGGAGGGGAATCTCATTACCGCGCGATAATCAAGTTCAACTTCGGGGGCCCTCCCGAATTAACGAGTGCTTATCTTTTCTTCGTCTTCTTTATATATTTAATTGTTTTATCTTTAACTCATTCTACTTTTTCTTTCTTGCAGCGACTTGAAGGCGGCCCTCAAGTGCATACATTCGTACACGAGGATGTGCATGAACTTGCAGCATCGCAAACACTTTAGGGAACTTTTCCACAGCACCGGCGTCATGGTTCACGAGCTCTGCAACAACAGCACGTACCAAGAAGGTAAGCTGGTAACATCAGCTGTCCGAGAGCTTCAACTTAATCTTCCCCACTTGACTCTACAGAATACTTGAAGTACGCGCCGTGCATGAAGGAAGTCGCCGCCGAGAACGAGGTGTGCTTCAGTCGCTACTCCACGGCGATGACGTCCATCAGCAGCAACGCTCCGCAAATACAAAACGAGTCCGAACCGAACTCGATATTCCAGAAGAAGAAACGCGAAGCCGCAGATGAGGGCATCAAAAGCGTTTGCTGGTAGGTGCAGTAAATTCCACCCCCCCTAAATTAGCGGTTTCCACTAATATCGACGCAAAGCTATGATTTAATACCCTCACAATAACCCAGATTCCCGTTTCTGCAGCACACAGTTACAATAATAATGGACTGGCTTTAGTTGGCTTCAGACGCGGCTATTCAATTTGCGGCAAAAATAATAAGCCCTTTTTTTATTCCCTTCTGCATAGTAATGAAGAATATGCCCCCAAGTAGTTTATCCAAAACGTTTAACGCTTCGCCGCGCTGGCACTACTCCTTAATGACTTCACTTCGCCAAATAACCGCATATATTTTCGTACCCCCTGGAACACTAGCACGGCGAAAAATGTGCCAGCTGTTGTGAAAACCCACAATTTTTTCCTTTTTCCCATCCAAATTCCTTATATTTTCCTGAGTCCTACAAAACTAGTGCTACCATACAGAAAAAGAGCGACAAACATCGTTTCATTAACATAATTACCACATTCGTACATTTCAACTATACACCTATTATATTTTTATATTTTTAAATATAAAAATGCACTTTTAATTTAAATTTAAACATTTTACATTTCAAATTACCCTCAATTGTTAAAAACACAGTTTATTTATCTTAAAATATAAAAATTGGTAAAATCAATAAATTTGAATTAGTTTAATGGAAAAACGAATTAATTACAATTTGTTCGTCTTTGCACTATTAACTATTAAGATAAAGTTTCGTTTAAGCACGTTTTCTACGTGTACGTAATATTAATAATATGGAAGAGCATTGAGTAAACATTGATGTTACATTGGCTATTTGACATTGTCCTAATCTCTCCGCTTCTATGTCTCTTTTTTTTTCGTGTCCGTGTACATACAAGACCTGTATTCAAAATTCGCTGCATCATGAATTATTCCCGAAGTCCACCCCGCAGGTCTCATTAATACTTGAACACGCGTGCCGCTGAATATTCCCCCAGGTATTTAATCCGTACAAATTTATTCAATTTTCCGCATTTTCATTTGCAGCACATTCCGCGAGTATGTGGACTGCTCGACGCACACGATGAGAAGAGCGTGCGGCGAGGACGCGGCGCTCTTCAGCCGGAACTTCCTGGACAGGATGTCCTCCTCCATGATCAAGGTAGGTGTACACAATGTGCAAACAATATTAAACGAGGATATAAAAAAAAATAAAAATAAAATAATAAACCTGATGGTCGTTGTTTAAATAATGCAGAGCCCTCCGGAAATCGCAATAAAGCTTTTGCAAAGCCGGAAACGTGACGTGGCGCACCAAATAGGCCGGAATGAAAACATTCCGCGTTGGCGGCTTTTTGTTAGGGACGTCGGAAAAGGGTTTCTATTTATTTATTTATTTACATTTTACAGCTCCGCCGCGGATATTATTGCCGCCAGCTGTAAATATGTACTTTTTGGGGTTGCTCTCTCTTTTTTTCTCTCGAGGCAAAAGTCGTTAAGCGAGGCAAAAAAAAACCGGTAGAGAGTTCGTATTCAAATATGCCGCTCCGCATATTTTCCTAATCTAAATTGAACGCAACCGAATGACGCCCTACCAGTGTATTTGGTTGCATAATTGATGACATTTCTGCCGTGGGCGGAGTTTACTCTTCAGCTCCGCCCCCCAGCCCTTTGATGGGATTTATTAGCAAATTTGCTAACGCATTTCATTGAAAATTCAGCCTTTAATCAGACGGAAATGAAAAATAATTGGTATTGATTGAATTCTCAATAACAACGTTGCGCGACTTCGTCCGCTCTCGAGTTCAAGTATTTAACTTAACGATAGACCTAATTGGAAGAACATTCCACTTCAAATGATCAAATTGCGAAACTTAGTTCAATACAAAAAGGAAATTGATATAGCAAATTAATATCAATGACTTTATTTATTGCTAGTATTTAAGTAAACAATAGACCTATGATTGAATTTTTTTTTTATTGTTTCAGCACCATTGTTCTTCGTACGGATTGCGGCAGTGCGGCTTGGGGTCCGGCGCCGGATTGTCGGCGTCGCGAGCGTCGCTGGTGAGCGTCGCGGCGTCGGCGGTGCTGGCGCTGCTCCTGCGGTTTAGCATGAGCTGAGTCAACTGAAGAGAAACCCAACTTCCGTTTCGTTTGTGGTGTGTGCGTACGTGGGAGGACAGTGAGAGAGAGAGAGAGAGGAGGAAGGGGCTGAATGAACAAGGAAGGACCTGCGGAAGGAAGGACGAGGATTGAGAAAAAATCATAAGCGGTTCCGGATCACATTAGTCAAATTAGTCTGCAGTCATACCGAAACTGTTGTTTAGCGAGGATAATACTCATAAAGCAAAAGGAAATCCCTAAATAGTAGTATGCTAGTGTGTGTTTAACACAAACGCTGTTCCCTTTATGTCACTTCATTTGTTTATTTGTATCTTTGATAGTGAGAGAGGATTACGGAATCTTTAGAGTAGAGGGTTGTAATCTCATGTCGTTCTTAGGAAGAAGTAAAAAAAACACGCGATCTGTGTTCTTACTTTGGGTTCTCAGCTCCCTTAACTTATTTATTTTTGTATTATATCAAATCGATTCCATTTAATTATGCAAACTAACTAAGCTTCTAGTCAGTTAGTTCAGTAATGAATGCACCATGACATTATCTACGTTTCTTCTTCGTTATGTGTTCTTAATTTTTATTCTTTTAATTTTATTTTTCCTTTCATTTCAGTAAAAAACTTCAAAACAAACAAAAAATATATAAAAATAATATAAATAATCTCTATACATTTCGTTTCATTAGCGTGTTTTGGTGTATATTTACGAAGCCAAATTTGTATATACGTTGATCGTAATTGATAAGTTATTTATATAGATTGGTCCTAGTTACTATATTAAATTTTTCAAATTTCCAGTGAACATCAACCGTCCTTATAAAAAAAAGAGAAACAAATCGAAAAGAAGCAATTATCGTTAATTCATTTAGATGATTCCCTAATTAAATCGTTGCTGTTGTTGTTTATTTGAAAATGTAAGAAAATTTTAATGATTTTTTATTAAAAAAAAAAGAAATAAATTTGAAAAATCTATTTAAAAATGAAAACCTTTAAATTATATTTACACAGTATATAAAAATGTATGTAATATTGATAATTTATACACTTCTAGTTTTTAAGTGTAAATAGCACTAAATATTTATGTAATCGTTTGGACGCTCGTCCTGAAATTTGTAAATAAGTAGTTCAAATTTGTAAATAAAGTGCGAATTCAAAACAAAATGATTTTATTTGTTCTTTTTTCGCTACATTTAGCTGGTTTTGCCGGTGGCATGGTACACGGTGTACGGTTTCTTCAGCAGCTGGTGGATTCCGTGCTTGGATTCGATGGCAACGCCATCTCGTCGGTTATCCAGGAATTTTTGCACGAATAATTTGTTCAGTTCATGGATGTCCGGGTGCGACAGGAAGTCGGATATGGGCATCCATTTGCAGTCATGAATCTCGCGGTCATCCTTGAGGATGTCTTCGCTCGTTGGTTTCAGGCAGATCACTGTGTACAAATCGGAGCAATCGAATTGACCGCCGTGGGCGTGTCTTAAGCATAGGACGCTTAAGAATTCGGTGCGGATGTTGGTCTCTTCGTACACCTCTCTGATGGCGGCGTCCACGAAATTTTCACCTGGAAGAGATCAGAAGGAGTCTTGGTTGGTGAAGGCAAGGATTATTTCGTTTTACCGGGTTCCACGTACCCTCCTGGAAGCTTCCAAGGGGTGATACGATTGTACCTTTCGCACACAACCAGAAGATCGTCCTTTTCGTTGACGACAACAGCTCCAACTCCTAGCAGGGTATGTGCATAAGGGGGTATGTTGCTGGCCTCGTGCTTTGGCAACCATTTGTACATCATAACATACCCATCGCGAGCATGATGATAGTTGAAACCATTCTATGGGGTACAGCGTATTTAAATTAGAACTACTGCGAAGAACGCCCCCTGGAAGAATGCGCACTTACTTTCGCGAGGACTGGTATCCAATCGGATTCTTCCAAGGCCACCTTGAACCAAACGCCTCTTTTCTTTTCCGCATCCCATTGCTCCAAGGACTCTGAAATGCAGCTGCATCAATGAATTTATGCAGTAACTCTTACTGTACACTTACGTTGCAGGTTCTCGGCGAAATTCTCTACATGATTCTGGTCACGTGAATAGACTGTGATCCCATTGAAACGATCCGTTTTCCCAACGAAAGCCATCCCGATCCTGCCTAAACTGAAAACCGAAAATGTTGTTATTAGGCTCGAAGCCAACTTTAACACCGTTCGCGCTTATCAGTGGTTCGCACCTGAATGATCTTTTGTTCACATTACTGCAACGAAAGGCGATTGTTTTCAGGTTAGACGATAGCGGGGACATAGGATTTCATTTAATTAACACGCGACCTCGCTTATTCTAAAGTGCTTATAGTCAGGGTCAAAGATAACATGCTTTTTACACATTTTTACTCCTTTTTTGTTTACAACGGTCATAAATCACGTTTCCGAGCATCATCATTCCTCGCTTTAGGTTATACTGTGAAATAAGCAACCGAAAGGGTAAACATTGATAAACCTCTAGAAGGAAGTAGTTCATCTGAAGTAGTTCCAGTAACTCGTGTGCATTTGGTTGCTCGTACGTGTTAACTGTTTTTCATGTTAACTGAAGAAAAAATAGACTTTCCCGGCATGGGTAAGACGACACAAAACAAACTTGCAGAACTATTCAATTCCACGAAAACCTGCCTGTTTCAGATTCAGGGCCGATTCAAACGTCTTTTTACTAACTGACACTATCTGGAAACAACACATTTTCTTCTACCACAGACGAAAATAAAGGAAAATTCACCACAACTACAAGTTTTACATTTCAAGCAAATCAACCAATGTGAATACCATAAAGTAATATGGAAATTACAAAAACCAGTAAGCTGTAAACATTAATATTTCATACATCTAACCTATAATCATTCTTTGCAGCCTATTTCGAGAAGTTGCCTGAAGTCAAGGCAGCCATCGATGCATCCACTTTCATAGCAATTGATTGTGAATTCAGTGGCATCAACACTACCTCAGAGATTAATGCTTACGACACTCCAAAACAGTACTTCGAAAAGGTTCACAAGACTTCAAAAGACTTCCTTGTTATTCAATTCGGAATATGCACTTTCAAGTACACAATTTATTATTTTCCATTACTGTTACTATTTTAATTTTTATTTATTTTTAGATACTGTGAAGAAAGTAGATCCTTTCAGCAGCAAGCTTTCAACTTTTACATATTTCCGAGACCTTTGAATCGAATGGTACCTGATTGCAGATTCCTCTGTCAAGCATCCAGCATAGATTTCTTGATCAAACAAGGGTTTGACTTCAACAAGTTGTTCAATGAAGGTATATTAATTCATAAAGTTAATAGATTTTCTCATCACAACAAATTGATTTTGATAGGTATCCCATATTTGAATACACAGCATGAAGCCAAGTACAGAGAAGTTCTGGAGGAAGGAAGGCAAGCCAGGGCAAAGTTGTACCTCTCACCACAAACTCTAAATAGGATATCTGTACCTGAAGAGGATCAACCTTTTATAGACAAAGTCTTGTTAGTAAATATTTTATCTTTCTTGTAAGTAAATAATTTATGAATCTATTTAGTGCAGAGATCGAGAAATTCATTGCGAGCGATAAGAACGAGCACGTTCTGCCCAAATGTAATCCGTTTATTAGACGGTTGATTTATCAATCGGCGAAGGAAAGGATTGACAAGAGGGCGAGTTTGGAAACGAGGCAGCTAGAGAACAAGGATCGCGTTTTGGTTGTGACTAGGCCGAAGAGCATCGACGATAGAAACAAGGATGAAGAAAATAAGAAACTCGAAGAAGCGGAGGTTTTGAAGCAGGCTATTGGATTTTCGGAAATTGTACAATATTTAGCGCAATCCGTGAGTTTAATTATTTAATTATGATTTAATGTTAATTACGATTTATTATTCAAGAGGAAATTAATTGTTGGGCATAATATGCTTTTGGATGTATGTCACACAATAGACAAATTTTTGAGTAATTTGCCCGAGAAGTACGAATCGTTCAAGGAATGTGTAAATTGTTTATTTCCTTTGTAAGTTCATCATCCGTTTAATTTTATGGTTGTATTTGTACAGTTTTGATTTGTTTTAGTATTTTAGACACGAAATATATGTCGAGTAGCGGCCCTTTTAAAGATTTAATTACTTCCACGGTGTTATCCCAATTGCTGTCAACAGTTACAACTACTCCGTTTGGTTTACCGAAGATAGGTAAGATTTTAATTTTAATTTCCTGCAGTATTTGTAAAAATTAAACTGTGTTTAGATTCTAAATCTGAAAATGGATATTCGTTGGATAGCAGTAAAGAGCACGAGGCAGGTTACGACGCTTTTGTAACAGGACTATCTTTCATAGCGATGTGGAAGTATTTGGGACAAGGTTGCGACTCGACATTCAAGGATTTCAAATTGCTGAAGCCTTACATAAATCGGTAAGGGTGAAATAGTAATAGGTTGGAAGTTCTTTTTAATGTGTTTTATTTTTGTTTCAGTCTGTTCCTGATGCGCATCCAGGACGCTCCTTATATGCAATTAGATGGAGCAGATCGTAAGTTTCGTAAATGATTGAAAGAGTAAAGGTACTGAATGATTGATTGCAGCTAATCCATCCCGAGATCACGTGTTTTACCTGTCGTTTCCGAAGGAGTGGAAACTGAACGACATAACGGAGCTCTTCAGTCCGTTCGGTAAATTTGAGAGAATTTTTGTTCGCTGTTAGCGCAGTCATTGAAGGATTGATTTTTTTTATTCAGGGAACGTCTATGTGGCCTGGCTCGACGATAGGTCCGCATACATAGCTCTTCATAAACGGGAACAGGCTGCGGTCGCATTGAGCACTTTATCCCAGAGCGATAGGTACAGCATAATGACCTACGCTCGGAGGCAGGCGATTCTGGCCGGTATTTCCTCTATACAGACGTCTCCGTTGGCAAGGCGACGGAGGTCGTCTGAAGGACTGCCACCGCGAAAGAGACGAAAGTCTAATAATGAGTAGGCCAATCTCGAAATCGCGAACGAACGAACCAATATTGATGCTCATTATATTTCAGCTCGAACGTTTTCAAGAGGGGCTCCATAGAGCCGGTGCTGGAGGTGGAAATGAGCGAGGAGGGCGAGGCGGACTCCACTAAGCCTTGTCTGATCAAACCTAGGAAGAGGACCATCAGCAAAACGTTCGAGGAAGATAACTCATGGGAATAGTGTTTGCTCCTCTCCATTTATTGTACATCCGCTTTACAAATACAAAATTGTACCTTTGTATAACATTTCTTTCAAGAAAATAGAAAAAATCTTAAAAACTTTAAAACTTTGATTCATTTCATTATTATTATTATTATTTTAATTCAACTTTTTGATCAATTTCATAACGAAAATAAAGAATTGGAGTTTCCTCAGAATTTTAAAGAAAATAAAACCATCAACTTTTATTGGTATTTCAAATGCAATCGTTCTAATTTCAAAATTGCATCAATTTGCGGAGGGTTTGTGTGCGGGCGATGACGGTAAATATGAATATTTGACTATCCGGCATCGCATTGCACGCTATTTATAAATGATCGATACTACCCGATCGTCACCGTTTGTTTGGAGCGGCGTTTACGTAATAACGGGGCTTGTTTAAACACCGCCGACACCAGTTAATTGCATTTCAATGGTTTACTAATAGGAGCAGCAACATATGTGTGTGTGCGAACTGTATCATACAGAACACTGGTCTGAGGGCGCACAAAACGATTGCAAACAAAGTGTTGTTGCTGTTGAATTGTTGTAAACGCGTAACTTCTTGTTGCTGGAAAATCTAATTTCTCTATGCATGTGTTGCATGGAAATCGCGAAACCATAAACAATTTGCACAACGAAATATTAATGACTTTATACACAGAATTAGCAAACTTTAAACTTTCATTGTGGTTCTAACCAAATCACTCGAAACTACTAATTATTACATAACACGAATACAACGAACATTTACAAATCTGTAGTAATAGAAGAACTGATAAATAAATCCATGAAACATTAACACTCGGTTCCAAGAACTATAATGGATGAATAAAGTAGCTCTCACCGCAAAATACCTGAATACAATTACAATAGAAAAATGTTTGAAGTAAAAATCATAAATATCTTAGAATTTGTCCATCAATGTCATCAATTGCGTTTACGTAACGCACACAAAAGAAGTACGGTATCTCCGCAAAGTACGTACCGTGAGAGAAAAACCAGCGTGTAAATACCCAACATCAAAGTAATTTATTGACTACATCGCATGGACACGTTTTCCTTTCGGAGAGCGCGTTTTTATTTATCCGCGCGCATCAAAAGATCCCTAAACGCTTTCGGTCAGAAGCACTTATTTTTAAAACCAAAACAATAAATAAAAAAAGCAAACATAGAAACCGAAATGTATATCTAAAAGCTTTTCATTTTTCACATTCTGCCCGCATTCGGATCACGCACTAAAAATAATAAAATTATTTTGCACTACAAATACATATGTTACACGCATAACAAATGCATCTTTTACTCACGACTGATTTATGCTAGAAAATGTAGAAAGATCGACAAAAAAAACAGAGCATATTTTATTACCTAATTTTGCACGAGAGTGGAATAACGTTCGAAAATGCATTACGTCAGTCCACATTTATTAAAGCATTGTTTTTTTTTCTCAATAAATTTCGATATCAAATAATTATTTTGCTTATCAATTAGTAATAAATACGTTCTGAAATTTTAAATAATAATTTTTAAACGTTTTCATAACTATTTTTAAAATTATAAATATGTACATTTTGAAAGCATTAAATCATCGATTAAAGTAATGCGGTTTCTAGTGGATCCTATGAATAAATGTATAAGATATTCATGAAATTAATTGAACATTATTCAATACTCCATGTTTGAATAATCATTAGCTAATAATAAAATCATTTTCTTTAAATCGAAATATTATTTACATTTTTAAATTGTAAATAATTTAAAAATCACATAAATGTTGCTTGAAAATGAAATAAGCTACTTTTTGTATTGTTCCACAGATTAACCAAATTAAAGTTTTATAATATCAATAAAAATTCTACGTTTATAAACCAATAAGATAGCAAACTGGAAAGATATAAATTATTAAATTGTGTCAATAATTAAATAATAAAATATACTTTGGAAAGTTTACGAATTAAGATATATAAGGTTTATGTGAAATGAAAAGGAAATTTTGCATTGAGGAAGTTTGTTATGTTAACGTATAATTTTGATTGTAAGCAAATGCAACTGAAGCAAATTGCATTATTCAGAATCTTAGATGCGCGCTATATAATAAGTCTTCAAAGTTTGGGGTGTTCTCGCGTTTAGTTCGTTGTTGCATGTAACCCGAAGTACGAAGTTGGAGTGTCTGTAACGAAATTAGTGATTTATGAAGTTCAATTTTTGCTGTTTGCATGCATTAAACATTCGTTTTAGGAGCGGAGCGCCGCGTTTTATTGTTCGATAATGATTACAAATAGTCAATAAAGTAAAAAATAATATCGGATATATTCAATATGCAATTGCGCATATTTTATTACGATTTTGTAATTGATGGATGGAAAAGTCCGGGGATGATTAAGCAATTATTAAATTTTTCGATGTTTGCGTCGAAGCTAATGTTTTGTGTGCAATTGCGAGTATAATAAAGGGATAAGCGTGGGCAATTCACATTAATTTTACGACCGATTATTTTTATCATAATCTATAGAAAAGCAAACTTTGATGCGGGAATCGTCGGGCCAAGAACAAGTCTCGTTCGAGTTACCTCCTCTCACCTGAACGGATCACCTCACCAATTGATGCACGTCACAGGGTGGATCTGAACTATGGCAATTGTATATACACACACATTTTTAATTTTTTCAGAAATTTGTCTTAGTTATAATCGAATTTGTATTTCAGGAAAATCGAGTCGAGAAAGGAATTGATAATGCAGCTTTCACCGTTTCCTTTGAAGATGTCAACGCTGAAACGAAGAACGTAAGATTTTCAAGAAGTTTACTCATTCTAAATTTCCATTTTACAAATGTAAAAGAAAATACCGAAAAATATTTACATTATAAATTAAATATGTAAGAAATATTTCGCTTGTAAAAAAGAAACTCTTGCACAAAAAAATTTTGCAACCGCAGGTATAATACACGGAACACGAAATCCGGTCATTAATTAAAACCAATTGCTTGTTTACTTTAGTAATTTCATAAAGTGACATTATTTAAATAATGAATGAAGCAATAATCGTTAATTTTTGCAAAAAAAACGATAATCTATAACATTTTCATTAAAATATTCACTTTTGCATTAGCATAATTAATGCAGCAATAATAAGAGAAAATTAAGAATTTGAGTTATTGCTGGATGCTAATTTTGGTTGTTAATCGTTCTGTGTTGCATTGATCCGAATATATTAACCTTGAATTTCTAATTAATCGGAATGCGATAAGAGAAATACGTGATTAAATTTAGTATTTATTAATTTATGCAATTAAAAAAATAATATTTGCGTTAAGAAACTAAAACCACGATAAAAAAATTATTTGATTATTTAAAGAATATTCCACAATTTTCAGTAAATGCGTTTGTTAGGTGAAAATGAGCCTTTTTCTTTGAATAATAATTGATTATTGTGGTTAAACTCTTTACCAGTAATTTGATAATCAGAAAATGCGGTGATTATATAAAAATTTGTATTAACATTCGTGATTTAATAATGAGTATTAGTAATAGTAATTGGTAATGCAATTTGTGTAAACACACGTTATCAGCTGGTTTCCGAGAATGATTGGGATTAGCAAGAAAATACATATTTGCACGAACAGACAATGCGTTTTTTTTTCTAAATTTTGCAACATCCATAAACAATGATTATTTGCAAAAAAAAGTTGTAAGTCAGTCAGTTTTTGATAAGTATTGCTACTGTTATTCTTTCAGGAAAATAAACAGGCGGAGAGGGCACAATGGGGAAACGGATTGGAATTCCTCATGTCCTGCATTGCGATGTCCGTGGGATTAGGGAACATTTGGCGATTCCCTTTCACCGCCTATGAAAACGGCGGCGGAGCCTTCCTCATCCCCTACATAATTGTATTAGTCCTTATCGGAAGACCGGTTTACTACTTGGAAATGTGTTTGGGACAGTTCAGCAGTCGCGGCAACGTGAAGATGTTCGAATCCCTAGCACCTGCCCTGAAAGGTAAATAATCTTGGAGAGAGCAAACATCCAAGTCCAGGAATTACTCGAATCGTGGATAATATTTACGATGAAATGGAGGGTAAAATCAATAGGACGCTTTTATGGGGTTATTATTGCGCGCTTTTTCGCTAATCCTGTTTGCGGATTAGTTTAATTGTGTTTTGACAGCAATGACGAAATCTTTGTTTACTATTTGCTTTGCCAATCTCAATTCGACGCAATACTAATTAATCCGTGCTCTTTCGTAGGCATAGGTTATGGACAATCCATAGGTTCGATATGCGTCGCAACTTATTACTGCTCTTTGATGGCCATAACGCTTTTTTACTTCGTGAATTCCTTCACCGGGGATCTTCCTTGGGCCGAATGTAGGGACGAATGGATTTCGGAAAACGTTACTTGCATCGCTTCCAAAGAGACGCACAATGCGTCCGAATTGCAGAACACCGCCAGTTCTTCAGAACTATACTTCAAGTATGAATTTAGTATTAAGTATTATGGTTATTTATTTGTGTTATTTTCTTGCAGGAAAGAAGTGCTGAAGGAGATCACCGATATCAGCGGTAGTTTGGGGCTTCCGGAATGGAGGCTTACCATTTGCCTGTTGGTTTCTTGGATCGCCACGTTTTTGGTGTCGAGGAATGGGGTGCAGAGCAGCGGAAAGGCTTCTTACTTTTTAGCCCTGTTTCCTTATGTTGTGATGATAACTTTGCTGTCCAGAGCCGCGACCCTCGATGGTGCTCCCGAAGGGATGTTTTACTTCATCGATCCCGTTTGGGAACGGCTGCTCGAAGCCAAAGTAAGTGATCATCCGTGATGCTCGATTGTCCTTCCACTTAGCCGGATTACAACCCTCAACTTGTTACATCAATTTAGCATGAAAATTACGCATCATCACTTTACGTATTTTATATTAAGAATATTTTGATTTTACAATATTTTGACTGAACATCATTTATATTTATTATTATTATATGAATAATAATTTAAATGTCTTCAGGAATTGTAATAGAAAATGGAAATTATGTAGAAAATTAGACATGCTATTGATTTTGTAGTTAAGTAATCAATAGTAATAATTATTTATTTATATGATAAAAATATGAATATTTAAGTGAATAATTTCAGTGAAAAAGCCGAAGTCGTGATTGCTCGAGGTGAGAGGAAAATGTTAACGTCGAGTGGAAAACCAATAAATAATATGTATTCACATGCAATGATTACATTGAAATAATAACAAAGGCGATGATTTTTGCAGGTTTGGTATTCGGCGGTTTCTCAGTGCTTCTTCTCGCTAAACATAGGATTCGGAACGGTTGTGATGTATTCCTCCTACAACGACTTTAATCACAACATTTACAGGTAATTAAACGTGTTTAGAAATCAGAAAATTGTATTTGGAATTTTACTTGTTTTATTAATTAAGGGATGCCATTGTGGTATCGTTTATGGATACGTTCACTTCGATTCTGGCGGGAACGACGATCTTCGGGATCTTGGGAAACCTGGCGAAAAGACAGAATATGCATGTCAGGGACGTGGTCAACGCCGGCGGAACCGGCCTCGCCTTCATTTCGTACCCGGAGGCCATCGCCAAATTCGATTCCGTCCCATGGGTATTAATTTAATAGTGCAAATCGGAAAAGGAAAACTGTTTCACACGAATGATTCGCAGCTCTTCGCAATCCTCTTCTTCATGATGCTCTTCATCCTAGGCGTGGGCAGTTTGATAGCGCTTCAAGGAAGCGCTTTCACCATCATCATGGATAATTGGCCTCATCTGAAGAAATGGCACGTCTCTTTAGGATGCGGCATCGTCGGATTCCTAATCGGTTTAGTTTTCGTTACTCCAGTACGAACTATTAAATAGATTCAATGGATGAAACTAATAATTATGATCATTGCAGGGTGGACAATTCATAGTCACTTTATTGGATTATTTTGGAGGAACCTTCATCTTCTTCATCCTCACCACAATGGAAGTTATTTGCGTCTTCTGGTGGTACGGTGAGTGCGTTACAATTCGCCATAAAACTGTGATTATTTAAGAAATGTTGATTATTTCAAGGTTTGGAGAATTTCTGCGATGACGTTGAATTCATGCTGAAGCGCAAGGTCGGACTATATTGGCGCATCTCCTGGGGCCTCATCACACCCGTAGTCCTCGTCGCGATCTTCATTTATTTCGTGGCCACCTTAGAGCGGTTGCAGCACGAAGGATTGGACTTTCCCGATCACGTTTTAGGTAATCCTTTTAGATTTGGCAAACAGCAACAAAAAATAAATAACATTTTTATTCCGCACGCAGCTTTCGGTTGGCTCATACTTGGAATCGGCCTTCTCCAAATCTTCATTTGGTGGACGTATTATCTAATCCACAAGAGGAAAATGGGATTCAAAAACGTTAGTTTCGCAAAATTTCGCTAAATAATATAAATCTAACATTCAATCCGTTTCAGGCTTTGAAACAGTCCTTGTCGCACGAGAAATGGGGTCCGAAAAATCCGGAATACCGCGCCGCGTGGCTGGAACGGAAGAAGCAATTGGCGGAGCGGAGATTGGCCGCAAATAAACCGGAATGGCTTAGGCTTCTGCACGTCCTGATCGGAAAGAATTGATTTGCGATACGCACTTTACAGTAATTGAATGGGACTTCAGTTAATCATTTTTTTTTCTCGTCTTCATCTTCGCAAAAGAAAAAAAAAATAAGATACCTGATAAATTCCGTTGCTCCAATTAATCCACAATACAAACGCGCTGATAAAACGCGAAAGAATCTGGGTTAAGGTTTGTTTAATTGAATTTAATTGAAATTCAAGCGGTGATTTTCATGATCATTCGCGAAAACGCGTCTTTCTCTTCGCATTATCTTCAACTAAAATCATTTTACGTAATTGCACTTTCACATTATTTTCGCCAGTTACATTTGCTTAGAATTTAGAAAATCGCTTCAAACTACGCCATTAATCATCATTAATTATTAAAATTGACTGCGTTTCGTTGTAATATTTATTGCTTCAATTATAGTAAAGTATTAAGCAATAATTGTAGATTAAGTTAAGAAATAAGTTATTAATAAATTTACAAATTGTAAAAGGTACAAAATAAATATTCGCAAACCATTTTTTATTCTTCTCAATTGGAAATAAATAATGCGTGACCTCAAGTCGATTGCAAGTGCTTCAAGAGCACAAGGATCGGAATTGCATCAATAATCAATTCATTTTTGTGTAAATTCTTCAAACCATTTGCAATTAACACAAAAAATAAGGTCAATCCGATCTAGAAAAATAAATCTTTTTTATCCTATTATTGTATTCTATAATAATAACATCTACTTATATAAAACTAAAATTCATGTAAAACATTCTATTTACTTTCTCCGGTATTTTTTTCTTTGTTAATAAAAAGAAACTTGCGAACGTGATGAAATGACTTCGTTTGTTGTCATCGCTGTTTTTTTTTTGCAGCTCCATTTTTGAGAATGTCTTTTCATCAGAAATTCTTCGCCCCGAAAGAAAATATGCTGGAATGCTGCAGTTTCTTTGCTTTGATGGGATAATAACGTTGATTTCAGCAAATTGCATGTTTCCAGATGGATCGTTTACGTTCCACGAATCTGGTATTATTATTTATTTATTTACAGTCAAAATAAATGCTACAAAAAAAATGATAATAAGATTAAAAAAAAGTCAATAAATAGAGAACTTTATTACTCATTTACTAATGAGACTTATTGGTATTGAAATGGGAAAGTTCGAAGCGCTAGAATAGATTTTTAAACGCGAAATAATTAACTTGCAATTTATCGTAAATTGAAATTTAATTATTTCCGTTTGCGTATTTCCTTTAATTATACCGTTTTTTTTTCGCAACAATTCTATTATTTCGCAATGCAAAAAATAATTTTACAGATAATTTATTTGGACCGAAAAATTGTTATTTATAAAAAAATATTTGATTTCAATTTCCATTCCTGCATAATTTTATAATTAATTAATAATTTCTAAATTATTAATTTTAATTATAGTCGATTCAATTTTAATGTATTTTTTATTTTAATTTTAATTTTTCAATTAATTTTTAATAAATTTTAACGTTTTTTTTTTTGAAATAATGAATCCTATTTGTAAATTATTCCATATATTTTCTGCATTATTAAATTAAAAATATATAAAAGTATTTTTTAAGCGATTCTTAATATTTAACAAGAAGAAATTCTAATTATTTGAAGCTCAGAAAAAAATCAAAAGTTGCCTGTATCTTCAAACTTCACATAATTGCCTCACGGACGTAAATTGCATCGGAAATTTATTACTTTAAAGCCGCAAACCTTTTCCTGCAAAGACTTACCTTGTTATCTCAGCTTGATCGACCCACCCAATTTCGCTAAAACCACTCAACTTCCATATTTTTTTAATCTTTACATTCCGCCAGAACTTTTGTTATGTTTCTATTAACAGCAAATACACAAAGTTATTTATTGTTAATTAAAAAACGTGTGTTTTTTCCTCTTCCATTCGTATAATCAGTACCCCATTTTTGACGTTTATTATATAACGTTTATTACGAAAGTTTCGGTCCTTTAAACTGCAATTTGTCTCCACCAACTTCTCACATTTCGATGACTAATGTTCGCGTCAATCCAGTCTATTCAACGTCTCCGAAACTCCGAGAAAACTTCCTTGGTAATTCTTCTATTTCTCGGAGATTTCTCATACACATTTTACCGGATATATCACATATAATCCATTCACTTATTCTTAATAAAATAAAAACTATATAAGAAATAATAATAATAATATAAAATTTTTCAATTTTTTTAATGTACGAAAACTTTGAGATGTTTAAAAAAGAATATATACCAAAGTTTGTTTGAGAAGTGCGGCAGACGAGTTATAATATTTCGTTAGTTATGTGAGAAGAATTAAGCACTTGCAGAGAAGTTCCTTAATTAAGTTTCAGCCATAAGAAACGATATTAATCCGTCGTAACTTTGTTAAACTGAAAATAAAAATAACGTAACAATCACAACTTCAAAGATCGAATAACAAGGTGGAATGGAATCTTGTCTTATGTAAGGATGTGTTTCGGCGCGCGCGAGCAAGTTTTAATCGAATGCGACCTTACGTAACTTCACTTCGCATAGGAAATTACGCATACGCCGAGTCGGATAATTACTGTAAACTTAAATTTGGAATGAGTCTTAAAAACGGCTCAATTAGTTAATTAATGTTTATGAGTATTTTTTTATTAGCGAAGGTTAACGTATTAAGGTTAAACTATGATTGAAAACAGAAATTTTAGTTTGCAATACAATAAATTAATCATCAACCCAAGATTTATCTTCCACAAACATTGCTTAACTATCATCATGTTATTATACACCATTTTACTTAATAAATTTAGTACGAAAATAATATGAATTATAATATTTTGAAAATAATTTATCGATCTAAGAATTGTCTTCCAAATACATCGCTTAACTTTCATGATTATATTTTTTGTCTAATAAGCTGTAAACTATACAAACTTTTTTATTCAAAAGTAAACTTAATTGGATTGTAAACATTCCAACGAGATGACACGATGAGAAACAACAATAATTACCGCATTGTTTTCATATTTTTGGAATGTTTATTAACATAATTATTTTCGTCAATATTTATTCCATAGACTTTCTGAAAAACAATAATTTTCCAAATGATGAAAACGAGAAAACACAATTTGATCAATTTTCATAGAGATATAATTTGAATACAAATATTTTAATGGAAGAAACAGATATTCTCTTCAGGTAAGAACTGTGATCAGGGTTTTTTCTTATTCTAAAGGTATAAAAGAAACCACCGGGAAAACCGCAAAATCGGAATAACACTTTTAAGTGCGGTCCGCATTCGAAATATGTATTTTAATGCATGACGTTAATGGAAAATTTTCGACACAAATAATTTATAAATTTAATTAATGCAATAAATTATATATTCTATGTAAATGATTATCTTTTCTTTATAATAACAAAAATTGAAAAAATAAATAAATAAATGGATTATGCATACTTAATCTAATCCATAATAGGATGAAGCTGAAATGTCAGGGTTCGGATTGACCTACATATTAAATCCAAAATATTTCTAGCTTCAACAACTGATCCAATTCTACGCTTTATCTGGAGCACGTGAAGTAGTATAAACACACGTCAATTAATATTTTTATTCATCAACAAACATTGATATTTTTTTTTCTCTCTAAAAATAAAGAAATTCTTATTATCTGAATTAACAGAATACAATGTTTTTTTGTATAAATAAATTGTGAATTACGCAAGCATTCGTATAAATTCACATGAATGAAGCAAACTAATAAAAAGAGTGATACAATAATAATTAAAGCGTCGAAGGTCGATGATATTAATTGTTGACTTATATTTATTTACTTTGTCATTTGTAATCTCTGTCTCGTACTATGTTTACTAACATGCATTTTTTTGAAATTTTTATTATTTTGTACTTTCACTCAATGGGAACGACGGAATAAAAATTTGTTGTGAAAGTAATACACTATACATTTTTTTTTGTTGGATTATTTTAAACGATTAATGTAAGTTGAAGTTGGTGAGCCGTGACATTAGTAATTGATAATTGGATGAAGAGTCGATTTCAGAATGAAATTGCATTAAAAAAATATGATACATAATTTGGGTTTCTAAATTAAATTTTAACATTTCACAATTTTTTTTTTTTTTAAGATTAGATTCATAAATCGGTTAGAATGTTTTGAAAGATAATACTTATATCTAGTTTATATCAGCGTTTCTTAACCTTTTAGCAACGCGGCTATTTGTTTCTACTTGAACCGCGAATCTTTGACAGCTGTCAAATTTAACGTCACTCATTTTTTTGATATTTACGTTGAGTCATGTTGAGTTACAAAAAAAAAAGATTATTGAAATTTTAAAAAAAACTTAAGAAATTTGATAATTTAGATTAAGTGAAAATAATTTAAGTTTTATAATTTAACTTTTGACACAAGGTGACAGCTGTCAAAAGTGACGTGACTCAATCATGCAGCGCTGGTCAATAAAATTATAGATGCTACAAAAAACGAATCTTAAAAGATGAGCGAATTCTGTTAAATATAAATAATTTATAAAAGACTGTTAAAATTAAGCAAAAAGTAGAAATATTTCGAAATATTGTGTAAATTTATTGTTTTTAAATCGTTGTTGACAATTTTATATTTCTTGCGAAAAATATGAATATTCAGATTTGTAAAAATTTATTTATAAACAAATTTCAATGAATAATTTGGTTTTATTTATGAAAATAATAACGAAAATATTAAAAAGAAGAAAAAAAATACGGAAATAAAATCAAATTCTTAATTTCAAAATATTGTAAAAAATAAGCAAAAATTTATTTATTAATTGAGTTAATTATTACCAATTATTTTTTATGAATGAAAATATATGGAAAAGAATGTCTTGAAAAATTATGAAAATTTATAAATAAATAAAATTTTTACAAAAAAAATCATTTGGAAGATTTTGTGATTTCAATTAATTGTAAATCTTTCAAAATAAATGGAAATTACGTGAAAACATGATTTTAAGAAAGAAAATCTGGTAAAATATTAAAATCAAATTTAAAATTATTTTTAATGTAAATATGAAGATTGTTGATTTTCTATAAATAGTAATGTTTTAATAAAAAAATTAAATTTAAACGTGACAATATAAAAAAATAAGATGAATTGTGAGTTTAAATATAACATTATGATGCACTCAAAGGTAATGTAACAATTAATTAATTAATTGGAGCAATAAAGCACAGACCGAATTCCTGGAGATAAGAGCATTGTGTATAGACCTTATTTCATTTGTTTTTACAGAGAAAAAAGAAGACAATCGAACAAACAATTGTAAGCGAAGGTAACACGTTTTTTCACGTTGCGCAACAATTATGAATATTGAAAATAAAATAATTGCATTTCAGGCTTGTTGAAAATGCATTAAAAAAATATTAATGTAAAGTAATTTGTTAAGTGAATAAATTGTGACTCGGATGCGATAGTTGCGCATTGGTGTAGAGAGAGAGGGTGGGAGGAGAAAACAGAAGAGTGGGCATAACAATAACAATACATTTTTGCGAGGCAAGATAGTAAATCTAATAATCACCTTGTCGGCAGGTAATTTCGAAAAGCGTTTCCAGTTTCAATTGAAACACGAACGCGCGAACCTCGCAGACTACATGGCTACCAAAAAGGTAAACCAGTCTTTCTAATTATTCATGCGAAAAAAAAAATACAATCCAATGTTATCTTTGCTCCAATTTATTATAAGTTATTAATTCTAATAAATGTTTAATTTTTTTTTTGGTATAGAGAAACGATTTCGGTTTGGACAACCCGGCTTTCCAGGAGACCAAGGATGATGTTGACTTGAAGAAGATCGACAAGCAAATCTCGACGGTAAGAGATTTTTTTTCTCCATTCCCCAACGCTTTCAAAACTCGCTCGATTAGAAAATCAATTGGAATCGTGCATTTTTCTAGTATTTCTCACTTTTTTTTTTTACTACCATAACCATTATAATATCAATTGTTCTGCGGTTTTATTTCACTCAATATATATAAAACTCGTTGCACAACCGAACTCATAAAAAAAATCTTTTTGTAAGTTCAACGTTTATTAATACTTAAAAACTGTAAAAGTTTATCCATCGTAGATTAGAATATATATTACTAAAAATTGTAACCATCACAAATTAGGAGAAATTTGCTTACATTTTCTGAGTCATTAAAAATCATATATTTTGAGCACTTAAATATTTGAAGTTAAATCAAGGTGAAAATACTGGTCCGTGGATTGTTTTATTTTTACATTTTTTAAGAGCAGGAAACGTGTGTTTTCTATACAAACATTCCACTTCAACAACAGCAATTTTAATTAATTTTAAAAACAGTATTGATCAGCGCTACACGTTCTTTATAATTAAAAAAAAACATGTATTTATTTCTGCAAATTATTTGCCCAAACAATTTGACTCTTCCAACTAAAACCGCAAAGAGTTTTGCAAAAGCAGAATGTAATGTAATCATTATTTTTCTTACATACATTTATAAATTTTGTATAGTGTATAGAGTGAAGTAAGCTAATGAATTGCGGATTATAGCGAAACTTAAACTAAATTTAGGGATGTGGAAAACTTTTCGTTCGATTCTTGCGTTTCTTCCATTCATCTTCTAAATGCATTCCGAAATGGAACCAATTTGACCGTTTATCTGAATTTAGATGTACTGAGTGTAGTTTGCGTCTGTGTATTTTTTGTTTGCGATCACTAAATTACAGTTTTCGGAACGCAGCAATTAGAGGGCTTATCGGCTGTTATTAACGAGCCGAACACGCAAACTTTTTTAGTTTTCTATCGTAAATACACATTATATTGTATTTATCATACCGAAATCGAATTCTTTTCAAATAGAAACTTGTATAAAATTTTAATAATTGAGCGAATTAAAAAAAACTTAAATTTAAATTTATTTAAAAAAGTTATAAATTAACGATTATTTTGAAATTTACTCACAAATTAGAGCAAACATAATAATATGGTCAATATTTGTGTGTTTTTTAAATTATTTTACAAAATTTTATTACAAAACTTATTGTATTTAGTGCAGGAAAAGTCTCGCTTTACTAAGTTTAATTTTAAATTAAATTTTAAAGAAGAAATTTGAAAATACATTTTAAAAATTATTTGACTTTTGATTTTTATCAATTATTGTTTATTTCTAATTCGGAATTTTATCAATTTACAATGTTTTTATTTTGTCGCGTTACGCAAAAAAAAATTTGATCATAGACTTAAATTAACAGAATTTAATCTTTATTGCTACTTTTTTTATGAATTCATAAGGCCTTCAAAAATAGATATAAATTTTTTTTTTTAAGAATATAAATTACATAAATATTATGATGAAGTTAAGGTAGTTTTTGATATTTTAATGTTCTATAGTTAAGCATATTTTGTAAAATTATTTGGTGATATTTAAGGATGAACATATAAAATCTTACAAAAAATTTACATTATTTTTAAGAAATTTTAGAGAAATTAATTACTTTTTTATAGTAAATATACGATTAATATTTGCAAACATTTATTACACTAGTTTCAATCTATACTTGCACTTAACGGAGGAGGTTAATCCGCGTGAAGTTAATTCAAGGAGATTAGCACGTTCTCAATTGGCTATAAAAATTGTTGCTTTTTTCTTTAAATTACACATTTCCAACTATTTTATTTTATTTTACAAATTATTTAATAAAAAAGATGGAATTAAAATATATTAACAAAAATTTATAAACTTTCATATCTAAATATACTGCACTTATTGATTGTTCTACTCTCGATGGTCTTGAAAGCTGTACATTTCTGTAGAAAAAAAAAACTTTTCTTCGAGGGAGTTTTTTCTTTTCATTATTCTCAGAGTTTAGAGCTTTACCACTTGACAACTTCAATTGGCTTTCAGATGTATAGAAATACTTTATCAACAAAGCAACAATCATCACATACCATTTCCATAATTTCCAACTCTATCAAACATCTTTTTAATTCTTCAAGAAGATGATTATAATTTCTATTAATTCTTAAAGCAGGAACTATTTGTATTTAGTTTTTAAGAATGTGGAAAAAATAATTATATTCGTTGGTGAAGGAAACAATTGGGAAAATACAGACGTATAAATTATTTACAATTGAAACGCTGATCTTTATTTATATTTTTTTCTTCATTGAATTCACCGCAAATTTGTGTGATTCGTGTAAAATTAATAACATACTAGTATTTGCAGTAAAAAAAAGTATAGAAATTCCAAACGCGAAACGAATCGTAAGCAATTACATGCATTATTTCTGCGCTTCGAAATGTTACACATGTAATAATTATTTTTTGTACCTAATCAACACAATCTAAAAGCAATTAAAGAAAACCGCAAATACAAATTTAATTATAATTTATTTACTCTTCAATTTTCAGTTGCAGTATTGAAAATTTTCTGATTCTCATAAATATTGAAAATCAGCTGTTTGTTTGTTCGTAATAAAAAATATAATTTTGTTACCTTACAAAAAAATATAAAATTTCTGCTGTTTGTTTGTTTGTTTATATATTGATTTCGTGTTACCTAATAAATTGCAATAAAATTTTAATTTAAAAAAAAATTCACTTATAATTTAAATATTTTTTTAGATTTCATAAATGTAAATAAATGTTAACAAATAAATAAATAAAAAAGCACACAAATTTATTATATTGTATAAAAAATTAATAAAAAGAATAAATGTTCAGAAGAGCGCACATATATTTTATATTTATTGGTGATATTTATGCGAATTTGTTGTTTGATCATACGTTTTTCCAATCGGTTCACATGGAAATTGCTTTACACTTTTATACAATTTTTTATTGTTTGCTTTTTGGATGTACGCAGTTTATTGCCGCAGTTTATTCATAATATTCACGTAAATATTGTATTTATATCAGGGAATATGCATCAAAATCAATTATAAATTTATTAAAATCAATATATTTAATTTTTTGTTCACAAAATATTCATAAAATATTTATTATCTATATTTAATAATTTTTAAAAAAAATTGAAAGGATGAAATATGAAAATTTTAACACATCGTCAATAATGTAAGAAAATGTGAAAATATTGTTAATCTATATTTAAATTGAAAACGTCTCATTTTCATCCTTGAATAATTGTGGTTTTGGTGGGAAGAAATAATTGACAGTAATTGAAATATCTACAATGTATTCAAGGAATCCGAGATCAGTTTCTTCGGTCAAGTTCGAAAAACAATTAAATTAACAATGAATTAATATTGCTTGAAGCAAATTGAGTTTTTTTCTAAACTTTAACTTAAAATCCATAAATGTGGAAAATAAATTGCAAAGATGGTTGAGAATGGAAATTAACTATAATAATGGACTGTTACATGTCATGGATTTTATTGTTCACCTTAACATACTTACCTGAAAAGCACTACACTACTTCCGGTTCGAATTTAATTCCACGTTGCATTGTTCTCAAATGCATATTATATTGATTATACAATAATATTCGCGTAATGCAAAGTTATTTCTTATTTCCAACTTAATTGGAACTTTATTATACAAATCTTCAGTTTATTTAACAAAGTGTTAGAATTAAATTAAAAAAACATAAATTTTTAACGACTGATTAAAATCTAAGAAAATTAATTAAAGAAAATGTAAAATTTATGAATCAATATTAATCTAAAAGTGTGTTATAGTTTCAGATTAATTTTCTTAAAAAATTTAAACCGATTTTATATCACTAACAATTTATTTTTCAATTTGTCACTTATTGAAAACATCAGATTCTTTACTACCAAATAAAATTATTGATGGTTCTATAACATTAACAACTTGAAAAATCTATTTTTTCTTTATTTCTCCAACCAAACGTTTCCAAAGAATTCGCTTTTGCTTCCACTGGAGACGATTTATTTACGTTTCCCATTATCCTCGCATCTTCAAAGTCGCACTTACTTAAGTTTCACGCACAAATACAAAAAAAAAGACATTTTACCTACTTATGCGTTTTCGCTAATCCGAAAAGAAGCACACGACAAGAGAAAACAATAATACAAGAATTTCCAACATTCGCAATTTTAATCACTTAAAAAATTTATAATTATTTGAATAATTTTGTAATAATTATTCCATATTTTAAAATTTTAATTTGCTATTATTTAAAAAAAATGAGGAAACTATTGAATTTAATTACATTAAGAAAGTAAATTAATTTGTAAATAATTAGTTTGAATATGTAAATTACGAAAAATCGATGTTCACGCAAAAAAGATTTGCTTCCGTTTTACTTTTCGAATAAATCAGTTCGAATGAATGGATTTATTCAGATGTCTCGTAAATTTGCGTGAAGTCTCTGCATCTCGGCTAAATACAATAAATTATTGCGTAATGAATTTCGTTGTGTTGTATGAACCGAGTGGATGAGGGTTCTGTGTTGGCGAATTACGCACGTTCGGATAATTAATTACAAATGATCGATTCGTGCGGATGGAGAGCGAAAAGGAAGAGAATCTGGAGCGAAAAATAATTTGAAAACAAAAATACATACATAAATTCGTCCTTCGTTTGAATATCGAATTATGTATCTATTTTTATTTTGTACACTCTCCGTGTTGATTTCTTCATCTACCTTCAGATTCGCTTGACCTTGTAGTGTTTGTTAATATTGCCATATATTCACACGCGTTGCATTAGTTTATGAGGAAGTATTTTTGTATATATTAAAAAGTGTAATTAATTAAACTTAATCTATTTGAATATTTAGATTAATGTTTATGTTATTAGGAAATAGTTTTTTTTTGGTTTGTGCTTAAATTAAGAATATTTAATAGGTTTAGTGAAAAATTGGAGTGGATTAGAATAAAAAAAATGTAACAATTGATTAGATTTAAGTGAATTAGTTGATCATTACTAACGGCTGTTAAATTTCGGATTAGAAGATCGAGATTGAAGAAGGGGATCAGAGTCAGGATAGGGCGCAATGGGGCAACGGATTGGAGTTTCTGATGTCCTGCATAGCGATGTCAGTGGGATTAGGAAACATCTGGCGATTCCCGTTCACCGCTTACGAGAACGGCGGCGGAGCCTTCCTCATCCCCTACATCATAGTGCTTCTGCTCATCGGAAGACCAATCTATTACATGGAGATGGCGCTTGGACAATTCAGCAGTCGCGGAAACGTTAAAGTCTTCGAAGCGCTTGCACCAGCGTTGAAAGGTAAGCGTAATAAACTGTAAGTTTCGATGGATTGAAAACGTGTCTTTAGGTATCGGTTACGGACAACTCATCGGGACGATATGCGTCGCCACTTATTACTGCTCGCTGATGGCCATAACCATATTCTACCTTGCCAACTCCTTCACCTCGGAACTGCCTTGGGCTACCTGCAAATCCGAATGGGCCGAAGATCTCGAGCGAAATGGAATCACCTGCATTCCCAGCGTGAATAAAGGAAACGGGACGACTCACGGAAACAGCAAAGGCTCTTCCGAACTCTGGTTTACGTAAGCTATCATCGTCATTATTGTTGTTTCATCGAAATTACGTTGTGGAAAATTTGCAGGAAGGAAGTGCTGAAGGAAATACCGAGCATCGAGGATGGCATCGGCTTACCGGAATGGCGCTTAACCCTTTGCCTTCTCGCCGCTTGGATTATAACTTTCGTCGTCTCGAGGCGAGGAGTCCAGAGTTCCGGAAAGGCCGCGTATTTCCTCGCATTGTTCCCGTACGTCGTGATGATAGCGCTGCTAATTAGGGCTGCTACCTTAGATGGCGCCGCCGAAGGTATCCTATTCTTCTACAAGCCCGAATGGAGCAAGCTACTGTCTGCCGATGTAAATTTTAATTAACAAACTTCCACGATAGACACGCTTTTCATCTAACTTTTTTTTTCATTTCCCCGTAGGTCTGGTACGCTGCTGTTACTCAGTGCTTCTTCTCCTTGAACGTCGGCTTCGGCTCAATAACAATGTACTCATCTTACAACAGTTTCGATCACAATATAAATAGGTAATATTACATTCACTATATTTTTAAATACTTAAAATTAATCTTTTTGAATTTGCTCAATCAATATTTTGATTATATTACAAACAACCTACAGCAGTATTGAACATCAGATTTAATGGATATTTGTAATTTAGATTTCATGTCAGTATTAATTTAATGGATAGTTTATGCTGAGATTCATCAACAAATGCTTATAATGTATTATTACACCCTAGTTATTTATGTTTTTAAAATATTAAAGAAGAATTTTAAATTGAGGAAATTATGATTATTAAAGTCATAAAATATTAGGAGCAATAACTTTCATTGCTTTTTAACACCATCATTTATTGAGCAATATGTGGATTTTATTGCATGTTTATTAGTAGCTGAATAGCGAATTAATAATTAATGTCTTTATATCTAAAAAATAGTAGAGAAATTTGTAGTTTTTATTTTGTATTATATCGGGTTTCTTCTTGTAAAATAACGACCAAGCGTTAAATTTAATTATATTTCCCGAGGCGTAGTGCGGTTTTCTACTAGTTTAAGTTTCAATTAAGTTCTGCGAGAAGGAAAATGCGTAATACGAAGATACATGGTGTTTGTTTTGCAGGGATGCGATGGTCGTAACGACGTTGGATACCTTTACATCTCTTCTAGCTGGAACGACGATATTCGGGATCCTGGGAAACCTGGCGCACGAGTTGAACGTGGAAGTTAAAGACGTGGTGAACGCAGGTGGAACCGGTCTAGCCTTCATCTCGTACCCAGAGGCCATCGCGAAATTCGAGAGCGTTCCCTGGGTAATTGCAACAATCGAATTAAAAACTTGCAGCAACGATAAATAAGAAATCAATTAAACGCAACAACAAAACATTTTCAGCTATTCGCAATACTCTTTTTCGTGATGCTGTTCGTGCTCGGCGTTGGAAGTTTGGTGGCGTTGCAAGGGTGCGCCATCACGGTCGTCATGGATTCCTTTCCGTCGTTGAAAAGTTGGCAAGTTTCGATGGGCACCGCGATCGCCGGATTCCTTATAGGATTAGTTTACGTAACGCCGGTAAAGTTTCGCTTTTATATATATTTTTCTTTCGTCCCATTTCTCGCAGCTAATAGAGATGTTGATCCTTTTTTTGTGTGCAGGGAGGTCAGTACATGCTTAATATGGTCGATCACTTTGGTGGCACTTTCGTCATTTTCGTGGTCACGCTTATCGAGGTGTTAACTGTAATGTGGTGGTACGGATTGGAGAACTTCTGCATCGATTTGGAGTTCATGCTGAAGAGGAAGGTGCACATTTACTTCAGGGTGATGTGGGGTCTGGTGACGCCCATAGTGCTCATCCTCATCTTCCTTTACTTCATCCTGACGCTCAAACGGCTCGAGTATGGAACCCGCGGTTATCCGGACTCTATACTTGGTACGAAACTAATTGCAGCTATTACATAATTAAACAGCTTAATTCGTGGGTATCAATTTGCAGCTTTCGGATGGCTCATCCTCGCCGTCACCGTTTTACAGCTTCTGATGTGGACTTGTTACTATTTATACTCTAATAGAAAGTACGGATGTGCTAAGGTTAGTATTTTATTTCTACTACATTCTCGTTGATAATGCGTAATTTACATTTTATTATTTGTATACGATTTGCAGCTTATGTGATATAATATTATTAATTGAAAAGCAAACGTTAATTATCAATGGTTACTAAATCGATTGTAATTATGTAATTAATTAATTTGGCCCTATTATTAGATTTAAATACAATTTTGCATCAGGCCTATCTGATAGTTGATCCACCTGTAGTATTAGTATTTTTTATTATCACTTATAGTGTGGAGACTGTTTATGAAAAATAAATGTGACATAAGAAAAAGATATTTAAGAATGAAAGGTAAATGATTCCCCAATTCAATTCAAGTATTTTTTTTTTTTGATAAAAATGTATTTCTTGTTAGGTTTGTAATTTATTTTTATAATTAATATATCGATTAAACGTCATTCTCGTTTTCGCTTCAGATGGTCTCGAAGTCGTTTTCATCGGAAAATTGGGGCCCGGCCAACTCGTCGACTTGCGAGGAGTACAAGAAGTTTAAAGAAGATAGGCTCCAGGAGATGGCGAGTCTGAGTCCGATGCAAAGGTTACTTCGCAGCTTCAGATCATAAATGAAGGGATTTAGATAGTGCAATCGAAGAGGGTGCATGTACATAGTTACATAAAAAAAAGAACTACGAGTTGTGTGATATGATGTGCTTAAGCATATCGTGTGATAAGTATGTGTTACCTAAGTAATTAGTTTTTTTTTGTTTGTTTGAATTGAATTTAATTGCGTATTTATTGAATGATGCGGTCAAAGAGGATTGTTCTTTGGCGGCGTGCGTGCGTTTGAACGGTGGCAGAGCGGATGCTGGATAAGAGAGAGAGAGGTCTGGGGCTCCGGAGGCGGCGGCGGCGGCGGCAGAATCCGGAGCCATGCGCGAAAATGCTCCGGGAGCTCGCGGAAGAGGAGACAGAGACCAGTGCTCGGTCACCCTCAACCCCGTCTGTACCAGCAGCATCAATCCAGAAGGACTTTTCGGAAGTGCCGTCGCCGAAGACAAGAGATTCGCGAGTGCCCTTCTATCTCCACCTGAATACACCAAACAGCTCTGTTTATAAGAGCAATTAAAACTGCTGGTCCCAACGACCACCAAATAAAATCCTTCCTGGTAAGTTTACCGTTGATGTCGTTTAGAAGAACCACATCCTTCTTGGGGAGGTTTCCTATTAATTGGAGGTCCGCGCCGATACCGGCATTGCGCCGCCTCGGCCTCAGCAGCCGCCGCCGCCGCCAGCTCACTTGTTGCGAGTTTATTTACCTCTAGAATTTTTGCTCCCGAAACCCAGGAATTTTCTTCCTCTCGCTCAATCCCGGCCGCATGTTTTATTCAGCGCGCAAAAATAAATAAACGACTTGGGGCCATCAATAGATTTATACCTGCGAATCGCATCCAGAATTTCCCGCGGGATGCGCTCACCCTTTTTTCCCAAAAAAAAAGAGAAAAATTGTAGCAGGACCATCAACTTTATTCTTCATATGCATTTCCTACTTTTCCAATTTTACGGAAATCCGATATTTCTTTCTTTACTCTCTAGATATACTCAAGATGTTAAATATTGCAAGACACGTTCCATAAATAGAGACGCTGCAGCCTCCTCGTTGATATTTGCAACTTTATTGTCTGCGCGAAATAATAAGAGGAAAATCAATCGAATAAACAAGGTCCATTCCATCCACCACCTCCTACTTTCAAGTCATACGCCCTAATTTTACTTTATATTTGCTTCTTCTTGCATTATTTACGTAACAAAAATATCAAACTATTTTATTCAACTAACGTAAATCAAAAATGTATAGAATATAATTAAAAAAAAAAACATATTCCTTTAAATGATAAAAAAATGTAATATGTAATTTAATATTTTAAGAAATAAAATCTGTAAATATAGTAAGACAATACTTTTTTACTAATTTAATTACAAACCAATTTTATTAATTTAAAACATTTACTTATTTTATTCAACAAAAAAAAAGTATTTCAATATCAAATATTGATAATATCTACGTCAGAAACGCAATAAAGAAAATACGTAAGCGATTTTTTTAACCATTTCCTGCCTTTCATTACTCACTTTATTTTTTTTATCAAATCATAACAAATCATAACGTATTTTAGAATAAATTGCAAAAACATAAAATATTTATGAAATTTTGTTATATATTCAAACTCTATTTGACATTTTCACATTCTTTCACAAAGTTAACAATATGCAGTTTCATTTTAAATAATACTAAAAAAATATAATGTTTTGGAGATGTAAGCAGGAGGGGTTGTTAATAGGAAAGGATTACCTTCCAGAAAAATGGGAAGAATGCAGAGTCGCACAGCGCACATTTTACAGGGTGATTCGACTTTGATGATTTCCCATTGCACATTCGGATTATCAATGTATTTCGGTCTCGGCTGTAACACAATCAATTTTTCATGGCAGACTTTTATGCTCTGGCTTTGTAGAATTTTACAGCAATATCCTGTTTCTCTCCTCCTATCATGTAAAATGCACGATATATTCTTTGGATCCAAAAGAATAAAGAATACCTATTTTACCTTCACCTGTATATAAATAAAATGACAACAAAAATAAATAGTTTACTTAATGGAAAGTATGAATTATATTTTTATGTTTTTGTATTTCTAAACGAAACTTATTTAATATATGTTATTTATATGAAATAGCATATGTAATTTGCAACAAAAGTGTAGAAAGTAAACAAGAAAAGAGTAGTAAAATACGTAATTGTATAAGTTTTGCTGAGAGGTCGTCGGATATTCTTTTGGAATGAGCTGCAGCACCTCATCGTCCTCAAAATCTCCTTTTCGCTCTAGCAAGAGTTCCTTTTTCAAGTTTCGAAGCAGATAATTGAAGGAGTTGGGCAATTTCATCAAAGCTACAACAGCTGCAAAGAAGCGTACAAAAGGGCTTACATGCAACTTCCCTTTTTGCGTAATATCGCCTCTTTGTTACCATCATTATTTTTCCAAAAATCTTTCTAAAACTTAATAAATAATTTAGAATATTCATAAATATTATTATACCAAATTTTTGAAGAACAGTAGTTGAATTATTATTTCTAAATGTAATTAATTTATTTGTAAAATTCATAAATAATATAAACATTTTTCATAAATTATATCTATTTTTAAATGTAACAATTTTACAATGTTGTAATTGATGTAAACAGTTGGAATTAACTCTTCTACGTATAATGTGAAAAGTAGCACTGGAAAACAAGAAAGGTTTTACTGAATAAGTAAGGAAACACAAATGGCTTTTGATAGTAATTACGGGGCGCGAGAGGTAGAGAGAGATCCGACCGAGTGCGCGACTGTGGAAAAGTGTACGTAATTATTTCCATTTAGTTTCTGCGTCCCGTGGAAGCGCGCGGTCTCGTTACGTAATCGCCTTTAGTGCCTCTCTCCGAACGTTTGCAGAAGACCCAAGTCGCTGATTGTTGACATGCATAACGCGATGTGCAAATTATTATCATTATGGCTCTCATCATTTTACGGCCGAATGCGCCGTTTCGGTCAGATTCATTTGCATACATTCCATGCAATTGTGTTCCGAATTTTGCAACAATTTACTGACTACTAATTACATGACCATTCAATAGTTTTAATATTGTTTCTAGCATTAATTGTACTTCATGTTATTATTACTGCAATTGCAATTATTTAGTATTTGATGAATATTTGTTGATTAGTAATACAAATTTTGACTAAACCTTTATTAAAACCAGGATACAATTATATTTGCACCATTAATGAAAACCGACTTTCATATAGTATTACATTAATTGTAATTTTGATTTCAGTTTAACTATTTTTTAATCATACTAAACACGTCTAGTCTCATTATAAAAGCTACAGGTTGCGAATTAATCACTGGAAACATATTCCAGGTTTTCATACTCTAAGCTCATGGACTTATCACAAATTATATTCAATTTATTACTAAAATTCATTAAAATGTAAAAATTATTCATGTAAACCATTGAAAATAAAGCAAATTTAGTCAAAGATAAAATTCTACAAAAAATTAATGTTATATTAAATAGTAAAATAGCTTAACTTTAATAATTTATTAAATACTAAAAAATAATTTAAATGAAACTAATGATCTTACTTATTTACTGAGTTAAGATTTTTTTCACTATTTTTGTAAAATTTCAATGAATCAACAAATAAACTATTATAATTGAAAATACTTATATGGAAATCAGTAAATTTTAATCTACGGATAACCCGAGGATGGGAATAACCTTTAACAGTTGATTTGATTGGCGTAATGAATCAATCGGCGTTACGCACTTGTTTAGTATCGATTTAGGTGGGTGGGTTTAGGTAGGGTTCTCGTGTTACGGTTCGTTAATTTATATAGAATGCACGATTTCAATTGCGGCTGCCGGGTTTATTCACGTTATTGTCGATGCACATAAATCTGAAACTGTTCGATCTGATCCGATCCGACCGAAAGGTCGTTACATCGAATCCCTACACCCCCGAATTATTGAAGAGTCAATCAACGCTGAACCTGCCTAACTGACAAATAACTCTTAACAGACAAATATTTATCCGCCCCCTCGTACCCATTTATTTCAGCGCAGATCGATTTTTCGAACAACCTGAAAATAAACAAACAAACGTTTCGATCACGATTATTTGCAAACGTGCTTCCGATGATATATGGAAAGTAAATAAAAAATGAAACTATTTGCTTTATTTTCAATGCAAACATAAATTATAATTATGGAGTATCGGTTTCAAATCATATAGAATTTACATTAATTGACGTGCATTTTCCAATGATAATTGGATTAAATCGAGCTGCATTTCCATGAAAACGATACATATTCATTTAAAAATTCGCTTATTGAAACTACCTTTATTTTACAGAAATATTCACCAAAATAGAAATTTATGATAAATATTCTTTATTACTTCTTAATTTTGAAAATTGTACATTTTTATACAAAAATCTTTATACAAAAGTATAAAAATGTATTTAAATTTATATAATAATTGCGTTTGAATCTATTGATTGGGTGGTATGAATGAAAAAAAAAACGGTGAGTTTCATTTGAATCTCCGGCCGTCCAATTCATTATTTCTTTTCACCGACAAATTGGAATACAATTTCGATGTACCAGGATTTTCTGCGCCAAACGAATTTTCCATTTCGGTATTTCGAAATGAACGTGGTGGCATCAGTAAATTGTTTAATCAAAAAACAAAAATGAACAAGAGATTTTTATTGTAAACTTTTTGTTTCGCTGAAAAATAAAATCGTATTTCAAGCAAAATTCTTCAATTTGAAAATTTTTATGTTACAGTAACTGAAAATTTAGTTGAGATTTTAAATATATGATTATAACTATTTATGTTCAAAGTTCAAAGATCGAATTGTAAGCAAAAAAAAAACAAATTGAAAAATCGATGGAAACTACTTTGAAATCACTATCTGATATTTGAACACTTCTGGTCTTAATTTCCATCCATCCATTACTTATTCTGAGAGCAACTTTTACGAAACTTGTTTTTATGAAGATTTGAGTGAAAACTCGTAAAGTTTTATTATTTTTAAAAACAATTTTAAACTTTACTTTCCTTGCTTTCAGAGAATATTAATTTTAATCCTTGAACTTTTGTAATGTTTTGCATTGAACAAGAAACATAATTAAATCTGATAGTTTTGTCAACTCCACAGAAATATAATGAAAATCCAATAAAGAGGTCACATTTGAAAAATTGCCTTATTAGGTGCGAAACAATTACGAACGTTAAACCAATCCTTATATGGTTATGAAAATGCGCTGTATTTGATGCAAACGTTAAATAAAACTTATTTAAAACTCTTAATTTACGTGACTATAAATAATTCGTTAAGTTATGCAATTATTGTCAAAAAAAGTTATTTAAAATGGAAAGAATTCAATGAAAATTGAAAAAATAGTTGAAACAATAAAATAATTTATGCATTTTGCAATAAATTATTTTTATCGAATCGTCTAGACAACCGGAATTTACTACACATCTTTTTACTATGTTTCATTCAATAATTCTTATATGGTTAGTATTTCTGAGAAACGTATGCGTTTTTTGCTGCATTCCTTTGCACTCATCGAATACATTTTTTTTAATAAATTTATTTTACGTCAATGAATTTGTTTGCATAATTTACATATTTTTATATGAATGTAACCAAAATTAACAGCTACTTTTTTTTAACATAATTATTATTAATGTAAATCAAAAATAGTTCTCAATTAGTAAATTTGGTTTTAAATATTGTGTGTTACTAAATGATATTTTTTATTTTATTTTTATTTATGTAAACATTTCTAGAAACATATACGGTTGTGTATTTACAAGTTTATGTATGAAATTAATTGTTTGTTTTATTATTATGAAATTATTTCATAGTACATGAATATTCCTGAATATTTAGTATATTTTAATATTGGGATTGGATCGTTCCTATATTAATTGGGTCCGAAAGGTGGTTTAACCATGGATGAAAATGTGAGTCACGTTGCAAGCCGCAAGCAACTGGTTGTTTCCGAAAGGACGCCCGTCCCTTTGTGCGTCGCGACGCCCGTCCGTTGCGCCGAGAACTAAATTTCACCGGACCGACCAGAAAAAAAATTAAAACAAAAAGTTGACCGTTTTGTGTGGGGGATGATAGACGTTCGGTATTTGCGCAAATATTTCATTATCGCACGCAACCCGAAACCTCAATTAGCGTTTCTGAAATAACGAAGTTTGCTCCAAACCAATTAATCAATTAGTGGAAAAATCTATTTTTTTTTGTAATATAATTTTATTTTTAATTGCATCTATTCGCAACAAAACAGCAAATAGGTCAGATGTGTATGCGATACATGTGTGTGGATACAGCACTTAATCGATTTTCCAAGATAACCACAGCGAGTCTAGGCTGTCTCCAGTGTCGAGAATTGGGGCGAAGTGTCGTAATAACAATTAACACGAGCGCAGACGGCGGCACTTAAGAACGACGAACCAAACCAAACCAACCCTCCACCTCTTTTTCTCTCTCTCTCTATATCTTTATTTTTACCATCCCTTTACACGCTCGGAGGTGCACATCGGGTATGCAGTTTATCTTCAGGACAACTAACTGCAGATGCAGTCGAGCGCAACTGCTACTACTACTATTTCCAATACCAATTCCAGTTTTGTGCTGCGAACTGCGACGTAACGTTTCGTTTTTTACGCGAAATATTTATTTTCAATTACGAACTGCGATACCTTTTGCTCTGCGAATGACCGAATTGCTAAATATAGTATTGCTCGAAATGTTCCAGTTCAACTACTGCAATATTCAGATACAAACACAACATGCCCATACATACATTTTGTAAAATGAATATCTGTATATCCAAAGACTAGTGGCGGATATATCCGCCATATCATTTTTACAGGAGACACCGTTTATGGTAAATTGTATGCATTTTCATATTAAATAATAAACCTATCGTTCATAGTAATCAAGAAAACTGAATATTGTTTTTAAATTACGACATTAATGTTACTGTTAAACAATTTTATTTCTTATAACTTCAGCTTCACTGAATAATATTACTTTTAATAAATATTTTAAATATTTTTTGTATTTTCAGGATTCCTTAACATAAAAATGAAACTCCGAATAAGGACAAAAAATATTAAAGGCGTGGTCCATTGATGCAATATTCCTGTTAATTAGAGAGACGGCGCCCGCTCGGCGGACGACGTAATCGTATCAACTATACATTACGTTACGTAATTAATGTTTAAACCGAACGCCGCAGCGTGCAATCACTATGTACGTTCGTACGTACATTCGTGGGCTCCGCCCATACCGGAAGTTCCGGTTATTGCATTTACAATTAGCAAACAAACGCTGCGGCTCCGAACATGGGGCGGGAGGGAGACCTTTTCGGAAGGCCTTCAACGCAGAGTTTACACGAATAAAACAAACAAAACGTACAAAAAAATATATGTACATACTCAAACGGCTTTTTGGTTTCATCTACATTTATGTACTGCTCAGGGGGTGGAGGAAATTAAATTACGGCCGCAAAAACGAATTGTGTCATGAAGAAGAACGACAGTAAAAAAAATATAATTAATTTCGTCCGATAAATGACTTCGTTAGAGAGAAGTTAAAATTTTAATCTGAATACAACCCACCTGAATAAATCAAATCGCAGCTCCACAAACCATACAATATTTGCTTTAGATTGATTACTCGACAAATTGATTAACAAAACACAATTAATTATTAATAAATCCAACAGATTCAAACTCAATAAATTATGTTTGTTTACAAATTATGTTTTCATAAAGTGATAACAAATTATTTGTAAATCATTATTTTATTCAACAAAACTAAGATTAACATTTTTAGTATAAATAAAACCGCAAATGCGTAAAGTTCTGAATAACGAGCGGCATTTCTTAAACCTTTTTATTTTAGCTATAAAATTAACGCGTCTTGTGTCAGCTTAAAAAAAAACAACAAAACAAAGAAAAAATAAAAACAAGTGCATTCATTATTTAGAGCTTGGCTCGAATGTTTTAAAACTTTACTCCATCATAAACGCTATACGGTCGGAAAACGTTAACGGCCATTTCGCATCGTTAAATGTATTTAATTTATTTTTGTATGTAATACGAAGATGTTAATACGATTCTAGCTTTAGTCGATCTGTAATGTTGCATGGTGTATTGTAAAAAAATGTCCTTGAAAAGGCTGAGAGCCTCTCGATGTTCTGAGAGGTCCTCAGGAACGTGCCATATAAAACCAACGATACAAATGGAGAAAATAAATACATTTATTTATTATTTTTGGAAAATCCTAATTTACATCAGAAAAATTTGTTTATAAATTTGCATTATTATACAAATTTTATAACAATCCTTTGTTGTTATTGAAACAAAACTAAAACTAAAAAAAAATAATTTTATCGACAAGAGTAAAAAAATAGTTAAATAATGGTACTGTAATTAAAGCTGCGTTCATTGTCTTTTATAATGCAGTTTTTTTTTTCATGTTCAAAGACAACAAAGGCTTCGTTCGTTCCTATCAAACAGACATACATGACTTTATGAGTTTCCATCAACTGCTGCAACAGCGTCGCCTTTACTTCTTTCACTTAACCTTTGTCATGAATTTCCAACATTTTGTTCGTTGAATTCACAATTTTATTCAGTTCAAAATTCAAAGAAGACAACGTCCCTCCACTTACAATTAATTTCAACATTCAGGAAAAAACGTTTTTTATTTACAAAAAAGAAGAAATTACTTCAAAAACATATTTTATTAAAAATGAAATTTTCATATGCTATATAGAAGTGTTGAACTTTAATCAAAATTGATGCTATTATTTAAAAGTAACAATAAATAAATAATATTTTCTTGTAATATAACTCGATTAGTTCAAATGTAAATTTTGTAACCTACACTAAAAAGCAAAGCAGAAACACTCTGCCAATATTGCTGTAATAAAAGCGTATAAAAACGTTCGAAAAATTCCTTCCGGAATGTTCGCAGTAAATTTTTATGTGACACGTGATGACTATATAAGACTTTAACATTCGTGAAGGACAAAACAGCGTCGTAAAGTTGTCCACCGCTGATGTGACAATGATTTAAATTCAGGTCCTGCAAACCTCTCCCGCATTGCCCGTGGCACATAGTAATTTTAGCAGGATTATAGTGCACATGTTCCGAAACGTCCTGCAAACTCGTGACAAGGTAAACACGAATTATTGTTATTACCGTTCGATTCCAAGCTCTGATTTCAGTTGTAATTTCAGTTTGAAATGCAAGAAAATTAAAATTGTTTGCGATGAAATTAATTAAAATTAAATTGGAGGCGTAATGGAATACATGAATAATAAAAAAAAATAAAATATATATGAAATAATGTCAAGCACGAAATTTACACGAGTTTTAGAATTTGAATACAGATGTTTCGGTTTTAATTAATGGAAGTTCGCTGCGAATCTGAATATGAATGAGAGCGTGTCCACGTGCGCGTTTATTAAAATTTGTTATTAAATTGTTTCGGTGCGACATTATTAGTACGACACGAAACATGATAATTGTTCCAATCATTTGCTTTATATTTTCTCACAATATGTACTACATACATGATGACATTGTTTCCTCGATATTTGGAAATACATCAAAGGCTATTATATAAAAGGGTTGACAATAATTAAAATTGAAATATTTTGATTTAATTTGGTTGCTCAACAATGAATGTATCATTTATACTTTTCGAGATATAAGCAAAAACGTAAAGACACTGCCTTTTTGAAATATAAAAAAAAAACTTTTCTTCAAGTTTGACAGTGAATTACGACTAAAGGACAAATGATACAACTATCCTAGTATACACGTTTTAAATAGTGAACATTTGTTTTTAATTTGGTTGCTTAGCAATGAATTTATGGAGCATACATTTCGAGATATAAGACACTACTTTTTCGAAGCCTAAAAAAAACTTATCTTCAAGTTTGATAGTTAATTACGACTAAATAACAAATGATACAACTATCCTAGTATACATGCATTAAATAGTGAATATTTGTCTTTAATTTGGTTGCTCAACAATGAATTTATCATTTATACTTTTCGAGATATAAGCAAAAACGTAAAGACACTGCCTTTTCGAAGCTTAAAAAAATTGACAGTGAATTACGACTGAATGATAAATGACAAAACTTTACCAGTGCACACAGTTTAAAGAGCGAACATTTATCTTTATTTTGGTTGCATTCCAAATTCGAACAATTCGGTTTACAAGTAAATTACATAATACATCAATGGGACATATCGAATCACCGGAATTCTGCCGGTAATCCTGTTTGTTAGCATCTGCTCAGAGATTACACAATACTGTGGAGAATCATTTCTGCTCTCTCTCAGGATTAATTAAAAGTCGGAAGCTTTCCGAATGCGGCGCGCGTTAATGCATCCACCCAATTCCGTCCTAAATAAATACGTCGGCGGAGGAAGATGAAAGACTTTTCAACTAGTTCTTCTTAAGCGAACCATAATTAATGGCGCAGTTTCAATATTACTTCATTCTCATTAATCATAATATCGCATCTTTGATTAAACTAATGATGTTACTTAGATTATCTTAAGCCTATCTATTAAGTTTCTCTTAATTACTATAAGGTAATGACATAAAATTGACAGACAGTTATCGAATTGAAAGTTATTACGTCAATTAGTATCTACTGGTTGGTACTGATTTTTATAGCATTAGAAATTAACTTTATTTGTATAATCAAATAGATAAATAAAATTACTTTTAACGATGTTGATGTGCGTGTCTGAACTGCTGAGGTTAAGTTATATAACTATCAATCTAATCAATTTAGTTAATACGTTTGTGATATGTTCATGTTCTCATTACGAGTTTATCGACTATCAGACGTAAATGGTCACGCCATAACCTCATGAGCGTTCCGAGCATAATTCATGAACGATTATTACCAGATGCTCGAATGTTACGCAAACTTATAACTAAAGTATAAGTGAATTTAGGTTCGTGGAGGAGAGAACATGAACTTATACGTACATATAATTCAGCAGACTCGATTCGGTATTCTATTTACCTGCGGGAGAAGACCGCCAACGCAACACAACGAACCGGAAATCAATATCCCGCACAGTATTGGGTATTATATAACACAACAATAGAGCGAATTTTATTATCGAAGATGTATTAGTTCGTGAGCAGAAGGAGTTCATTGTTTATGCTACTTCTTTACTTTTTAAACATTTGTATTCTTAATGGTGCCGCCAGATGTAGGCTAGTGGAACTGTGAGCTAAATTGCATAAATGTTAAATATGCATGGCACTTTGTGGGCAACATTTCGGTATAGCTCAAATGGCCAGGATATTTTCAGGGCAGTACATCAAGGCTAAAACACAACCTTGAATTATTTATGCTAACTCCATTGTTCCCCTTTACGCAACTATGTGTATATTCCTATTATTTCTTAATTCTCATAAAAAAAGACTATTTCCCACCTAATAAAATATATCAACCATTGAATTTAAACTGAAATAATGTACTTATTTTTGTTTAGGAATTAAGAATTTCTGAAATTTATTGGAAAAAAATATATATAAAAGTAATTAATGCAAATTAAAGTGATTAAACATTTATATATTTTATAAGAAAGTAATAGAAATTATTTTCAAAATCGCGACACATTTGCGTCACGATGAAGCAGCTGCTGTAAACACAATACAATTCCTTATAAGGGCACTAAAATAGTGCATTTTACTTATTTGATTAATTGAGAATTGATCAATTGGTTTGTATGATTACGAAAACGCGAAAGTGTATTGAAAACTAATTAATTAATTTTATATTGAATTAGGAAAATCGTTACTTTGTTATTCAATTATGTATTTGGACTGAAATACATATTATAAATTGAAAAATAAATACTCTGAACGTATTAAGTATTTAACTGTAATATAAAAAGTCTCATTTGAGTCTATTTTCAGTGAACGTAAATTGAATTTATATGGGTTCGAAATGTATATTTTATTTGACACCATTAATTGAAGTGAACTATAAATCGGATACACGACTATGAATAATTGAAATTCCCAATTGATTCGTCCCAAAATGAATACTCCATGCTTTACATTATCATCAAAATAATAATATAAATGTTTGCATTAAATTCTATATCAAAGATTTCAGTTACTTAATGGAATTTCTAAAACTAATGAGTTATTTTTTTTAACTTCAAAATAATTTAATGAATAATAGCTGACAAATAAGTTCATTATTCATCCATAAAATAAAAACTAACAATGAAATTCAGCAATAAAATGAAACAAGGGTAAAGCACAAATATCCAATAGATTAATTTGATCGATTCGAAACGATGGGGCTGAAACGTAGCCCAAGCTGTATTTTTTTCTATATCGGAAACATAAAATACTCTTTACTCCATTTTTATAAACGTTTCCAATATATACATCAATTTCACCCCCTTTCGCAATAAATGGGGAAAATCTTACATTTATTTATTTTTTTCGTTTATATTATTTTTATTTAGTTTACTTGGAAAATATCTTCTTGGCAACGAGACTCTGGCTGGAAAGGAGCCGAAGGGGCGCAAACGGATCTGCCACTCATTAATTCTTAACTTATGGCGTTAACTATCGACCACTGCGGCTTTTCCAAAAAAACAAAGTTTCAACATTTCAGCCACGATACGGATTGATTTTCCCTTCCGAGCGTTGCATAATCAAAGCTATGACTTAATAGTATTAGTGACGAGATACGATGGTTGAGAGTTGAGGCAGCAGCAGCATCCCCGTCTTTCCGCGTTGTAATGCAAATAAATGCTTTCAAGAAGACGGCACAGTGAAATATTAATATTGCATCCGATGAAAAACCCAGCGACGTTGCAGTTCCTTACAATCCTTTTTGCTCATTTTTGCGACAAGGAAAATAAAGATTATTTTCTACAAACACATTTAAAAAAAAAATTATATCAATATTTTATAACTTTGAAATTGAAAACTAAATCAATAATTTAAAAAAAAGAATGGTTTCAGTTACCACTAGTTAAACATCATCGACTTATAACCTAATTTTATATATTTACCAATAACTTTAGTTATTATATTGTTATGTAACCAAGGTTATGAATATTTACTAATACAATGTTGGTTATTGATTAAAATTGTTATAGTAAATAACAAAAGAAGATAAATGGTATTTTTAAGCTACAGATTTTATCATGGATATATCATAAAATTCATTTTATTTTTATAGAAACGGAAAATTGAGTAATTCGTTATTGCGGAGGGCAGCGAACTTACAATTAAATTGCGGCCCTAGATCATCCACCGTCCGTTGCCAAGAGAGACGGTGAGTAAATCCATGCTGCACGTAACTGCAAACCTAATTAAAATTTACTACCGAAATAACCGTCTACTTTTAATCAGCAAATCTCTTCACAAAATAACAAAAATAATAATACGAGAAAGTAGAATAAAAAATAGTCTGGATCTTTATCCTTGAGCTGTTATTGTGTGCGAATCGTATTTATCCTTCCACCTCCATCAATGTTTTTTTTTTCTATTTTATTTTACGTATCCCTTTCGTCCTTTTGGAAGGTCGGTTTTTATTTTAGTTGCTCCCATTCGCTCTCGCTTCCAAATGCACTGGACTGTTACAAGATTAATCTGGGTTGGAAGTTCCCTTTCGGGTTTTATTATATATCTTAAAATTCCATCCTCGAGCCACAAGTTTACATCAATATTTCATCCGGTCTTTCTACAACGAAGAAAAAAACAGCGGAAGAAAAAGAAAACAAATAACGTACGCACATTTAGCGTTTCTTTGAGGATTGATGAGACGTCGATTATGGGGCCAAACAAAAATGTTTTTCTTCATTCAATTATGTCAAATTGGATAGATGGCAGGAATCCTCCGGGGGCAAAGCTTGTTTCCGTACTGGGAATTAATCGAGGAATCATTAGATAATGATGAAGGTGGTCTTGGGGGAGGGTAGACGTTGTTTATGTACCTGCGGTGGTGCAGCAGGAACAGCTCCAGACTCTCATCCTACCACTGAATATAGATTCCTGCTTCTCGTAAATTCAGCATTAATTACAGCAGCGATGCGACACCCTCTCTCACTCCTCTTCATAATTGTATCTGCATTCCACACTCCCACACACCTCAACTTCGATGAACTCATCAACCCACCGAAACCGGAGATGCTTTCCGCTCGAGAGTTTATTCAATATTGAGGACTTAACCTATAGAAAAGAGATGGCCCAGACGTGCTCAGATTGCAAACTGCATAGTATCTACAATAAAGACTAAAATAAGAAATAAGCGAAAGAAAAACATTATTTAGCATTTACTCCTTGACGTGCTTTTGAGAGGAGAATGAAATTGCTACTTTTAGGACAAAGAGAGCTTATTACCTGGAAATCGTAAAATCAATTGCGTTATATAATTTTGTTCAAATACGTAAATAATTGAAAATTCACTCTGCGTGTAATGAAAACGAACGCCGTCGGCCGAAGAAAAAGGGGGAAAAAATCATTTAGAAGAGACTTTATTTTATGACCTCCTCGAAAGCTCCCTAATAATAAAAATATCCTTTCTTTTATTTAACTGTAGGATTTAACTCAGATATCTTAAAAAGATGACTTTTAAATTTACTGTATATTTTAAAACTTTGAAATTTAAGGAATTTTTTTGAATGATTGAAATTTACGGTATTTTTTTTGAATAATTAAAATTTACGGTATTTTTTAATATTTGAAATTTACGGTAAATTTTGATTATTTGATATTTTCTGTAAATTTTGAATATATAGTAAATTTACATTTACAGATGTAAGAAATACATTAGTTGGATTGGAATATACCAGGCGCATCCACTCTACATTATAGTATAAAATGAGAATTAATTGCTTTCAAGAACTTCACGAACATTCACAGTATATCAGTTTTAACATTAGTATTTCAGTTCTCAAATATATTCACATCACTTAATTTAATAGTAAACTATAATATAAATATATTTTTTTTGTTTTTGATATGAATTTCTATTTTTATATCAATTATTATTTGAAACTCGTATACTTTTCAATTTATTAAAAATAATAATGTTTTTTCAATACTTAATAATTATACAATTTATATAACACGAAATAGAAGTTCGTTAAGGAAATATTAAAAGCAAGATAAAAACTTTATGTAACAAAGAGTCAATAGTTTTTCTTTAAAAATTCGAGCAACGTAAGGGGTTTAATGCACGTTTCGATGACCACAAATTGAATTCGACCAACCGAACACATTTTTTCTTCTTCTTGTCTTCAGATATTGAGTAACTAAGTGCGTTCTTTTCTAAACGCTCTCAAAAGCAGATAAAACGCTCGTCCATCAACTAAACTTTCATTGTTAATAAATCAAAAGAAACATTAAACTGTTTTTACTTTATCATACTATTATTTTCTCCTAATAAACTAATGCAAAAAACGTGCTGAAACTGATACAATTTATAAATTTGTTTAATGGATTAATTGAAATAAAAAAAATTATTGTAAGCTAATGGGATTAAAAGTCAATACTAATAAACATACGTTTATTCAATATTCTCGATACACTCCATCGAAACTAAGCGTAATTCAATAAATAAAAGCTGGTTTGCAATCCTTTTAATCCTTAATTTAAATAAAATATTAATCTAATTGTTTGTCCGGTTATTTCATTTGTTCATACAAATTCCACATTTAATGACTGTAAAAAATGTACATTTTAAAAATAACTACAAGGTTTTGCATTTTTTAATTACATTTCAGCTATCGCAAGTCGTTAAACGTCAGTGTTTTCGCTTCGATAAATCAGAAATCTGAACTTTTTTTTAAATAAATAAAAACTATTATAATTCACGCGTATCTTGATGGTTTATGAAATATTTGGTGCAAACTGCATTTCGTTTTTGAAATCATTGGGTTTTACATGATGATGTTTCGTAGCAGATGCGTATAGAATTAAACAAGGCTAAAATAATGTTTTCATGTGTTTCGTTGAAGCAATAAACCGCATCCCGTTCGGTTTGTGTTTTCAGTTTTTTTTTTTCGTATAATTATTTTTTTTATTTGGTTGCATTTGCATGAAAGCTCGACGTCACTTCCGATTTTGCATGCGGGAAAGCACTTTTTTGCGAGTCTACCGGAAACAATGCTCTATTATGCAAAATGGCCATACTGCGAGACAAATAGCACTGAAAAGAGAAAAACACAAAAAAAATATTCTAAAACTTATTCACAGAAATATGTGTTTCTCATTACATTATTAATAATTAAATTTTAAATTATCCTCTTAGACTTACATAATCATAACATAATCTGACCTATAACATTATTTAGAAATTGAGAAAAATTGCTGTTATTTGAAAGATCCAATTTTATACAAATAAGAAACTGCAATAAATAAGCTAAGAAAATTTGATGATTTTAAATTTACGGTATTTTTTGAATTATTGAAATTTACCGTATTTTTAGAATATTTGATATTTTTTTATATTTGAAATTTACTGAATTTATTGAATATTTGAAATTTACGGTTAATGCGTTTGAAAATAGTGTTCGTAAATTCAGCTGTAAAATAAACCTAGATTCTGGTTTATAATTGGTAAAAAATGTGTAATTCGCATCAATCATCCAACATGTCCATATAACACATAAAAATCGATTCATTGATCATATTTTTATTTCATCTTTTTTTAGTTTATTTGAATGATTGATATAAATATGCAAATTAAAGTTGATTTTTCTAGAAAATCCTTTCATTAATTCGATCTTTTGAATTGCTAATTAAAGGTAAAACTATATTACTTCTAACCAGTCTACCAAGTTGTTCGCTGTTATTCTTTTAAAAGTTTGTAAAAGTTAAGCAATAAAATTGCAGTTTATTTTCCCAATTCATTTTCTATTTATTTTTTATTGGTTACTAGAATAACTCGAAAATGTCTTTAAATCTATATATTAAAATTACAATTAGTAAAAATTAGTTAAAATTACATGCAAATAAATAAGAACAATATTTTACGAATTATATCCTTCATGTAAAAAAACTGTTACACGAGAATTGAGTGCAATATGTAAAACAGGTGTTGCATTTAATGCGACCAACTGTGATGATATAGAGTGTCGCGTATGTCTTTGACACGTTCCGATCTGTCTACATGCATTTTCACAAACGCAACGATCTGAAAAAGTTCATATTCAGTTCCGCACAGGATTAACTTTTTCTACAGCAAGATGAAAAAAAAAAGTGTTAGTTCTATCAACTACATACATATGGAATAAACTGGCATTCAAAAAATCCGAATCCACTAAATCACCCATGAAAAATGTATTCTGGTATCTAGGGCTACATAAATTCAATTTTTTTTTCAGCCAAAGGTGAGGTGGTAAATTTCGTCCACGTGGCTGAATACACTCAATACAATTCATCCTAATCTCAACATATTGTAGATTCAGTAACCTTTAATGTGGAAATATATATTAATGATTGCTGCGAATCGCAGCTCTTTGATTGTTTCGCGAAAGGTCACAGTTCGTCGTGGGGTCAGCTGTAATATGGATTTTCAGCGAAAGCCAATTCGCTCGATTCGATTTTAGTTGCCTTTCAGAAATGAAACGCGAATTCAATAATTTTGTGCGCATATTAAAAATTGAATTTCATTTGCCGCGAAGCCCCTAGTGTATTCGCATTTCGAACGTGCAAAAACAAACTCTGAAAACATCACATCAAAAAAAAAATCAGATTACCTACTTACAAATATATTTATAACTTTTACTATTTTTATTCAAATATTTAATTTAACTTTAGATTATAAATTCTGCAAAAATTAATTAAAACTATTTATAAGAAGCAATTTTCTATGGTTTAATTAATTGTTACTTAATTAATTATGTTTGAGAGTGGAGGAGTTGATGCGGTATAAGGATACATTAGGTGAATCGCGTGGAAACAAATCAAGGAGTTAGTTTAATGTCCTCAGGAACATCGTTCAAACTAACTAGGTTTTACTACTTGACATTCTGCCTTCACGCAAGAGTTACTCTTCATTTTATTTACTAACAAATTTACTGCTTAAGCCCGTATAACACATGACTAACATATTTTATATAACAGCTTCAAACATTAATTTAAATTTATTTTATAATAATTTATGAAGTTATTTTTAAATTAAAAAATTACATAAATCTCAAGGAACATAACAAAATATCATTAAATTGAATGTGATAATTAAATACTCATTATCCAACATTCTTATTTTGATGAAGAAAATTACAGTTTTTTAAAACTTTTTAATTAAGTTATTTGTTTTAAGTTTTCGCGACGGACGATCAAAACTTCGCACGCAAAATTAAGCATCGTTAAAGGAGTTAAAGACCCGGCGCCTCCGCCAGGATTATAAATGAGGTACGAAACCTTGGAAAAACGAAAAAACGAAAATCTCCGATTATGGATTGCGTCAATCAGTCTTAGTTAAAGTTAAAGCATCCGAGATTTAATCCAGTTAAGCTCATTAGCCGATGACAGACATCGATATTCAAAAAATAAAATAAATGATTTTTTTTAATCCTTGATTATTCATTTAACGATGACGGATTTTATAATCTTTAGTTTAATTAAATATTTTGCCGTGTTTATAAATACTTGGGTTCACAATCGTGACATTTGCATTTTTGCCCGTCGACACGTTGATAATACTTAATTAAATTTATTTTGCTTCGCGCCCGAATTAATATAAATTAGAGCGCTCGTTATTTTCAACACTCACTTCTCATCTTTTTTTTTTGTCTAAATATATCCCATTTTCTCCTGCGTCAAAGCTAGCCATGATACATATGTGTCAAGAAGCGGAGGCGGATCAAAATAAAATGTTATTGTCGCAGATTACGTTTTTTTCTCTTTCTCTTTTGTCACTCGTGCAGAGAGTGCGAAAGAGGAGGAGAAAAGGTCAATTGTCAAAATCCCCTTAACGTGATGGACAAATATCCTACACATAAACCCGAATCCATTTTCACATACAGTATTCGTATTGAAAAAACAAACATACTTGGAATAAGGATAATAGCTGTTTCCAACAATTTATTTACAAGGTTACGTACACGTCTCAAGCTTTTACATATAAAGTGGAATAAAACTGTATTTTACTTAGACTGAATGCGAATTCGTGCAATAAACGAAATAATTTATAGAAATATTTATTATTTAATTGAAACAAATTTAAGCTGCATTAATTTTAGGTTAAAAAAATATTTAATTTTCTTTTCTCATTGTAATTTAATTATTCAGTTATGCATAGATTATTTAATTCTTTTATTTATTACTAGTTATAAGTATTCCGAACTTTACGTAAGAGACTTAACCGATAAAGATTTTTAAAAAGTATAGACATTTTTAAGTTTTACAAAATGTTGTTTAAAATTCTTTTAGAAACTGTGAACATTTTCTGTAAATTAAATATAACTTTATTATTGATCGTAACTGCAAAAGTGTAAATAAAGACATCAGTTGCAAAAGGTGGACGTATACTGAATGCAATATCGGCAATCTCCTGAAAACAATTATCCGAGAAATTCTATTAAAACCTCTCCGTTTGATCTTGGCTCCAAAATTCAGCATTTATCCGATTAGTTCATTTCGAACTTCTATTATTTGGTCGGAATTGATTTTCCGCTCTGCTAACTGCTTCGTAATTCATTGCCTATCCGTGCATCCGCATATATATTTCATTTCTATATAAATAACTTAAAACCTCAATAAAACGTATAGCAAAAATATATTTCGCAATAACATCATGATTTTTATTGCTTAATATTTTGAAAATTATTGTTCTATAAATTTTGTATTTTATTAAACATTAATTATATTAAAAATTTTGCAATTTTTATTAATAATGAACTTTCAATTAAAAATATTGATAAACTAACAAAATTTCAATATACAAATGTTGAATTCACATGAGTTTCCAATTAAGAATTAACATTGATCGATGAATGTCAGTAAACATCACAGTCTCAATAATACAAGCAGACAAAACCAATATCATCTGATTTAAGTGGATTCAGTTGGACGAAAACAATTGTAATAGCTGTGATGTAATCCAGTCGGACTGTAGAGACGAGGACGAAACTATTGCAGACGATCGCCGTTATCGACTACATGCCATTTGCATCAAACATAAACTAATTGCCAAACAGTACGATTCCAACAGTCATTTAGAGTGTTCGTTTCCATATGCAAATTCTAACAACGTTTCGAACCTAACGTAATTAAATTGAAATATTGAGAATAATTACATTGCGTATATTGCATAATTAATTTCATATTAAATATTAATGATGGTACTTTGTGCGGAATCGAAATAACTCATTAGGGCTAATGCCGAAACGGTGTACGGCTGTAAATTCGGGGAAAACAGAACGAACGAACAAAAAAAATTTGAGTATTTTGCATGGAGGAGTTGGACGATAATATTGGGAACAAAGTTTCAGGCGACAATGGATCGATGTTATCGTGGCATTACAACTGCGGTACGCTCTATGCCTGCACTTGTAATTGAGCATCTGTAATCGGCGTGAACGCAATTAAACTGCAATTCTGGATTCGCCCATAAACGAAAACTGTAATGCGGAACATCATAAATAATAACACTAATTTACAGCGAAGTTAATATTGAAATTCATCCAGAAACAAATACAAATAGAAAATTCAATTAGTTTTTAATTATTGAAAATGTATCTATTATAATTATTCATTTAATTTATTTTGTACAAATGAAGTAAATTTGTTTCAGTTTTAGATTTTGATTCAAATTAATACAAATAATTGTCAAGTGAATATATTTCAAAGATATTTGGAATTTAATTATGAAAAGATATAAAAAATCAGGAAATTTTTTCAGCTATTTATTAATTATATTTGAAACTATAATTATTGAATTTATAAAGTTAATTATGATAATCATCTCGGAAAAAAAGATACATTTTCTTCCATTCCTATAAAAAGTTATGCTCGTTAACAATTTTAAATTTCACTATAATTCTTGTCTAAAGACCGAAAATTGTGTACATCTTTTCATGTGAAAATGATGCGCAAGTTAGTATCATAATTTTAGATGCTCCGCTCACGACCACAAGAGCCTTAATGATTTTTCAAGATCAGACGTATATAGGCTGAATAAAATGGGGCTAAGTGGACATCCTCTATTGTCGCGTATCTTATACAAAGGTCGCACACAATCAATGGAAAACATGAACAAAATCTTACGTAATATTTATAACAAAAAAAAAAACATGAAAAAGAAAAATTAATTTAATAAGGAATTCTCAAGCCAAACGTTAAATATGTTGACTTTTTTTTTAATTACATTTAATAAAATTATTAATTATTATTTAGAATAATGAACTTTTTTATTTTATAAAAAAAATAATTTGATTAATATTAATTTATAATAGTTCCAGTTTATAAATAAATAATGATTATTACAAATTTCATATTTAGTCGTGTAGAATATTAAGTATGTTATATAATCCATGAAGGTTGGAGCTACTTACATAATGATTTAGGTTGTGGTTTGTATAATTAAGAATGATTGCAATTCATGATAGTTGTAGCTTCTTGTGTAAATAATTTATAGAATATACGGTAATATTAATTATGTAATAAGTAGATGATTAAAATGAGTGAAATAGGGTGTGGAAATTAATGAAATCGATTGATTTATATTTTTTTTTCTAATAAATTTATGAAGCTCATGGTATGATTGAAAACGAGGTCGGATTCAGATGCAAATTAATATATCGCCGGTCCGATGGACAAATTGATTGGATGGCGGCGGGTGCCGTTGGCGTTCGTTAACTACAACAACAAACTGAGCAATTAATCCGGGCTGCAGATTCTTTTCCCATGTTTACACATCGCTTAATCTCCTCCTGCTGCCTCCGCCGACGCTGCCGCCGTCCTGCTGGATTTACGATCGGTAGGGGAACCAGCAAAGGCCACCTGAAGGCGCAAACGTGGATGAGGTGGCTGCAAGGATGCAGGAGGAGGCGTCGGACAGGTGCTATACTATACGTGTTTGCCTGGGTACTTACATTTAGGATCGATATAAACGTGCGTGCGTTTGCCCTTTCCGCTTTCCTCTCCCGGACACTTCAGATTAACAACAACTTTTCCCATAAATCGACCATCGATGCGCTCCTCCTCCGTCTCTATGCTTCCGGTTTTATGGGGAAAAGGAATGCGTGTTCATCGCGGCTCGACCTTTCCATAATTAACCGTACCGACGCCATTGAATTCACCCACCGAATCGGAAACAAATGGGCAAAAGGGTTTCTCTCTCCTCTCAGCCTTTGATGTTGCCTTCACTTCAATCTAGCCGCTGTTTAGTCTCGAGAAAGTCGCTCCGCAGATTCACTACAAATTAATACGTCTTCGTTCGTTCGAAACACGAAATAAACTCCGAGATAAACACGAAATTACATTTTCTTAAACGTCAATTTGACAATTAAAAAACAATAAATTCAATTTTTATTTTCATCCAAAACATACTTTGATTCTATATTCATTATATAATAATCATGACTTTTCTATAATTTCGAAATTATATAAACATTACTTAATATATTTCTAAAGTATACAATACACAGAAATTAATATTTTTTTTAATATAATCATCAATTTCTCATTATCTATATAATAATTTTTATAAATTTTTTAATCATTAATAAATTGACTTGTTTTTCTTCTCGCACAATAGCACACTTTGATTTTACTATATTTATGTAATTATTATCCCGTTTTGAATCATGTTTCATCACACAGTTATTCGTCATCCAAATAATTATTCATAATTACATAATTCTACGTTACAATCACATTCCTTATTCGTATTGTTATTGTGATTTCTCATTGTTTATTTCATTATTATGACGTTTCTAATTAACCGCAAAGTTGTTTGTGATCTAAATAATTAATCATAATCACATTTTTATTAAATTCTACAAATATAAATCTATTTATTAATTTGAAATTATGTAATCAGATCATCAAAAAATATTTTTTTTTACAAACTAGAACTTCATAAAATAATTTGTTTTTGATTTTTTAATATTTACGTAATTATTATCTCGTTTTGAATCACGTTTAATCACACGTTTCTTCGTCATCTAAATAATTATTCATAATTCTATATTACTTATTCGAATTGTTTTTGTTTTCATATGCAACGTACTTTGATTTCTCATTGTTTATTTAATTATTATGACGTTTCTAAGCGTAATTAACCGCAAAGTTTTTAGTGATCGAAATAATTAATCATAATTACACTTTTTTAATATCTAAAGAAATTGTATTAAAAAATATAATTTATTAGAAAAATGTTATATTATTTATTTTTTTAACCATAAATTTTTTTTTTATATTTTCAGTATAAGATTTTTAAAATAATCTCTGAAAATTTATTATTCTGCACGGCAATTTAGAAATTACGTGATCAATTCATATATACGCTCATTACCCCCACGACGTTCCAAAATGTTAGGGGTGAGTTGCGAAATTAATGGAATTTCTGCATACTAACAGCAAGGTGTCGTCTTTCATAACGCCTTGCGAAGAACCTCGGAAGCCGGAATTGTCCGAAGCGAAACATAATGAAAAATGTAATGAGGTAAAAATCTAATAAAAAAAAATACAACATAAGACAAGATGAGCAAGGATTTATTTTCGTTTTTACCTTGTCCCCTTTTTTATTTTTCAGCACGAAGCTTAGAAGATTTAACGACGCGAAAATAATGTCGGTCTTTTATGCGAATTCTTAATCCTTAGAAAAAAAAATATTTTAATAATTTATATTTCTTTGTTGAATGATTTAAAATTCCAGTTTATTATTAAATTAAGATATTTTTAATGGAATATAAACGTAATCAATTATAAATAGAAATTAGTAATTACTGATAAAACATTTGTAACCGCAGTTTACAAGCAATTTTATGATCATCATTTTAGCATTCATCTGGAATTGATTAAAATATATTGAATCATCTGAAAACTCATATAAAAATTATTTATATGCATACATTGAGAATTACTTTTTTTTAATCAAATTAGTTTTAACATAATACGTAAAGTGAATTTGTATTGACTAAGAAATAAACTTGGGAATTTCACTTAGCAAATTGTGATTGATGTAATGCAAAATGTATCTCTTTGAAGTGAAACTTTCCAGCCTCAAGATCCTCTTTATTTCTCTTGAAACTTCACCATAATCATTTACGATGCTTTTCGCGTAATCCGAAGCTTCGATCCGTTTTGATATCATTAAAATCATCATCCATTCAGTTGACTTCATTTAGGATGCGCTTTGTTCTTCAGCTCTCGACACAACATTATCCATCGAGTTGAAACGCGGAATCCTCTGCTTACGTAATAATAATGCATGCATTTCCGCGTAATTCGCAAACGTCACCGAAACTGAAACGAACTGCAAATATTATTATTATTATTATTACAGCGTAACAATGGGGAAAGGTAAATTTATTATCCAGCAACATTTCAGCGACAGAACAAATACGTCCGCAGAGACGAATCATTTATATAACAAGGACGCGATACGCAATGTGACCCTCGCACATCCATTTTCCATAGGGGAATACGTGAATCATGCATACACACACATACCGCAATGGACGAATAATAACAACAACCAGAAAAATATTGAATTGATTGCGTTTTCTTTATTCATTCTTTTCATTCAATTTGCGTTCACGTGTCTGTTTTCCCATTCTCTCTGCACGCACAACAAAATTTCATTTTATATTTTTTTTCGAGTGGTTGAAAGGATCTTCCGACCCGACCCGCAATTATAAAACCCTGAACCTCGACCTTTCGCTAAACGGAATGATAATAACTTTGTGTTTACTTTCCGCACGAATTAAAGCTCATAACTCCATTAGAACGTACCCTATCTAGTATATTACATAATATAAATACACCCACAAACAAATAGTGTATAGCTAACATTATTGTAAATACGAAATTGCAAAATTTTACATAAACATTTTATTTAATATTTCCATAAAATAACATTTAAACATTCCATTTATTCAATAATTAACATTTACATTCTCAACCGGAGAAATATTAAAAATTTAGCCAAATTTATTTTTAGGCCTTTTTCTTTATAATTTGTAAAAACTACGTACAATTATATAAATTTTCAGCGTAATTTAATAAAATATTTCTTTCAGCACAAATAGTTGTATTTGACGAAATTAAAAAAAAATAAATACAAAAACTATTTCTTGTTCAAAATGTGAATTTATCAATTTTTTTTCATATGAAAAAATTACAATAATTTAAATTAAGTTAATTAAAAATTAATAACACATTTTCATAATTAAATAAATTTTACTCTTAATAAGAAATTCAGTTTATTTGTTAAAGTATGAATTTAAAAAAAATAACTAAAAAGCTTTTAAAAATTTGTCTGAAATATTAAATAAAATAAGAATTATACTTCATCGAACAACCGTATGAATTTACATATTTTTTGCTGTTTTTCACTCGCGTTACGCGTAATTCAATTTTAACTCAATTTTGCATTTAATCAATACAGAGTTTTGAATTATAAGCAAATTAATGCGTTATGTAAGTGAAACACAAAATATAACTAACATTCACATTTTATAAATTTAATTAACTTTACTATTAAATAATTAATGAAGGAATGAAAATTTACAAAAAAAAAAATCAAATTATTTTGATGAAATTCTCAAAAAACATAATTAATCATGAAAGTTAATTAATTCTTGACATGGAATGAGAGAATTCAGCCTCAAAACTGAACCGAAATACATTTGATTTCAAACGCGCCCCCAAAAGTTGCGATCCGTTCATCCACCTCCATTCATTATTAAAATCAGCGCACTTTATGCAAACGTCCCTTTTTTAATTAACCATTAATATTAATTAACTTATTCGAAATAAGTACATATTTATTTTACATCATGTATAAAATCAAAATCATGAATTTGGACTAAAAGAAAATTATTTGTACCTGAATATCTTGGAAATAATATTGTAACAATATGATATTTAGTGTGGTCATAAAATATTAAATTACAAACGAAATTTTGCAAATATATTAAAGAGAAACATAGATTTATTGCCCCAATAATAACGGTTTATTTGGTCTAAAACTAAATTATGAATATTTTATATTTTTAATTTAAATTTTTTGTTGATAATAAAGCAACTAAACTGAAACTTTGTATAAATTTATTGATTGGTAGTAAATTGAATTACCTGAAATTCTGAAAACCGATTGAAGTTTCGGTAGGCGTCACTAAAGGATAACAGTATTATACCGAGAACCGATATTTCAATAACGCACTCGTAAATTTTTTTCTACGAAAATACGAATGGATTTAACTGAAGCATTTTTAGTTATCTTTATTTTTTTCTTGAAATGAATGTTTGTAAAATTGCTGGAAATTATAGTTTTTTGATTATAGAATGTTTAATTTAAATTAATTGTTTGCTTGTGGTCGTCCGGTGGTTGGAGGAAGTTGTGAGATTGCTTGTCGGATGCTGGATGCAGCCGAGTGGCTAAAGTTCACGCGTCCATGGGAACTTCCCTTGTTGATTACACCTGCTAAAAACGGGCTTCGTCGTTGCTAAGATGCAATTAATTTGCGTTAGAACCGAGGAAAATTACACCGTTTTATTTACACGTTACACTTTGTGTTTGCGCCAAACGTTTTAATATTTTTTTAGTAAGTTTAAAATTAAAATGAGATGTTTTAATTTAAATTTACATTCATTCAATAACATAAATTATATAATTGTTAGGGAAATACAAATTATAAAACAGAAAATTTTTAAGAAATTTCCATGAAAAATATTTTTACTTTGAAAATTTCATTTTCTAATTTATGACACAATATATACAAAATTAAATAATTTTATTTACTTCTGAAGAAATATAATTTTGATTCTGTTGATGAAAATTAAATAATTATGAATTTAATAAAAACCAAAAATAATTTCTACTAAAAAGGATTAATTAAAAAATCTTTAATAAATTTGCAAAATTAAAATTTTTCTATGATAATTTTTTTCTAATTTATGACACAATAAATACAAAATTAACTAATTTTGTTTCGTACTAAAGAAATCTAATCAATTTTCATAAGAAGTTATGAGTTTTTCACTGAAATCAGGAAAATTTGTACAACATTTTTTATAATAAATATTAATGAATGATCAAATATTTTTATTTTAAATAACTTTTATAATTAGTATTATTAAGATTTTTGTAAAATGCAGCATCGGAAGAAACGCATTACTTCCTCCCATAATGTTTCTGCGTTTTGTAAAGTTGCCAGCGAATTATTTCCAAGAGCATGCAGACTTTCATTCGCGCTGCATACAAAAAAAATAACCAGAACAAAAAGCTAAATGTTTATGCATGACCGCAATAATATCTCTTTTTTGTTGTTCATTTGCATACGTTTGTTAGGATTTCAATTACCGAGTATAACGGAAAGTATTTCCTAATTACCAAAATTAATGAAAAATTGTTAAAACTTGCTGTGGAAAACTTTCATAATTGGATGCGTTTTTTCATCTACATCTTCATTAAAATTAAGTATCGATTTTCTAGTGCTTGAAGAGATTGAAGAGATTCATGAAAATTTTGAAAATGTTGCAAACAATTTTGAAAAGGTTGTTGCAGGTAGAAAAGAAAATATGAGTTTTTGAAGGAAAGGGATTTATTGGCGGTAATAAAATTAAACTATTTAGTATATAAGTTGAGGATCGGGTTGTCATCTTCATCAGTTGCTCGTGCTTCGTGTTCAGTAAACTTCTTACTTCTTTAGTTTGAACATTCCACATTTCTGTTGTAAACATGTGCTACTTTAAAAGAGATGACGAAGTCGATCCTATTCTTCCCTACAACTTACAAAAGTCGGCTGCCTACGAATATGAACTTGAGGAGGACACCGACGAATCCGAAGACGAAGACGAATCCATGGAATCTTCCGGTTACGATGTGTTCATTATTCGAGGTGTACCTATAGAGGAGGCAAACCAAAGTTATGTTTTGGCATACGAGTACGATGATGGGACAGTGGAATATCCTCAGATGGTTGTGGAAGAGGGCTACGCCGAGGACCAAGAGGAAGTATCCGATGACGAAATGGAAATAGAACATGAAAACGCTGTGCAATATATAAGCGATTCCGAAACTGAAACTAGCGATGAGTTTGAAGAAGATTCAGTTTATGGTTTGTAAATTCTAAGCGTTACTTATTAGCAGTTAATTGTGAATACATTCTCTTCAAAATTTTTTCTTTTCCGTTTTTTTAATGCAGATCCATCAGATTTAACTTTTGTAAATATATAATATGTAAATATATTTATTTAAATAAACAAATTATTTTTTTGAAATTGTAAATTTAAAGTTTTATTTTTGTGTACTGAATTGATTGATATGATATGAATCGACGAAATACATCAGATTCGATGCAATACGTTCCGACGAACTGTCGAAAATTCGACGGGTCGTGACCGATATAGCTGTTGGGTAGAAAATTGCATCTGATTTTGTTACATTAGATTCCGTTGAGGCGACGTCACGTATATTTCAAAATCCCCACTGAAAATCCGTCACACAGTTTCTTATCAATAGGTGGTCTTACTTTATCTTCCGAATCGTCTCCGGTTTAAAACTGGAATCAATAACTTCCAAACCAAAAAATGCAGAAATGTTTTATTCAAATATATATATAAATATGGATGCAACTATATTTTTATAATATCCGCAGATTTGGCAAAAATTCAATGAGAATTTTATGTTATAGATTTTATGTTTTGTGAACAGTAATTTTATTCTTAATATATAATAATTTACAATTAATTTAAAATAGATTTAAGTTTGACATCAGTAGTAAGAAAAATACGAGTTATTTGATTTTTTATAACTATTTCAAGTTAAAAATAATAATAAGTTAATAATAATAAAATTAAAGACTATAGTTTTAGCTTCAATTTACATATTTAGTGATTATTGTATCGTTTTTTATTTTCGAGTAATTCAATATAATCTAAGGGCAGTTAATTTTCAATCGATTTTTAGAAATTTTCAACTTTCATAATTAATTCCAAGAAAATTTTTAATCTCCTGAATTTTTATATTGAATAAAATTAAAGTCAATAGTTTTAGCTTCAATTTGTATATTTAGACATTATTATGATCCTTTTTATTTTCGAGATGTCCAATAAAATCTAAAGTCACATAATTTTCAGTAAATTTTTATCATTGTTTCAAGTTTCATAATTTATAACAAGAAATTTTTGAATCTCCTGAATTTTTATATTGAATAAAATTAAAGTCTATAGTTTTAGTTTCAATTTGCATATTTAGTCATTTTTGTTCGCTTTTTTATTTTCGAGATATTCAATAAAATCTAAGAACACTTTATTTTCAGTCGATTTTTTTAACTATTTCACAAAGAAATTGCGTGTTTTTTGAATAATTAAATATAAATAGATTAAAGTCTACAGTTTTAGCTTTAATTTGCATATTTACTCATTATTGTGCCTTTTTTTGTTTTCGATATATTTAATAAAATCTAAGGGCAGTTCAATTTTAGTCGATTTTTGTAATTGTTTAAAATCTCCTGAATCTTTATATTAAATGAAATAAAAGTCTATAGTTTTAGTTTTAATTTGCATATTTAGTCATTATTGTGCCCTTTTTTGTATACAAGATATTCAATAAAATTTAAGAACACTTAATTTTCAGTCGATTTTTCTAATTCTTTCAAGTTTGATAATTAATTATAAATAAATATCGAATCTTCTGAATAATTAAATTGAATTAAATTAAAGTCTATAGTTTTAGCTTCAATTTGCATATTTAGTCATTATTGTGACATTTTTTGTTTAGGAGTAATTAAATAAAATCTAAGCTTACTTCATTTTCATTCGATTTTTATGACTGTTTTAAGTATCATAATTAATTACAAGAAAATTGCGAGTTTCCTCAATAAATAAATAACATGAAATTAAAGTTCATAGTTTTAGCTTCAATTTGCATATTTAGTCATTATTGTATCATTTTTTGTTTTCGAGTAAATCAATAAAATCAAAGAGAAGTTCATTTTCATTCGATTTTTATATCTGTTTTAAGTTTTATAATTAATTACAAGAAAATTTAGAATCTTCTGAATATTTATATTGAACGAAATGAAAGTCTATAGTTTTAGTTGTAATTTGCATATTTATTCATTATTTTGCTCTTTTTTGTTTTTGAGATATTCAATAAAATCTAAAGTCACTTCATTTTTACTCGATTTTTGTAACTGTTTCAAGTTCCATAATTAATTACAATTTCCTGAAAAATGAAGTAGAATGAAATTAATGTTTATAGTTTTAATCATTATTTTGTCTTTTTACGTTTACGAGTAATTCAATAAAATCTTAATTTTCTATCAATTTCAAGTTTGATAATTTATTCTAAAGAAATTACGAGTGTCCTGAATAAATAAGTAAAATTACATTAAAGTCTATAGTCATAGCTTCATTTTTTCTTTTTATTTATTTTTGTATCATTTATAATTTTTGAGTTATTTCATAAAATCTAAAAAAATTTTTTTTGCACATTCAAATTTTACAGTTTCTAAATTTAATTTACATATTTAAAATTTAGTTTTCGAGTAATTCAATAAAATGTATACATTCTTCAATGATTTTTTTGTTAATTCATTTGAAAATTGTAGAAAAATAATGAAAAATACCTGACGATATGTTATTTAATAATCCTTCCCTTTTTCTGGTCACATCAACGATCAATCTTCATTAGGTTTCTTTTCATTGGAACGTCCGTCCCATTGTTTTAAGATGTGGCAATTTTTCTTGCGCACCTTTTGTCGCCCAGAACAATTGAAACGCGAGCCCCATTTTACCTCCACCCCGCAGGACCGAAACCCATCCCTCGATCGGCGACCATTGTTCACGCTAATCCTTTTCGCGCTATCTGCTCCAGCGATACGCCACAATGGATTCAATTGTTTTCCGCCGACCTGGATGATAGAGAGAGAGAGAAAAAATTAAATAAAACAGTGTTTGTGTTACTGGCAAAAAGAAAATGATGATAATTAAAGCAAAACGGGAATATCGAAACCGCGATTGGAAACAGCCGCCGCTGCAGCAAGGATTTAATTACTTTGCTTTTTTGATCTCGTCGAAATATGTTTGGTTTGAAACATTTGAACTTCATAAATGTATTCTAGTTAGCTTTGCTCTGAAAATTAAACAAAAAAATGATTGAAACAAAATGAAACCTTTCAAAAATTCGTTACTGAAATTAATTAAATGAAATAAAGAAGTAATTCACTGATATTGAAAATATTTCATACATTTTGTAATTATAATTTGAATGAAATATCTAAAATAATTAAAGAAATTTATAAAAAAACATATTTTTTTTATTTTAACATATTTATGAATGTGCCATAAAATAATGAATATTTTCTCAAATAATCAAAGTTATGATTTGATTCAAACGTTTCAAAGTGATAATAATTCGTAAAAATAATTAGTAATAATTAATTATAGCTGTGATGTTTGTAACTTAGTTTCTATTTGCTGTGTAAGTGCATGCAAAGGCTTTACGATCATTCGGGGAAGCAGGTGTTATCATTAACACGTGTATTGCAGTAATGCAGCCCCAGAGAAAGATTAAGGTGAGGTCAATCCATCAAACAGGTTTTATTGACTATACATCCATTTACTACCTAGTAATAACAAGATTAATTGCATTGCAACTCAATTGCACATTACATTGTGGTTTAGTAATTATGAAATTTTTAATTTTTGTATAGTAGAATTTACAATAATTTACATCAATTCAATTATAATTTAGAAAATATCACGTTTTTAATTCAAGGAAATTAATGAATTATTTTAAATTTGAATTCAAGAAAATTTAGAAAATATCATGTAATTACTTTATATTTGAATATTTAGTAAAATATTTTTTATTATTTAAAAATAATGGTACTTTATTTGTGAATTCCGTTAAATTGAGGAAAAAGAATTAAAAAGTTTTAAAATATACTTTGTTTTGAAATATTTATTGAAAATTTAAAAAATATCAAATTTTGTAAATTGTAATTACTTTATATTTGAATATTTAGTAAATTCGTGGAAATGGATGGAAAATTCCAAATATTTTTTATTATTTTAAAATAACTGTACTTAATTTTTGAATTTCCGTCGAATTGAAGAAAAATAAATAAAAAGGTTATAAAATATACTGGAATTACTTTATTTTTTTAAATATTTATTGAAAGTACGTAAAATTCAATTTAAATTTTGTAAATTGTAATTATTTTATTTTGAATATTTAGTAAATTCGTGGAAATGGATTGAAAAATAAAAACATTTTCAGATTGTAAAATTTTATTTGTCAATTTCCATCGAATTGAGGAGAAATAATTAAGATTTAAAAAAATATACTGGATTTACTTGATTTTGAAATATTTTTTGAAAGAACGAAAATTTTTAAGTTTTAAAAACTTTATTTTATAATTTTCATTCAATTTTGTTCATAAATTACTTAATTTTTAAATTTTGTTTAATTTTATGAAAAATAATAAGAAATTTTAGAAAATATTAAGTATTTTAAACTTGATTATTGAATTAATAAAAATATATGGAAAATTTGAAAAGTATCAAATTTTGTGTATTGTAAAAACATTATTTCAGAATTTTTATTGAATTTATAAAAAATTATGCAAAATTTAGAAAAATTATTTTATTTATGAATATTTATTTAATCGATGGAATTTATTGATTTTATGGAAATGAATGAAATATTGATAAAATATAAATTTTATGAACTGGATTTACCTTAATTTTCAATATTTATTGAATGGTTGAAAATTGATGCAAAAATTTAAATTTTAACTGGATTTTCTTTATTTGAAAATATTTACGGTATTGATTAAAATTAATGGAAAATTTATAAAATATTAAATATATTATTAAATTTGTAAATTTTCATGATTTTATGATTGTAAAATGTTAAATATTTTTTTTGTATATTTGAATTATTTTACATTATTAATTTGGTCGAGCGGATTAATTGGACGAATAGCGACGTCCAATTTATTATACCCGTAGATAACGCATATTGTGTTCGAATAATTCAAGGGCTTTCACCTCAACAAGTGATCACTCTCATCTAAAATCGAGTAGAATATGCGGAATGCAACCCTTAACCCCAATCATTATTGATGCTGCCGGAATTTCAATAACACCGCTACTAAATGCTAATTAAATTACCTATAGTTTGCTCGACATTTCATCAAAAAAATAATAAATCAAAATTCATATAAATTTTAGAACAAAATTCTTCATATAAAATTAATTAACTTCAACGTCCAATCATAAAATAAATTTATAAATTGTTAATAATTTTACTAAAAAAAGTGCTTGAATATAATTAAATTATATTTTTTTTAAAATGCATTTAATAATGTGAACTGAAGAGCGGCGGAATTGCATCGAACATGGAGCTGCGACAAGGCAGCGAGAAAATCGAATTATGAAGTTACTTTTATAAACAAACCCAATGTTTATCTTCTGCGCAATTTCCTTTGCAAAATACACTTTATATTTGCCTTTCAGCTGCAATTAGCAGCTTATTTTCTTTACTATTAATACAATAATTCATCATCAAAATAATTGCTTTCTGTTTTCATAATTAATTGGTTTATAATATATAGAAATATCTATAATTTCTATGTTGTAACAGATTTAAACTTTGTAAATATTAATGGTGATTCCATTTTTTTATGTGTGCGTGGAGGAGAGAGCCATCATTTTTAGTATTCATCGTTGCAAATTGCCATCCAACGAGTGAGAGTTCTTGTGCATTTTTCAGCAGCTGAAACTCGAAACAGCAATCAGGTCTCAAGCATACTGAATGTTCTGTCCATTTTTGATTATATTAGCATGGAATGATACATCGATTTTTCAACTGAAAACACAAATATTGTGTTTTAAACAGAAATATAAACCGTGTTTATATTACATTAAAACATTTGCTTTAAACAACAAAATTACTAATTTCACAAAGAAAAAAATTGTGATATAATAATTAAAATGTCAATCTGTTCTATTCGAGTAATTTACTATTTCAAGTGCAATTTGCTAAACTTTCATTAATTCTCTAAGCATTAATTAACATTTGGACGGCGTTCGCATCGATACGAATTAAAGCGGGAGCCGCAAAGTTTAATTAGTAAAACTCCTTCACTCACTGTACATAAGTTGAGCAAAAATAAACATCTCCGAATTGCGTTAGTTAATAAAATACTCAGCGATTGACGAGAACAAAGTTGAATATTAATTCGAACGAGTTTACTATCAATTTTCGCTCCGTAAATCAATTTACTAAAAATTGCATTTAATCCACTTTAAGAGTGCAGTTTCATCATTTATTAAATATTCCTTTATTTCTGTTGGACAAGCATAAATATTAAGAGAAAAAGTGGAGTTTAAATAATATTTTAAATCGTTGTTAAATTATCAATGCGAACGTTTCCACGGACGGTTTAAGCCCCTTTTGTGAAGGGGTCCAATTCGTTCGGGTCGTGCGGTTTTCGTGGAGACATTCAATGCAAATTGTCCTGAATATTGTCCGTTTTAGAATTAGGCTCTCACGTTTCTTTATCGCACGATTTCCCGGCGTTGCGTAACGCTCAACTAATAACAATGAGCTCTGAATACACTAACTGTTACGTGTTATTTAGATTTGGGTACATTTTATGGTGTTTTAACGATCAATTAAGAAACTTAAACTTTGAGCAATATCTAAACTCAAAGTTATAGATAAATCTTGATATTTTGTGTAAATATGAAACGATACAATAATGACTTAATATACAAGTTATATAATTATTTGTAATTAATTGTTAAACTTGAAATAGTAAAAAATTTGGTCTTAAAATGAAGCGACTTTAGATTTTATTGAATAACTCAAAAATTAAAAACGATACAATAATGATCAAATACACAAATTGAAGCTAAATATATAGAATTTAATAATATCCTATTTACGTATTTGCAAGTTTTTTAAATAAGTTGTTAAACTTGAAATAGTTAAAAAATTGTTCTAAAAATGAAGCAACATTAGATTTTATTGAATAACTTAAAAAATAAAAACGATACAATAATGACCAAACATGCAAATTAAAGCTAAATATACAGGTTACAATAATATCCTATTTCCGTGTTTGTAAGTTCTATGATTTTTTTATAATAAATTATTAAACTTGAAATAGTAAAAAAATTGGTCTCAAAATAAAGCGACTTTAGATTTTATTGAATAACTCAAAAATTAAAAACGATACAATAATGACCAAATACGCAAATTGAAGCTAAATATATAGGATACAATAATATCATATTTCCGTGTTTGTAAGTTACATGATTTTTTTCTAATAAATTTTTAAACTTGAAATAGTAAAAAAAATGGTCTCAAAATAAAGCGACTTTAGATTTTATTGAATAACTCAAAAATTAAAAACGATACAATAATGACCAAATACGCAAATTGAAGCTAAATATATAGGATACAATAATATCATATTTCCGTGTTTGTAAGTTACATGATTTTGTTCTAATAAATTGTTAAAATTGAAATAGTAAAAAAATTGGTCTTAAAATGAAGCAACATTAGATTTTATTGAATAACTTAAAAAATAAAAACGATACAATAATGACCAAACATGCAAATTAAAGCTAAATATACAGGTTACAATAATATCCTATTTCCGTGTTTGTAAGTTCTATGATTTTTTTATAATAAATTATTAAACTTGAAATAGTAAAAAATTTGGTCTCAAAATAAAGCAACATTAGATTTTATTGAATAACTTAAAAAATAAAAACGATACAATAATGACCAAACATGCAAATTAAAGCTAAATATACAGGTTACAATAATATCCTATTTCCGTGTTTGTAAGTTCTATGATTTTTTTATAATAAATTATTAAACTTGAAATAGTAAAAAATTTGGTCTCAAAATAAAGCGACTTTAGATTTTATTGAATAACTCAAAAATTAAAAACGATACAAAAATGACCAAATACGCAAATTGAAGCTAAATATATAAAATTTAATAATAAAATATTTGCGTATTTGTAAGTTAAATATATATTTTTTAATAAATTGTTAAACTTGAAATAGTTAAAAAATTGTTTTCAAAATGAAGCTACTTTAGATTTTTTTGAATAACTCAAAAATTAAAAACGATACAATAATGACCAAACATGCAAATTAAAGCTAAATATATAGGATATAATAATATCTTATTTCCGTGTTGGTAAATTATATGATTTTTTGCTAATAAATTATTAAACTTGAAGTAGTAAAAAAATGGACTCAAAATAAAGCGACGTTAGATTTTATTGAATAACTCAAAAATTAAAAATGATACAATAATGACCAAACATGCAAATTAAAGCTAAATATACAGGATACAATAATATCATATTTCCGTGTTTGTAAGTTATATGATTTTTTTCTAATAAATTATTAAATTTGAAATAGTAAAAATGAAGCGATTTTATTGAATAACTGAAAAATAAAAAACGATACAATAATGACCAAATATGCAAATTAAAGCTAAAACTATAGGGTTTAATATAATCATAATGATTTATTTCAAAAGTTTAAAAAATGTAAAAAAAAATCAATTTATTTTTTTATCTTGCAAAAAGTGACAATTTTGGTCTGATTAAATTACTCGATTATAAAAAACGACAAAATACAGTTTCAATGTGCAAATTAAAGGAAAATAGATATATTTTAATATGTTTATAAATGATTATTTTCATATTTTGTAAGATTTACAACAAAAATATTAAAAAATGTCCTTTATAAGTAAGTAAGGAATTTTCAAGGTTTAAATTACATTCTGCGTTTGGAATGTACGAAATTCCTTATTTTTTCTTGTTGCAGTTATTTTGATATAAAAATTCCATTTATGGTCATGCATGAAATGCGAATATAATGAAGTGCACGTTCGGATTTCCAATTGCCTGAATTAATCTTGAGTTTAAATTCAAAGCGACAAGCGACAAATTACACGATTTATATTACGTTACGAGTAAAAAAAAAAAGTAAATTATGTAAGATTATTCAAAGTCGAATTTTAAGTAGATTTAGCAGTCATAAATTGAGGGATTTGCTTAATGGAATTTTGATTCGTTTTTGTAAATTGTAAAAATATTTGTTTGTATTTATTCGTTTGGATTAATGGAATTGTATTTAAATTAATGGAACAATCATTGTTTGCTTTATTGCTGTATCATAATAATTCGTATTATTTACTCATTAAAATCCATAAAGCATTTATGTATGTCGGGAATTCTGTTCAAATTTTCAATTAAATAACTTGGAATAAAACAATAATGCATGAAATATAACACTTTCGGATAAACAAAATTTGCATTCATATAGTTATGTAACAAGCACACAAGATGTGCACTTTATCATGGTCGTAAATTAAATAGCACTTAGGGGAAATAAATCAAGGTAGAAAAATGGTTTGAGCGTTTAGTAAAATGAAGCGAAGACGAGCGCTTCTTGGATGAGGGAATGTATTTATGAAAATTCCAGTTAGTAGACTAGCGGATAAATTGCCGTCATATTGCAGAGTTCCAAGCTTGGCACATTTTGCTTAATTAAAAATTGATTTATGCGTTCTTAATTCACTCTTTAATATACTTTACGTCTATAATGTGTTTAGATGTATAAATAAAAAATAAATATATATTTGATAAAATTCTTCTTCTGATGATTATTGTGTGTTTAGATTTTATTAAATTACTCAAAAACTAAGAATGGTACAATAAAAAATAAATATGTAAACTAAAGCTAATAATGTAGGTTTCAATATAATTATAATTGCTTATATGTGAATTCCTTAATTTTATTATAATTAATTTTTAAATTTGAAAGTATCAAAATATGTGTTTATGTTTTATGGATTTACTCCAAAATTAAAAACTTTATAACAATGATTAAATATGCAAATTAAAGCTGAGACTATACAGTTTAATATGATGATAATGGTTTATTTATGACTTCTATATTTATTTTGTAATTAAATAAATTAGTTGTAATAAAAAAGATAAATTTGGTCTGAATATGACGTGAGTTAAAATTTTATTGAATTACTCGAAAATTAAAAACGATACAATAATAACTATATATGAAAACTAAAGCTAATAATATAAGTTTTAATATGATCATAATTGCTTATATATGAATTCCTTAATTTTATTATAACTAATTTCAAAATTTGAATGTTTGAAAAAATTGTGTATGTTTATATTTTATTGATTTACTCCAAAATTAAAAACGATACAATAATGAATAAACATGTAAATTAAAGCTGAAACTATACAGTTTCATATGATAGTAATATTTTATTTGTGATTTCTGTATTTATTTTGTAATTAAATAAACTAATTGTAAAAAAGTGATAAATTTGGTCTGAAAATGACGTGTCCTTAGATTTTATTAAATTACTCGAAAAATAAAAACGATACAATAATGACTAAATATGTAAACTACAGCTAATAATATAGGTTTCAATATAATTATAATTGCTTATATGTGAATTCCTAAATTTTATTATAATTAATTTTTAAATTTAAAAGTTTGAAAATATTGGGTGTGTTTAGATTTTATTGATTTACTCGAAAATTAAAAACTTTATAATAAAGACAAAATATGCAAATTAAAGCTGAAACTATACAGTTTTAAATGATAGTAATGGTTTATTTGTGATTTCTGTATTTATTTTGTAATTAAATAAACTATTAGTAAAAAAATGATAAATTTGGTCTGAAAATGACGTAAGCTTAGATTTTATTAAATTACTCCAAAATTAAAAACGATACAATAATGACTAAATATGAAAACTAAAGCTAATAATATAGACTTTAATATGATCATAATTTATTATATGTCAGTTCTTTATTTTATTTGGTAATTAATTGTCAAACTTAAAATTTTGAAAAAATTGTTTAAAGAAAAATATATTTTTTTAAATCAAAACTTAATATTATTAATTCGTTCATATTTGATTTATATAATTTTTATAACATTACATTTCTGTGAATTATAATAAAGATGGTACGTTGGGACAGGATTTCAATTAATCGAAGTTCTCCGTACAATTTAATCAATGCTCTCGTTAGCAGCAATTCCATCAAATTAAATTCTTGCGAGCATAATTTAGCGGAAGACGTGTGTTTGAGGGATATGAAGCGTTTTCTATTATTAAAACAAGTAATGCGGCCGATACAGCTCCGAAGGGGATTCCCCTACAACGCCCTTCGGGAGGGTTTATAAAGAATTTAATGTGGATACCCCCCTGCCACTCAGGAATATTATATACGCGACGCTCCGAGAAAGCCGCACGAAAAAATCTCTTCCTTCCTTCACATCCGACATCCTTCCTTCGCAATTACAACTCTACCCTTTGTATCAAAAAAAAAAACATCCTTATTATTATTATCATCATCATCATTTCTATTATTTTTTTTTTGTAAGGAAACGTTAATTAAGGTTGGATTTATTTAATGTGGAACATCAATTATCTGCGGATGATTTTAGGGGATTTTTTATTTTATTTTCGAATTCTATACGCGCCGCGACATTAGGGTTCAAAAGGAGCGAAGTGCATCATCGCTTCGCTCCGGAGAACGTGGCCTTAATTGCCGCGGAAAGTAATGAAAACCGCGTCGAGAATGAGGCGAACTATTAATTACAGGCTCACACTTATTGTCTCTAAATTACCAACCCAATTAGACGACACAATGGATATATCATTGGTTCACATAAAAATTATCCATCTATTATTTTTTTTTCTTTAACAATTCCTCTCTTCTGCACTCAGAGAATTCAGTCATTATGTTGATCTCTCTCCCATTTCCATAAAACGGAATATGAATTTCCAGATTTACATTTTATATAAACCTCACGCCAAATTTAATCCGAATTTTAATTTACATACAACTAAAAATAAACATACATTTTTTTATACGAATACAAATTATTTTTTTATTTACATTGTAAAATTAATCATTTTATTCGGTTTTCGGAAAAATTTGGATTTTGCTTGTTAAGATTACAGATTTTATTTTATAATATTTGCAAAATATTTTCAATTAATTTCATTTACATTATTTTTTCTGTAATATTTGCAAACTTTTCAGGTAATTTATTTCAGTTGATGTATTTCATTAGCATAAAGTAGAATATGAATTGCAAATTTACATTTGAAGCTAGATTTAATCCACATTTATATTTAGCATATTTTACACAACTAAAAATAAATTTTACAACTTAAACCATAATTTATTAACTAAATTTAAAATCACTCAAACTTTCTAAATTGATTATTTTATACAATTAAAAATAAATTCTTGATTTATTTATTACTAAATTTCAGGACAAGTTTTCAAATAAATTTGGCCCGAGGAAAGCACATAAAAACTGATATATGTTTCAGAAACATCGTCATAATCCAAATAAGACTCGTAATAATATAAAACGAGATTTTCATTACCATAATCATATTTCATCCAAAATATGAATTACTGTCGTATAATATTTATAAGCTCATATAAAATTTCGTTTATATTATATTATAAAAATCGAACACCTGCACTTGCAGCTGCGTTTAAACAATCCTTATTTGGGCACGAAATTAGTGCGTTTCGCAAAAATCAATAAAAATTAGGCGATTGTGCGTGTGAATCAGCTGCAGCTGCGTATGCCGAACGCTATTCACCAAAACTATTTTCTTAAAACTTATTATTTTCCAAATTCTCAAAAATATTAAATTTGATTTATTTTTACATAAATATTATTACATTTATTTAATTAAATTATTAACTTTTTATTACGTTTTGTTACTTGCATTGAATCATGTAAATGTGACATATTGTTATTTAATTTAATGCATTTTAAAATTAAATGAATGTAATACAAAATTAGCGTTCAATAAGATAAATAATTGTAAATAGTACATTTCACTTTACACATTAAAATTATTTATTATATCAAGATTTATTAGAGAAAACATTTACATAAATATAATAAAATATTTATTAAAAATTTAAACGTTGCATTAATTTAAATAATTTTATTTCAATTATAATTTTTGTACTGATTACCGAAAAATCGTTTTATATATTAATTTAGTTAATTTTTATTTGAAACAATTCCGACATAAAAATTATGCGATGAGAAAGTAATAAAAATGAGATTATTTATAAAAAATTGAACACCTGCACTTGCAGCTGCGTTTAAACAATCCTTATTTGGGCACGAAAATAGTGCGTTTCGCAGAAAGCAATAAAAATTAGGCGATTGTGCGGGTGAATCATCTGCAGTTGCGATTGAAAAATATTTTATTAAACTTATTATTTTTCAATTTCTCAAAAATAATAATTTGTATTTCTTTTAATATAAATATTATTACATTTTTTTAAAATAAATTATTAACATTTCATTATGGTTACTTGCATTGATTAATGTAAATGTGAATTTTTAAAAACTTAATGTAATTCAATATTTCTTTAAATGACAAATCGCATTTTTTATATTAAAATTATTTAACTTGGTAGAATTACAAAATTGAGTAATTTCAAAAAGCATTATTTGCCAAGTGACTTATAGAAGTACTCGTTCGTTGAAATAAAAATAAGCTATTTAAACGCTTATCGAAACTTAGCAAGTAATTAAATTAAATAAAATAGTAAATATTGTAATTAATAATTCATTAATAAAAATTATAAATGATTTCGTATATTTACGGATTATTTAATTTATATTGTACTGTTTCGCTAAATTTTAATTAAAATGAAAATAATAAAACGATAGAATAGTATTAAAAATTGAGAGATTACCGAAAAATCAATTTATATATTAATTTAGTTAATTTTTATTTAAAGCAATTCCAACATAAAATTTATGCGATAAGAAAGTAATAAAAATGAGATTATTTATAAAAATGGAACACCTGCACTTGCAGCTGCGTTTAAACAATCCTTATTTGGGCACGAAAATAGTGCGTTTCGCACATATGATAAGAATTGTAATAAATATTAAACAAATATTTGAAATGCATGAAAAGTGTATTTTACGCGTTTCGATTCTAATAAATTGAAATTTCTAAATTATTTTGGAACAATTTTTTGAAATAGAAAACCTATTTGACAATAATATATTTTTGTCTTTAGTCAATAAAATCATTTATTTTGTTAAGATTTGCTACATATAATAATTATAGCACTACAAATAGCTTAAATTTAAACTATTTCTTGAACGATATTTGCAAAATATTCTCTGATTAGGAAGAAATAACACAATTATTTAATTAAAATTAATCATAAAATGGCTGTTTATAAAAACAAAAAATTACTGCGCTAAACCAATTGAAAATGGATCATTTTCTTGACGATTTTCGATTGCGTTTAGTTTCTGCATCTATTGAGTGAAATCTATTCTATTTTAAAAACAATCACTGAATTTCCAGATTTACATTTTATATAAACCTCACGCCAAATTTAATCCGAATTTTAATTTACATACAACTAAAAATAAACATACATTTTTTTATACGAATACAAATTATTTTTTTATTTACATTGTAAAATTAATAATTTTATTCGGTTTTCGGAAAAATTTCGGATTTTTGGCAAATTTTCAAGAACTCTACAATATTAATAATTTGCTTGTTAAGATTACAGATTTTATTTTATAATATTTGCAAAATTGATATATTTTCAATTAATTTCATTTACAACTTTTGAGGTAATTTATTTCAGTTGATGTATTTCATTAGCATAAAGTAGAATATGAATTGCAAATTTACATTTGAAGCTAGATTTAATCCACATTCATATTTAGCATATTTTATACGACTAAAAATAAATTTTATAACTTAAACCATAATTTATTAACTAAATTTAAAATCACTCAAATTTTCTAAATTGATTATTTTATACAATAAATTCTTAATTTATTTATTACTAAATTTCAGGACAAGTTTTCAAATAAATTTGGCCCGAGGAAAGCACATAAAAACTGATATATGTTTCAGAAACATCGTCATAATCCAAATAAGACTCGTAATAACATAAAACGAGATTCTCATTACCATAATCATATTTCATCCAAAATATGAATTACTGTCGTATAATATTTATAAGCTCATATAAAATTTCGTTTATATTACACAAATCACAATTAATTTATACAATAATAAAATATGATAAATTCCAAAAAAATCTTGATTTATTTATGAACAAAATTAAATGGCATCAAAAGAAGAAATATTAATCAAAATTTTTTTTTTATATTTTTTTTTTTTCATTAATCTGTATAAGTCCATTTTTTTTTGATAAATCTACTTAGATTAAAATACTTCAAAGAGCTTAGATACTCAAAGGATGACTGAAACTCCATTTATGAAATGAGTTCTAATTAATACTGAAAATTATTCATCTTTCATGTAAGAATTATAAATAAATTTAAGATCTATTTATAATTAAAGTAATGAATCTTGTTGAGTATTTAGTGTGAATTCAATTAATAAACTATGGAAATGTTTAGCACTCAACGAATGTTTTTGCTGCGGATTTAGCGAAATCCCCGATAATTACGTTAAGCGAATAAAGTACATTTTCGTGTAATACAAACTTGTTGTTTTAATACGTAAATCGATTCCGTTCGATTGCATTAACTTTAATTCATGTTTAGATTGATTGCGCGAATATCCAATAACATTTTTTTTTACGTAATTTTCAGGAAAGTATTTTTTTACTGTGAGAGGAAAAACTCCGCGTTTCATTTACTGAATGGTTTCGGGACATAAGGGGGAGATAAAAACGTGGATGTTGTGCATCTTCTGTTCTTCGTCCGCATGAAAGGACGATAGGATGCGTTTCAAAACTGACTGAGGTTGCCTGCATTTTACGTAATGGAAACCAACTCGCATATGCATAGTTCTAATACCACGAGAATCCTTCGCGCCGTGTCGTGGGAAAACTTTATGTTATATAAAATGCCCGTTTGAATGCACGCTCAGCTTTACTATTTTTTTTATTACGTAATGCGTCTCATTCTTGCGTTGTTACTTGCAATAAACGTATTGTAATTTTGAATAATTTAATCAAAATTAATTCATTTCAAACTTTAAAAAAATTATAAATTTTTATTTGGTGGATGCGCCGGGTAATTATAAAAATTAAATAAGATACCAAAACCATGGTTACCAAGTAAATCTTAAAAATGCCTTAGGCAGATATATCCGCCGCTCTTTATTAATTATAAAAAATCTTAGATTACATTTTTTTTACAATTTACCATTTTTTAAAATAATATCTCTATAAAACTGGTGACACTTCCTACGAAATTCAAATGGGATGGATACGTTTCCAGTATAATTCTCGCATAAAAATATCTGGAACGGATAGCGTTATTTTTTCTTCTGTTTACGTAGGAGAATGAATGCTGCAAAGTGATATATTATTCCACATCTTGCATACAAAATGCCTATTTCTTTTTTTTTTACAGCAAGGTCGGATTCTCTTCATCGCTATACAAAATAATAGAGATTTGAAAGCAATGAAATGAAATATAGAAAATTGGAAATTTATTATGATTATTACGTAATATAAAAGTGATTTGTAGTTGTAAACATTTAATAGCGAAAATGTTGTAATAAAATTATTATATTTAAAGGATTGATTGAATTATTACATCAATTTCACTGGAATTTATGGCGATTCTTTGTGGGAACCGCAATCGTTTAATAGAGATTTCGGAGAAAAGATCTTGTAAAAAAAAACGAGCTGATGTTGGATTATGTCCAATAACTGAAGATTTACGATGGAACTTTTACGAGGTGTATGTTATCTTTTCAGGTGGAAAAGTTTGTTTTGCAACAAAAAAATCGATAGATTTTATATATGAGAAATAATATTGATACTTTTTAATTACATTTTTGATATTTTTATTTAAGATTTAATTTTCTTTCATTTTATTACAGTTAGATTCTCTTTATTTGAAGTATTATGAAGAAAAGTAAACTTTCAATAAATTATATAAGATTTTTAGTGTTAGTAAATGTTATTCCATATAAACTGAATCATATGAATTCAGCAACCAAAAAGCATGCATTTTCCTGTGTAGATTTACATTGAATTGCAGTCCACACCTGTTTTCTAGCAATTTCACTTTTATTGCCTCCGTGTTTGAGTGCGTCCTTCTGGAAGCTGAAATGCGGCATATGCCTGAAGTCCTGAAATAATAATCTTCATCGTTGTACATACAATACTGACGAATGGCAGGTGTAATGGATGGGCCACGTACGCAGAAGACAAGAAAACATGGCTCTTCCTGAGGTACGAGTGTATTGAATAAATTACGAGACAAGGTATGTTAAATTCACACTGTTGTAACCATAAGTGCTCGGCTTTTCTGGGACCTGTAAAACAGTTATTCTTCGACTTTGCACGGAATTTTACTTCGCGCCGGCGAATCGATCTTACACGAACCCGAACTTTGTATGTACATCAACATGTGCAATGTGTCTGCATAGTAAATTTGTTTCAACCAATATAAACTTCGATTGTACAGATGCTTTACACTGAAACCAATTGAAAATCAATTTCAAATTCTTATAAATATCAATATTTCTTAGTTAAAATTTTCATTCTAAAAACTGCAGTTTTGCACATTTCTCATTTAGTAATTAACAATTATTTTTAACGACTCAAAACTCTAATTACTATTTCCTTTTACTACACGTAAAAAAAGAACTGTTTTATTAATGTAGACTTAACCGCTTTTTTTTGTTAAATGTTCCAAGGGGATGCGGAATCTCGCAAATTGATTAACATTTTCATTGTTATTAACAAACTCAATTAGGTTTTTTTTAATGAGGCTGCGTTTAGGCGGAAATTTGAATTTTTTAATATTTCCTGAAGGGGATGGCCATTAAGCAACACGTGGGAAATGGCCGTAAGTGTTTGCCACCGGTCGTAAATTAAAAAGTACACGCAAAAAGAGTGCTCTCCTCTCGTGCTTCTTTTATGAAACTAATAAATCTTCTTGCATACCCTTACACCCGCGCCAACCCATCTGCAAAACTGGATGAAGAAGAAAAAAGTTTGGGTTGAACTACAGTTTTGCTTGTACCGATTTTTTTCTTTCCATCTCTCTCTCTCTCTCTCTCTCTATCTCATCTACTCTGATGGGGGCTTTCTAGCACTTATTTTATTTCATCCACCAAAGTTTAATCATTGAGGGGTGGTGAGGAGGGCGAGGAGAAGGATGAGAAGGACACGGAGGAATCTTTTCGCCGCCACCGCTACTAATGACTCTGGGGCAACTTTTTCGTCGCGGATAACTTTGGAGCATATTAATTCCGCCAACACAAACCTCAAGACACTCAGCATTTCTATCACTTTAATCAATTCTCAACATTAAATACCGAAAAACAAAAATTATATATCAAAAATCAAAAGCAAGCGTTGAAAATTTCTATCATTGTCATATTTTTAAAAAATGACATTTAATTTAAGTCAAAATTATTACAATTTATGCAGAGAATTCACTACCATTTGTATGAAAGACTTGGAAGTATAGAAATTTATATAAAGTGAGATCAAGTTTATGGTAAGTCTTTTCAATTACTTACAAGAATTGTTAAACTCGAAGACAGCATCACCATTTCAAATTAAGGTTAACTAAACAAATTAATATCATTAAAAATAACAGTTTACTTGATCATAATGAAAAATAAAATATTTATTGATAAACATTTTTTTAACTAATTTTTTCATAAATTTAATATTTTCAATGATTTATGATAAATTTCCATAAAAAAAACTGAAGCTTTCAATAGATAGTTTGAGACTTTAGACTTATTTCATTGTGGAAATGAAAAGTTTTGCTGTTTTCGAGTATAGAGGAGACATTTCAATATTGTAACTTTACATTTCCTGAAAAAAAAAACTTATTGAGAGAGCATAGTTTATGTAACTGAGAGAATTAGGGATGTACTCGGATACCAGAAAGGGTTGTGAAATAATTGAATTTGCTATAGCATATTTGACCTCGGGCGATAAATCACGAGTATTTTCCTGTAACGGTAAGTCCCAAGTTTCAACGATGCAATAATGATTTAGTCTCTTTGCTGTATCGATTCCGGGGTTTATTTCCGCAAACTTCTTTGAAACAATACGTGCCTCGACGAGTCGAGGAAAAGAATTTTTATATTTACTTTCTGTAAAGTGGAAAGGATTGAAAGCGAGGCCCTCGCTAAGTGCCCTGCATAAAAATAGATAGGGGTGACATCGTCTGTTCCACTACGAAAATGGATTACCGGATGCAATCAATTTCAGTTTTAAAACTCGGAAAGTTCTAAAGTTATAAAGATTTACTGAATTTTTAATTGCAGCTAGAATATAAAAATTGTAAGTTCGATAATGTTTGTAAATTTTGTTTGTAAAAAAGCTTGAATATATGGAATTCACATAATATTTTTTTTTAGTACAAATTAAAGTTAAATATTACATTATTTATGTACTTGCAAGTATATAAAGTTAGTTAATGTTACTTACTCCAGATGGACAGTAATTCAGGGCTGGAATTATTGTTGGCCAACAATGAAGGCACCGGAAATAACTTTTTGAAATCCTCCTTCTGCGTCCTTTTCTTCTCGAACTAATGCCGAGTTGCCCGGATGGAGATAATAAATTCGAGCGCTCGCCTTTTAATAATCGTAATTTGAAAAGTTACGAACCGAATTAAAGACATTGTCGTGCGCCGCTTTTGATTGCGATTCGGGTGGTTTTTTGGGGGGTTGGGGTGGTAGATTCTTCGTAAATAAAAAGGATGCGGCTCGTCTGGCATTGGCAAGGTCCGAGCCGGAGCCACGCACATAAAAGTCCCACTTGGATATTTACTGTGCGACCAAAACCATAAACGAAACCATCCTCAGATTAGATCCCATCGACTCGCCGTTCATCTTGCACGTCCTCCTTCTTACACTTTTATTTTCTTATTTTATTTGATGGTATTGATTGTCCCTTTGAAGCTTTTATGCGGAATTGGATTTACGCTCCTTGATGGCCATAATATTTGTCAAAAAGGCTTTTCTATTCGAGACCTATTGCAAACATATCATTCCAACGACTGTAATAAACAAACAGTGATAGAAATTTCCAATAAAAGTTTACACAATTTATTGTGATTAATATATTTTCGAAACCAAATTGGATGATTTACAATTATTCACATTTTCCTGAAATGTATCATCAATAAAAACTAAATACTTATTTTTTTGCAACTTTGACCAGATAATTTATAATTATTCCCACGTTTTATTTTCTGATTACTTGTCTATAATTGAATCGTTGAATCATTTTTCCATCTTTGATGATTTTTGAGAAAATTGCTAGAAACTGAATTTTCAAATTACTTTTATTTCCAATTTTTATAAGTAGTTTCATAAATCCGATTCAAGCAATTTCAAGTTATAAAAGTTGTAATAATCATATCTGAGAAAAGTCCACTTAATTTATGCATCGAGAGATATCCGCACGTCTTAAGGATTGATGAATGGTTTCAGGCGACGGCGGTTTTCTGTGATTCATTGCGCCGCGATTTCCCCAGAGTCTTCTATCTTCTGACACAGTTTTTCTCTCTTCGGTCACCGAATCCTTCCACCTTCAAGAATACCTTTAATCTTTAAATTATTTAAACTTAATTGCGGTGCGCTCAAGAGGAGAAACTTCGGCCCTTCGGTCCCTTCCCTTTTCAACTTGTTGCTCGTAGCTTAAGAGCATTAGCCTCGTACAGTATAACTCTGGATTGCGTACTTTCAACTAAATGAATTGCATCCCAATTTATTACTGTTTTTTTATTCAAATTTTTCTGAAACTACTGTTGTTTTTTGGTTGGAAATGTAATCGATCATTGGTGGCAAATATTTGTCCGGCGAAATGTTTCCTCGATTTGTTAAGAGCCGGAGGGGACGGTGGCGTGTTTGCTAAGCGTGGGAGCAAACAGATTTTAATAACTGAAAAACTTCGTCGCTTAAGAAAACTCCTCGCAAACAGGGTTTTCTTGGTTGGAAACGGGATATATCATTTATTAAGCGCGACGAACAAAAGTATCGCGCTGAATATTTGAAACAGAACGGCCGTAAACTCTTTCAGGCTGACCAAATTAGTCTCGACCTGAAAAATGTAAGCAGCAGCAGCATAAAGTATTCCCGTGCACCTTTTCCACGTTCCGTCTGAAAAGCATCCCTCTCTCCGCATTTGTAGCTTTATTGATTCGCCTTTTGTTCCAGGTTCGAAAACGCACGGGCCGTGAGGACAAACTCAGACACCGGAGGAAGAGGAGGAGGAGCAGCACACCTGGGTTTCACTTGGAAGGTGATGTGTGTTGGGGCGTCGCGGTGCTGACGAGGGCCCTTCCGCCGCGATGCATCCCAAAATGGACTGGCTTCTCACATGTCTCCTCGTCCTCGCGCTCGTCGTCCTCCTGGGTAAACAGAGTCCTTTCATTATTCACGACCTCGCCACCTCGTAACTTTCCAATTCTATGGCCATCAATTGCATTTTAGAGTGCAAACCGATCTGCAAGTTCACCGTAGCAATTTGCACACAAAATCCACGCACTCAAACGCGCATCCTAACACACACCACATCCAAATCCTAAAGTTTGCAGGATGCGAAAAAAGGATCCGGCGTTTAATGGCATTTTTATGTCGCTTTTACTTAGATTATCAGTTTTCCTCGCTGCTACGAAGATGATAAAGCGTTCAAGCTTCACCCAGATAAACTATCTACATCCACAATCGTTAAGATCATCAATTTTCAAACACCAAATACGTTTTTCATATAAACGAATTATTATTTTTAATGCATTTGGTTATTTGCATCAAAGTTTTAAAAAAAATTTTTTTTCGTTCCAATTATAATCCCTGCAAATCTATTAATTATCGAACCGGAATAATTAATTAACGTGCGCGAGGCGAAATCCGTTGAACAATAAACCAATATTCCACATTAGTTAATTGATAATTCACTGCACTTGGCCTCATCCGAAAATTACAATTTAAATATTTATAATAATTTCAACATCATATGAACATTCAATTTACTAAATATTTATTAAGAAAATATTTCAATAAAATCATTATTTCGAATTGAAAATATAAATTGACAAGTTTTTACGCATTTATAAAAATCGAAGCTATTTTTATATCTGAATATTTTGTCAGCGAGCCAAATGTATTGGTAGAGAAGTCAATCATCAATTTCGATCAGTGCGCTTTACAAAAGCCTCCTTTCTCTTGATTTATCGATAAGAAAAAAGAATGAAAAGAATTTTCAACGGAAATTAAATTTCAATGTAAATTTCAAGACGAAACAGAAAATAATTTAAATCGTTTGATTTATGTTACTTTCTTATAGTTATTGATTAAATAAATTGATGAAATAAAAAATAAATCTGGATATTTTATTGAAAATTCCAATGCAAATAATTGTTTCAATTACTCATTTGTATTTATATATCCCAGTGATATTAATAACAATAATATTAATGTAATTACAATGAAATAATTAATTATTTCTATATTCGCATATTTCAATCGATCAACAATATATAAATTAATTGGATTTTCAAATGGAAATTTTAATTAAATATTATTTTTTTATGAATTAAATTATGAAAAATACGATTTTCTAACAAAATCCTTTTTTATTTACAATTTATCATTAAAAATTTATAAAATATATTAGTGGATTATTTTGAATTATTCATGTTCAATCACAATGGGAATTTCGTTTGATGTTGGATTATTATTTTTTTTGTTGTATGAAAAAGAGAAGCTACGCAGTGATATATATATAATAAACTGACAGACAGCGAGTGGATTTTAATTAGCGGCTTACAGTTTGCTGCAGAGACCAATTATAGAGGATAGTTTAATTGCAGTTTAAAATCGTGAAACTTTTTAATAACCAACGCGTCTCGCTAACCGAAATCAGATTAACGCTAGGATAAAAAAGGAAAAAATTTCAAAAATGAGACACGATGGAAAATAATCAATTAACCTTTCCTGCGATGCTGAAAATTGCGAGAGACAAGAAGAAAAGAGAAGAGATGAAAGTCATGAATAAATTTACGGTGCAGTTTTACAAAGCGTTTCGTGTATTAGGGAAGTTTTGTGGATTTGTTGTAAATATATGCATTTTACAAGCTGGTTTTATGCATGCGAATCGATAACGTGTTGGGATATTATAAACATGTTAATCATTCCATTTCGGGGTTGGAACGGCCACAAAATATTCGGGTATTTTGGAAAGGGTTTTAGTGCTTGGATTATTAATAATGTGTGCGAGCGGGAGCGGCTCAAAGCGGAAAATTGGCTGCGCGATAATTAAATATAACAAATTCAAACGTTGCAATTACTTAACGGAATCCATTAATCCTTGTATTCTATTTGTTACCAGACAGATAAATTAGTTAGTTATTTATTCGGTGTTAGAATAAATTAGACCACAAAGTAATAAAATTGCAACTTTTGCTTTTTCGATTCTCAAGATTTATTAATTATTTCAGTTCATATTAATATTATTTATTGGTCGGAGAGTGAAAGCTTTTACAACTTCTCAATTTTCGTAAAACTTTTATCAATATTATTATAGTCAAACTTTTCTCTAATCGATTTCCATAAAAAAAATATTTAATTAAATTTATTTCTTTATTTCAATTTAAGTTATTTTTAACTTACATATTCTAAATAAAATATTACGTAAAGTACACTTGTTTAATAATTTCAATCTTCAAACACAATTTGTTTTCTTAAATACTATAAACTGCATTTTAACTGCAATTCTTTGCAAACATTTTGGCTTCAGTTCTAATTTTATTTCATTCTTGTTTTGTACTGTTGCCTCCACAAATAATTGAAGTATCTCTGCGCTCTGTAAGCATATGCGAATCACGGCCAGGACGAAATTTATCTAGCGGCATTAATTTTTATCGTCCTCAGTCGGCAACAACAGTAAAAAAAGCATAAAAAGTTTTAAAAAAAAAGTCGAAGCTGCATACGCAAATTGCTGCGCCCTTTTCCAGAACTCGAGGATTTTTATCTACTTCTCCTACACCCACCATCGCCCTTTAGACGTCGCTTTGCGACTACGCAAACTAATTATTTATTGCTACACTTTACACACCGAACGAATTTATCGCGCGAATAAAACTGAATCAAATAAACACAGGTTCTTTTCAACTTTTCATTGCATTTTCCATCTAGCATTTGCATTTTAAATTTTCAAGGTAAAAGGGCGGTTTCGTTCAACTTATTCGAAGTCAATCTTACTAAATTTATTAGTAGACACATTAAAAAAAATGTATAGAATTTTAATTAAGTTTACTTAATTACTTGCAACATTTGTAAATATTTATTCAAACTACAATTATGGAAAATTTAATATTTTTAAAACATAATTTAATAAATTAATTAAAAATCCAATAAACAGTAAACATTTATTTTGAATGCAGCTCTTTCCGTAACATTTTACAATGAGCATCTATTCAAAGGACTCATTCAATTTGAACTATTGCAATTTTCAACTCAAACGATGAAAAGGACAGCGGAAAAACGTTCGCAACATTGAATTATTAATACACTTTACGCTCTTTCGTACACAATTGTGTATGGACAATGAAAGAGGTATGTTCTGTTGTTTACGCAACAAACGTGCATTCATTCATTTGAGTGTTGTTTTAGTGGAGAATTCAAGATTTATGGTTAAATAAATACAAATCCTTAAATCACCGAAATAAATTAAAAATTTACTTAAAATTAAATTAATTTAAAATTTTTAGTAATTAAGATTCAATTAATATTTTTTGTATTCATTAATTCTAAACTAGTGCAATTTTCGTTGTTTTCAACGATGTCGTAAAAATGTTGGAATTTTGAAATATGAATGCAATTTTTTTGCTGCAATGTGTATTTTGGACAATGGTAGGATGCATAATGGGGATGATAAATTTGTGTATTGTATTGTTTTGTAGTAACTGGTCTACCGTCCCCGCAATCAGGAGCTCACGGACAGCCTCAAGCTGGTGCTCCGCAAAGCACGCCTCTGCCAGGACTCGCAGTTATACCTTCAGGGATGGGAGGCGGCGTGGGCGGAATCCGAAAGAATTGGGCAGGATGGAGGGAATGGCGCAGGGCTGATCCAACCCTGATCAACAGCCTCTGGAGGAGCAAAATGGGAAACGGAATTCGCAAACAATTAGGTAATTCATGGTTCACAACTGCATCTAGTACAATCCATTGCTCAAATTAATAGTAGAAAATCCAATGCATCTTATTCCAAATGTGGATTATTTTTCTATTTTAATAATTCATTAATGAATTTAGAAAATAATTAAAAACTATGTTTTGAAAAATTGATAAATAATTGATATTTCATTTTTAATATCTTATCTGCTGGTATTTCAATGACGTAAAACCGAGTGCTTTCCACGCAATATTTTCCAAGCGAATTAATTATATAATTGTTAACCAGAACCACGCAATTATTATCAGTGCATTGAATTTCTGGAAGCATTTTGTAAACAAATGGGAAATCTGAAATATTCATGTTTACGTACATAAAATACTTGAAAATACACTATATTTGACATCAATAACAAGTTACCAACTGACGTGTATTATGCAATTTTGTACTGTAATACCAACTTTTATACATTTTGTGTTACTGTAACATAAATTGATTTATGATAAATAAATTGATAAATGAATAGTCATGGCAACAACAAAATAAATTTTGTTTTACTAATGCTTGTCAAGTATTTGCAATTCTTCTTTGTGGTGATAGTGGTTTTTGGTATATTGGATGATCGTTAATAAGGTTAGTTTTTGTTGATGATCCTCTGGTTATGGCACTGCAGGTTATCTTGCAGTTGTGTAATGCTTGTTCTATTGTTTGCAGGCAATGCGGAAGTGTATATAATGCTGGCCCTACTGATAGGTCTTGTGACCGTCGTGATTGGCTGCTGGTTGTCGGATAACTGCTGGTCACCGGAACCGGACCACGTGATAACCGTGGCCTGACCGTTAGCCCACGCCGTTCCGGCACTCTCCATAGCTCCTCTCAGCCTCGTCACATCGACGCCGACATCGTCGTCCTCGTCCTCGGAGAGCCGCGCCACGACGCCGGACTCGGACTGGCCTCTGGTCGACGTCTCCGAGGGCGACTCCCTATGACATCACGTCTTGTGCGTCCAACCGGACGACGTGAAGCAACCGACGGCGGCTGCGGCTACGATGATGACGGACGTCGAGAACGGCAACAAGCACCTTCGTCTTGCCAACGGAAATCCCCCCGACATACACGTAATTGGAGCATCCCCCTGTCCGAAACATAAAACGCTGACGGCCCCGGAGGACTGTCCGAAGCACGCGAGCCCTACGTGTCCAAGGCACAACGTCAACGGTTTCCCGGAGCACGAGAATCAAGATAAACCAACCGAATACTCGCAGATATTCACGCCGCAGAGTTCTATGGATGGTGCGATGCCGACGTCCAACCAGGATGGTGGTGAAAACAAATCCGATGGTAATTTTCTGGTCTACGTGGAACTGGCGCGCGACTACCCGCCCAATTAAACGGTGTCGACGTCTCCTATACGAAATGCACGCAAATTGATTAACGTAACAAACCCAGGTGTCACTGCAGACTGAATAAGTTAGGTGTAAGAAATTTGATACAGAAAGCTTATCACCAAATATGTCACGTCACACGTCACATCAGAGAACCTCCCTCTCACCGCCATCCAAACTCTAGTGACACTCAACAACTAATTTAAACTTACGTTTACATCCAATGCATGATATTAATTTAGTTGCTAATACATGTCCCGCGTCCGGCGCTCTTCAACCCTTTGCACTCTACCATATACTTTCACATATGCAAACAAGACAATATCTGCAACCGCAATTCGCTTATTAACAACCAGCTAGCTTTCATAATTATCATTATTAAAAGTAAAGTTTCAAAACTAATTGCTGAATAAAATAGTAATAAGTAACATTATGAAAAATACACATTTGAAATCCACGATCACGAAACAAATTTTAAATTATTCTAGGCTCATTTGGAAATATTTATTAATCCTGTTGTCTAATTATTTTCAAAATTATATTTTTTGGGTCTAAAAATTTATATTTTGATCACAGGTAATAGATTTTTGTTAGGCAGTGGTATTATCTCAGTACTTGGAAAATTATTGAAGTATAGTCTGGTAGTAAAGTTGGTATAGTAATTCGTTGCTACAACGTGTCTCTAAATCTTTACAATGTTTCAATTAATTTATCCGCGAGAAACGTCTCCCATGTCTAGATCCTTCCTCTTTCGAACGCCTCCACCATTAATCTCCACTACAACCACGTCCCATTTATATCTCTAAAGTCCACCTCACGTACGCGTCTCTCCCAGAAAAAACAACATCTTTATTACTCAATACTAATTCTTATATGCATCTATTTTGTTTCCTGAAGAAAACATTGATACAATTCAAACTAATCTATCTATCTAATATATAAAATGTAAAGTGGTGTCTCATTTAAAGTTAGCTTGAAGTACATATAGTTGTAGTTATGAAATAGTTGTATAAGTTATGTGTCGAGTGCAAAAGGTTGTGGCGAAGCCCAATTATTACAATCTGAAGTTATTTAGCTTGCAGTTTTACGTTAGACATGAATATATATTAAGAAAGTCAACTAAAATGTCAATTAAAATTGTAGTGATTAGTCGGATTGGTAATTGCTGAAATTATTGAACGACTCGCGCGGAGAAGAGAAGAAAAAAAAAACTTGCGAAGAGATCTGGGCCATCTCCAGAGGGGAACCTATTTTGTAGCTCTATATTGAACCCTTAGCGTATCTGTGCTTTACCTTAAAATAAGTAAAGAAAAAGTACGAATCGGTACCCTAATACCGTCATAGACTTCATTGGTGTTAGACGATTGTGTTTTTTTTTGATATCATATCACACCTGCCTTCTTATATATTATATATAAATATATATTAACGTACTTATATGATATTTAAAATATATAATCTGCTGTGCCTCCACCTATACATTATATATTTAAAGAAAATGTAATATTCGAGAGGATATGTAACTAATTTTTAGAATACTCTACTCCTTCCCTCCTCTCTCCTACACCCCGGAAAAAAATTGTAATTAACCGAAATTTTCTTAGAGCTTCGGATGTGAATGTGACCGTTTTGTACATAAATTTTCCTCCAAAACACCAAAAAATAATATAATTGGAGCCAAATATGATATCAATTAGTAATAGTAACGAAAAATACTACACGAGAATAATGAAAGCGAATCTAAACGAGAAAAATGTAAACTAAAGCTAACGATAAAATTTAAATATATTAAAAAAAAAAACTTAAAATTAATTAAATTGAAAATAAGACTGAATAATTAAAAGAACGTTTAATAAATAAAGTTAAAATAATATGAATATTAAATGAAGAACAAAATAACTAAGGTATATGAGATAATAAGAAAAAAAATCGTGTCAATGATTGATGAATTTTGTTGTTATTTATTATTTTTTGATGTCGACGAAAGCGCTTAATATTCTAAAGTAATTGATAATGGAAATGGCTTTACGGTGGACGAAATTATTTTTTTTTTGTTTGTTATTGATGGCGATTTTTATGGCCTAAGGATTTGGCCCACCGTATCGGCAATATATTAATTGATGAACTACTTAGAGTTTTAGTTTAATCGATAATGTAAACTCACAGCAAAACGCTTATATTTGAAAAGGATATTTGCTCAAGTGATTGTAGATCGGACTTAAAGCATTTTCCTTACATTCTGTCCTCCCCTTTTCCTTTTTACATCCATAAAATTGAAAACTTACCGAGAAAGATGCTTCGATTTATATATATATAAATGTGTAGCTCTAAGTGTAAATAGTCGTAAACAGTATAAAATATATATAAAACTTTTTTTCTTTGGGTATGCATATATTGTGAACCATCTAAAACTCACTTGGACATCGTCTTTCTGCATGTGTGAAACTCATTGAAATTAATTATATGAATATAAATTCGAACTAGAGGGATCAATAATCAATTAATTTTTATTTTAGTTTAATTTTTACAATATTTAACACACGTGCACGGTTCTCACTTGAATTGATGTGCGTAATTTGATCTTGTTTATTTTTTGTACTAGATGTAATGTAAATATGTACTGTGAAACTTACTGCAACGACAACAATATTTGTACCAAAATTATATATAAATATATAAAAAAAAATTGATATGAAGGATATTATTATTATAATAAATGAACATAATATTTAGGATGTGAAGATAACAACAAGAATATGTGTACCTACACGAAGTTATAACTAAAATTTGTAGGCGATGTATACACCTAATATATGAATGAAATAATAATTAAATTTTTTTTGTATTTCTTCACTTAATTTACCATTTCCTTAGTTTTAGTAATTAGTTTTTCAGATTGATGACTCAATTTATTTACAGAATTACGAGAGATGATTGAAAAATTAAGTGAAATCATTGAAAACCAGATTTTTTTCTTCGTAAACTGAAGAAAGGAATGAAATATTAAAGAATTCAAAACAAAGCGTTTGATGTGTCTCAAGGTTATTACGCATTTGCGGTTACAAACGTTTATATATATTTGTTGTTCCAACAGCAATAGTTCATTTACTGCAATTGAGTCGAAGATGAAGCAAATTCTATACGTATTTATTATATATTCCGTTTCTTGCGCTTTGGCGCAAAGTAAGTACTTTACACCATCAATTTGCACGTTATAATAACATTTTAATACAGAATCAGCGGATTCCTGCAAAACACCCAACGGCGAGACGGGCAAATGCATTTCAATCTACTCCTGTCCGAATCTGTACAAAGCGGGAAAAAGCAAAAATCCGGATGTACTCCAATTCGTGCAGGATTCGATTTGCAGGAAATCGTTTTTCAACGTTTTCGTGTGCTGCGGCTCGGATTCCGTCTACAAAAACAAAGCACCAAAGGACCCGGACGTGTTAAGCAAAAGTGATTGTGTAATTTCTTTAAATTCTTTTAGAAAATATGACGTTAATTGCATTTTATGTTTCAGAATGTTGATTTCAGGAAATTGTGGGAAGACGGCATGAGCTTGGATACGTCCCCATCGATGGCTTTGCTTGAATACGAGAGTTTGGTTTCCGGGGAGCGTAGTTTTAGGTGCAAAGGCAGCATCATCGGGAAAGAACACGTCCTTACACCCACCCATTGCGTAACAGGAACTTACATTAAAGATTACAAACTGTAAGTTGGAAAGTTCAATATAAATTTGAAATTTTAAAAAATTGTTTGTATTTCAGAGTGAACATCCGATTAGGTGAATGGAACATTTCTACTTCGAGAGATTGCATCAAGTTTGGCAATGAAATGGTGTGCAGTAATCCTGGCTTGAATGTAGGGTTCGAGAGCATAACACCATTCGCCGGATACAATGATAATCCAAGATACAACGACATTTCCTTGATCAAGCTGAACAGGAATATCACTTATTCGAGTACGGATAATCTTAATTAATCGATTAATAATTTGCTTTAACAGTAATCGTTTGCAGAATCCGTGAGTCCGATTTGCTTGCTGATGGGGGAGAATCATTTAAATACCAAACTGACCGTCCCTGGTTGGGGTCTAACTGAAAATGGTGTGAAGAGCGATATAAAGCTGAAAGTTCAGGTGCCCATTATTAACAATAAGGATTGCGGCAAGAAATTTGGAAAGATATTTGAAGTTAGGAATACGCAGATTTGTGCTGGTGGCGAACTAGGGAAGGACTCTTGCAAGGGCGATAGCGGTGGACCATTAATGTATAGAGATATTGAGAATGATCAATGGTCAATGGAAGGTATAGTTTCGCTGGGAATAGGATGCGGAAGAGAAGGATGGCCCGGTATTTACACGAACGTTCGCTCATACATCGGTTGGATCAAGGAGCACGCAATTTAACACTACCGAAGAATTTTCAATCTTTCCTACCATTGTACTATAGAAAACCACCTACCAATATTGTTCTAAACACATTTCTCTAACCAAATAGTCTGAAGTTATACTTTAAATATGTAAACAAATATATCCAAAAATAATGAATAAAATATTTATATTAATAATTTTCCTTTTTTAATTAATTAATCATTTTAAATTTTAGAGAAATCAATTAACTCTTAACCAAAATTGTAAATAAGATTTTAAAGGCAGAAAGATCTATAGCCCTTTATAATAGATATTTGTATTTTGTTATGATTATAGAAATACATTTTTTTTTATTTATCAATAAATATTATTTATTAAACAAATTAGTATACAAACCATATTTACCCACAAATCCTGCTAACTGTTGCGGTTACTAGTAATTTAATTACAAAAGGATAGTTGATGTATAGAAAACAAACTAAATTTTAATTGAACAGAATGCAAATAAAATCTAAAATATTAGTACACAAAATTATAGTTTTATAAACGTTTTTAAAATCCTCGATTGATCAGGATATTTACAAACCAAGAGAAGAATAATTGAAATTTGTTTTCGAAATTAGAGATTTGTAAATAAATTGCTGCAAAGTTTGATTTATTTTTTCTAATTTAGGTAAATTCACTTTATCTGTTTTCTCATTATAATTATTATATTGAATAAATTCTTCTCAATAAAGTAAATAAAATAATTTGTTATAATTATTTCATTCATAAAATCAGTTTGAAATTCAGTTGTAAAATGCTGTCTGTATCTCTATATTATGAAACCATTAAAGCATCCGGCGGAAAGTAAACGAAAAAAAAAACTATTATTCATAGTAAACTAAGAACTTTATCAATTAGTTTTTAAAGCAAATCATTTGCATTAAAATCCGGAAGTGCCTGACGTACGCTTGAATACTGAGTAACTCAACCGCAAAAGCCGCTCAATTTCTTCTACATATGACGTTATTGCGGTAAGAAGCGGTTCTATATAAATGCTGTAGCAAAACAACATTAGCTCAATTAATTACAATTAGTCGACGATGAGGCTAATTCCGTGCATATTCACGCTGTGCTTCGTTGCAAGCGCATTTGCGCAAGGTAAGCGTTCAAAAAATTCCGATCTGCAAATCATTTATAAACTTTATATAATACAGATTCCTGCCAAACTCCAAACGGTGAAACAGCCAAATGCGTTTCAATCTTTGCCTGTCCGATTCTGTACGAGTCAGGTAGAAGCGGAGGTCCTGAAGCTTACCAATTCCTGCAACAATCCTTATGCAAGAAATCGTTCTACAATATTTACGTTTGCTGCGGCTCCGACACCACCTTCAAACCGCAAGAGCAAATATCGAAAGCTCCTACGATGCTAGCCGATACACCGAGGAATAATTATATTGCCGAGAAAGACGAATGTGGATACATGGTTGTTATTTTTATTTGAATTCTTGCAACAAACGGGATATTAATTGGGATTTATATTTTCAGAACTCCGATTTCAAAGTATACGGTGGTAACAAAACGGGATTGGACGAATTCCCGTGGATGGCTTTACTGGAATACGAGAGTTTGAAAGACGGGGAACGCAGTTTTAGGTGCGGCGGAAGCATCATCGGAAGGAGGCACATCCTGACAGCCGCTCATTGCGTAACAGGATCATCTAGTAGAAACTACAAACTGTAAGAGTGATTTAATTTTAAATTTAAAAAAGTAAGAATTAAAATAATTGATCTGTTTGCAGCGTGAACATCCGATTGGGTGAATGGAACACGTCATCTTCGAGCGATTGCGTCAAGGTTGGGAAGAAAATGGAATGCAGTGATCCTGTGTTGAATATGGGATTCGAGAGGATAACACCGTTCTCCGGATACGAGGATGGTTCGAGGTACAACGACATCGCTCTGATCAGGGTGGACAGAGACATCAAATACTCGAGTAGGGATAATCTTAATCTCGTGAAATAACAAATTTGCTCTAACAGATTAATATTGCAGAATTCGTGAGTCCGATTTGCTTGCCTATGGAAGAAAAGCCACGGGTTAAACAGAACGCTAAATTGATCGTCGCCGGATGGGGTCAAACTGAGAATGGTACAAACAGCGAGGTGAAGCTGAGAGTTGAAGTTCCCATTGTTAACTATCGGGACTGCGCCAGGAAATTTGGAAGAGCTTTGAAAGTCACGAATAGTCATATTTGTGCAGGAGGACAAAAGGGGAAAGATTCTTGCACTGGTGATAGTGGAGGACCGTTGATGTTTAGGAATGTTGAGACTGATCAGTGGTTGACTGAAGGTATAGTGTCCTTGGGAAAAGGATGCGGAAAGGAAGGATGGCCCGCTATTTACACGAATGTGCGTCCGTTCATCAAGTGGATCAGGAAGCACGCATATTAGAAATAGTAGAACATTTTACTAATTCAACGTTTTTCTAAAATGCGTTTTATTACCTGCTTCAGACTTTACATTTCCGGCTGTTATTAAAAATACCAAATTTCGAATTACACTCCTCTAATTTTACAATATTTAACAATCTATTATAAGCATTATAGAAAATAAATAATTTATTATTTAGAAAATACAATTTTTTTTTTATTTTTTTTTATTAAAATAAGACACTTCCCTCTGGAAAATACAATATTCTTGAAAACTATTAGAAATACAGGTAATACATATACTTACTGGCAATACACTAGGCAACCCATTTACCAATGTTGCTTCATATGCAGCAACAAATTATATCCAACTTCAGCAACTTCTTTAAAAAATTATTTCTAATTCTGCACAAATTTAAGTTTCTTAATTATCAAAAGGCTTGAATGATTAACCCTTTGCACTCGTGAATATGTTCTTATGTGATTCCACTCTACTCGGGCTATTATTTCATCTACTTATCTCTCAACTCGGAGTTTTTTTTTACATGCGATTTTTTTAAAAATGTGCTAAAATTGCGTAGTAGATACACTTAGTGTAAAACAAAATAAAAATATGGAAAAAATATATTGTTTAAAAAAAAAAAAAAAAAATCGCTCAATTTAAAAAAAAATTTTTTTTGCACAGATGCTTATTCAATTTAAACACAATAATTTATTACTATTATAACATGAAAAATAATTTTTTTTTTTTGGCATATTTTTATTTGCATATTTCTTATTATTATATTATTACTATTCGTGTTGAACATTAAGTAAATCTTTCCCAATGGAAGTTTTACCATTTTTTATTGATGATATTTTTTGTACAAATTATTGCAATTTGTTGGTTTGGCTGTTGTGTGTATGTATGGCTAATAGTCATTCGTAATTGAAGCGTTGCGATCACTATTCTCTTTCTCTGTGTATCTGCTGCTATCCTTAACTATGCTATTACAACCATCACAACATTTTTTTTTGACCCAAAGGGCCTTGCTTGGCTTCGAATCGAACCCGCACTCACAAGATAAAAAAAAACTTGAAAAACACTAAATAAAAAAATAAAAGTTTACAAAAATAATAAATCTTGAGGAGCGAGAAACACAAATTAAATAAATTTATACAAAAGTTAAAAAAAATACGTTTTATAATGTTGTTGTGTTCGAAGCAGTCACCAATATGTAGTCCAGGCTTACGAGTGCAAGTGTCACAAATGTACCTTGTGCGAGTACTTAGCACAGTCTTTTTTCTTCTCATCATTTTGGCATAAAATATGTAGATTACCATTTAGTCGCTCTGCTGTATCTATAGATGATGGTCTGCTCGTCAACAAACTTTAGATGTGTCATTGCTTTTTTGTTTTGGTCACGTTGTGAAATTTTATATAATAAATAAGCATTGACACTGGATAATTCGAGTCCCCAGAAAAATAACTTTCGCCATCATTTCAATGGTTTCCTCAGGAAACAGTATGACGCTGAATAAGTGTCTGCGCGGCCGACACCTCCCATAAATTTATTGTAATTGACCAATACATTTGGCTTATTTACAACTTGTAAGTTACCTCCACGTACTCTTCTGTTGATAGGTTGTGTTCCTGAAATATCCCAGGAACTAAGTGTAGTAACGATCCTTTTATCTTTCCATGCCAATAACATCAAATTACCTGATCTGCATGCAAATGTGTTATCTTCGGCTAATGTTGTTTTTTTGATAGAATCACAATCCTTGTACTTATAGGTAGGTCAGGTCTCACTAAATCTACTGAAGTCAAGCTTCCGTAGTACGGCAAAATTGAGTTTTTTTGACATCCTTTGATACAGGTCGAAAACAAGTTATTTTCCCTATGATCATCTGGGAACATGTTTGTGATGTGTGGTTTGAATATTTATTTCAGTTTCTTGAGTTTTATGACTACAGCCCAAGAAAGGCACGTGAAGTGAGGCCAGAAGATCAGCAATTCTGCGGTATGTGTCTGTCGTACGTGGTATTCGGAAATAGGACTACATCTGCACATTTCCAGATCTCCGGGAAGTATCGCATTAATGACAGCAACAATGTGCATCACCGGTCTGTGCGGAAGGGCTTTGAGCATCATGTTGGTTACACCGTCCTTGTCTGAGCAAAATTGTATAAACTTATCCGGTGTTAGCATTCGCCATTACATATATTCTGATGCCCCATTTCGTAGGCTTGTTAGGGTTGTAAGTTAAAAAACTAATTTTATCCTTGAATACAACAACAGACTCTTCTACTGATATCACTCTTGACGGAACAAAATGTTCTTTGAACTGTTTGTCCAGATGATCTAAATAGTGGCTGACTTTTCGAGTTCGAGCCCTAAGAGTTCGGTCATTTGGATCGTTTTGATGCAACTGGAGCATCCAAAAAAAATCGTTCCCTTCTAAATATGCTACTAAAGAAAGGTGTGTTGGCGTTAAACTGTTGTGACTAATACTCTTGGATATTAGATACGGTTATCGTACCTATATTTAGGACAACCCCAACAAATGCAGTAAACTATTCTACAGTAGCATCTACCCACGTGTGCCATGTAGAACGTTTTGACAACCTCTTCTGTGACATGTGACGTCCTGCCATGGTCCGAAATTACTAGGTTGTGTTATATTCTGGTCTTCTTCATTGCTGCTTAAACTTGATGGTAAAGGCATGGTTCTCTGTCTTTTAGTAATTGTAATATCACTGCCACTACTAGATATTCACTGATATTACCACTATCTAATCTATCATTTTCAAGCGAGTCAATATAAAATTCATCGTCACTAGTTTGCAACTCATTTTCAATTTCATCTTGTAAAAATCTCATGGGCATTTCAAATATTGATTTTACAAGATATAACGAAAAAACACACCGAAGTTTACCCAATCGTGTTAGTTATAAAACTGAGTAATATTCAAAACGCAAAAATGGTGCACATATAATACTGAAGCTTACTATAGCAAGTCTAATATAAATATTATGTTATCTTTTATTTTTACATAAATATGTACTTAACGAAGCTTTAAGAAAGCAATTTAGCAATATTAGAAATGGGCTTAGGGGATGACAGACCGCCCAACCCGCTATAATGATAAGACATGATATGCCGCCAATACGGCGACATACGAGTGCAACGGTAAAACTCATCTTGCCGCCAATACGGCGACATACGAGCGCAACGGTAAAACGCATCATGCCGCCAATACGGCGACATACGAGTGCAAAGGGTTAAAACACAAAATATTTTTTTAAAAATTTATTTTAATTACAATAAAGAAGTCATCAATTTACTTGTTTTCCTTAACTTGGAGACCTGTAACAGAAAAAAAATGTCTATATTAATTACAATGTAAATAGCAACATGTTGCAACAAGTTAGAAAAAAGCCAATTAACATCAAAATATCAACGACACTTTATATCTACAACATGAATAAGCTTGCAGTATAAAATGATTTGTAATTAATGGTTTAAGTATATAACCTTAAAATGCAATTATTTATATATTAGTTATATACAAATTGTTTGCTTTAATTACTGTTTTGTATCATGAAAACCATTAAGTAAAATGCAGATGTGGCTTTAAGGTTATGATAAGCAACTATTTTGTAAACACATGCAGAAAATTAAATAATATTGAAAATAAGTCTCACCTGGTGGCAAAGATTGCTTCAGTTTCTCAGCCTTTTCTTTATCGTTGATGACCAAGGTGTACAAGAACCTGGAACAACGGACCTTGAATTTGGTGTTGTTCTTCTTTGGGTTGTTCTTGATCTTAACAGACTTGGCATCCTTCCTCCTCGCCCTCAAAAGGAACTCCTTGATTTCCTTAATTTCACGTGGCTAAAATTAAAAACGGCGTAAATCATTCACACGTTCCCATAGAGAATCGAGATAAACAAAACAACTTACCATTTTGTTAGGCTTCGTCAAACTTAACCTATAAGAAAAACAAACGTAACAATTTTGTATTAGAAAATGGTTTTTTGCAAAAATTTTTAGGGAATGTGGAAAAGCAACGCTTACTTACAACGATGGGGTGGTTATTGGGAAATATTAACGTTATTTCGAAGGGATGTTTGAAGATTAAACTGGAGGAGGACTCGTATACGTACCGTGCACAGAACGGAGCTGACAGAAAAGAGTGAAGCGAGGCGACGGTCGCTTGTACTACCCTCGCGGACAGACCACCAAATATACAGCTGTTACATTATGGATGACTGAAAATACAGTTATGCAACATTATTTGACGTGCAAATTATTATATATTCTTTAATAACAATAATTCTTCAACAACAAATTAAACCATAATAATTAACACAATTTATTCAAAACTTTCAATATACAAAATTTATTAATGAACAACTTCAGAAAAAAACATATATTATATAAGCTACCAATTTTGTTATGTAACTGAAACCTTCTGTATTCTTTATAAAATACATTAATTTACTGTTAGAATAAAGAATTGTTTTTAATTATTATGAAATCTAATATTATGAAATACAAAAATGTTTAATAAATTAAATCAATGAAATTAAAATCAAAAGTTAAAATAAACTTACTTAGCTGAAATGTAATTAAGGAATAAAATCAAGGTAATAATAAACATTATTATTGTAATTAAATTGAATAATAAAATAAATTTGAAATCTTATGTAACGTGTTCATTTATATTGTTAATACAGGCAACCAATTATGCGCTTTATGAATCAGACTTATTTCGCTGCATAATTAAATTCAAATTTTTATTGAAGCCAGAAAGTAATTAATAAACCATAGACAATTTGCACATGAAATTAATAATCTGAAAAATTGGAAATTAAATAAATTATGTATGAAAAACGTTTTCCATGTGTTAATTTTAACAATATAAATGATTGTATTTCTTAGAAAGTTTAATTTTCTGCTGACTATAATGAAATAATAATTAATAAAATTTCATATTTTAGTGTAATTAATATTAAAATTCGATGTAATTGAACATGTTACATTAATTTGATTCTAATCTGCAGTTCTTCGAAATGCACGAATCCAATCAATAGATTGCGGCACGAATATTCGCGATTCGTTCGATATTAAATTCGTTTCGTAAACAATGCAAGTGTATCATTACATAAACAGCGAAGAAAACAAAACAAAAAAAATTTAAGTGTCACAAAGCAATCGCATATACTTTGCAAACCATTGTTATTAATTCCCCCCGCCGATTCACACACATACCGATAATTTTTATTTTTTGCCGATTGTTAAGTTTTTGTTGCATTGTAAGGACGAGACCATTAGTGTTTGAGACAAACCGTTCGAATGTAAGTGTAATTTTCAGATCATTATATATTTATCGTTGCGTAACTTTTTCTTCGAAAAACAACGGAATTAAATTCGTTGCCCAATTGTAATTGGTTGAAGCACGCGATTCTTGTGCATCGCCATTTCCTACATAATAAAGCAATCCGCAACGAATCGCTTTATTATCTATTTATTTCTATACTCACGTATTTTAATTATCAATTCTCATTTAATTGGCTTTAATTAATGTTCGTTATCGCTTAACATAAAAGCAAATAATCGCATTATTGGGATTTTGCTGAACAAATTTGCATTAAAATATAATTAAAAAGGAATAACAACAACAGCTATAAAAAATAAAAGGATTATTTTTTTTAAACATATTTTGGTCTCAGGAAAATCGATGTGAATATTAAAATTTATACAACAGTATGCAAATCTGAATTTTACGTGGAGCCGGCGATTCTGATTTTAATACGTAAGGCGTAACTGTAGTAGTAAATATACGTGGCTTGATGGATGTTAAAGTGATTTACGGTTAATAATTTTTGTTGAGTAAAATTATAATATTGGTGTGTTATTATTATCTTCTATTTGTTTCGTTCCAGACGTTGAAATATGCGCAAATGCGACGATTTGGCACCGGCCTAAATAAGAATCGAATTCTTGGATCGTCGCTTCTGGCAGCGGCTTTTGTTGGACGAAGACCCCAGACGGAGGAGACAAACCCAACGTAAAACACGTGTGGTAGTTGCAAGGCTGATCCGGCGGTCTTTCGTTAACCGTTAGTTAGAGCCGCAATTCCTTTTGTTGCAGATGGAAGAGCAGCTGGGAATGTGTATCTAGTTGTTGTTGTCGTCATGTCGTTCGATCCTCTTAATAAAAATGCGAGAGTGTCCCAGTTATCGCCTTTCAATTGGTTTAAGTATTTAGCGCGACATTTTTTAATTATAAATTCGGCGTTTGTGAAAATTACACACGCTGGCAGATAATGGAGGAATAACAGCGAAAAAAAAAACTCACTCGCACTCGGAGAGACTCAAGGTCCTGGTTCAGGATTCACGCACGTTTCGTGCAAAAGCGCGCGGCTAGATTTCGTACAAATAAGAATCTCTTTAAGTAGTCGTCAATTAAACAGCGGACGAATTGATCAGGAGTGTGCGGTGGCTCTCTCTCTCTCTGAGACGACTCAATTCAGTTCGATTTGTTGTCGAAGAAGAAGGTAAACGCTCCGCGTTTATCCCCCATTACGTAATTGAATTTGAATTTAATTTGTCCGTTCCCGTAGATGTGCTTCATTAATTAATCTTATCTCAACAATTAATACCTGTTGGCTTTATTTAATCCACTTAAGATGTCGATCAAGAGCGCGAGTATAGTTCGGAATGGAGAAGGGCAGATCTATCATTTCGAGACGTTCGATTCGATTGATGATAGGATGGAGAGAGGCTCGAAGCTATGGCAAATTTTACCATCCCTCGTCGGTGAGTGCTTCATCTTTAATTTATTGTTTTTTTTTTGTTTTACAATTAATTATTTTTAGTTGCGCTTCTTTGCGTGCCTTTTGGTGTGATGCTCGGATGGCCGAGTCCCACGTACTTGGAGCTCTTATCCGAAGAATCTCCTCTACCAATAAGTATAGTTCAGAGCCCGATGATCGCCGGATTCTTGATGTTCGGTAACATCATCGCCACGCCGTTCTCCAGTTGGTCTCTGTACGGAAGTAAATACGCTATATTATTATCACTCATAGCCATGTCCATCGGTTGGACTCTGATTTGGCAAGCAACCGACATCTACTATTTACTCGCTGGAAGACTAATAATCGGCTTAGGAAACGGGTACGCAGTGGGACAAGTAAAAATGTACATTAACGAGATGAGCGAAGGTAATCTGGCTTCAATCCTCACTCGCCTCGTCAACATCTTCATGATCATCGGCGTAGTCCTCTCCTACATCCTAGGCGTATTCACCAACTTCCGGTCCTTTCCACCAATCATAGTAGCCTTAACCATAGCCATTTTCTCAATAATTTTCTTCGTCCCACACACCCCTTCCGAATACGTATCCTTCAAGAAATTGAGACAAGCCAAAAAGATGCTCCGCCGCCTGAAACCCACCGCCAATCCTGAAATCGAATTGGCAATACTCAAAGGCAAAGTCATCGAACCTCACCTAAGCATCTTAGCAGTTTTTCGCGAATCTGCTATAAGAAAAAACTTATTCATCCTAATATTAACAACCTTCATCCAACAATTCAGCGGTGCCCCAGCCACCATAGTCTATTGCCAATTCATCTTCCACTATCTATACGTCCCCAGTCCCGAAATATGCGCAATTACCTACGGCTTAATATTCCTCTTCTGCAACATCTTAAGCACCTTCTACTTAAACAGATTTCCCAAAAAGACAGTATTATTCATTTCGTGCTTCTTCTCCTTGATAAGTCTTTGCGCTACGGTCTGCGCCGTTTACTTTAATTTGAAACAGTATTGGGAATTCATACCGCTAGTAACTATGCTTGCCTACATCACCTCGCACACTTTAGGTTTAGGCGCCGTGCCCTTCACCTTCGCCGAATACCTGTTCCCTAAGAACGCCAGACGATCGATCTCGCAATTGCAAATCATGTTCTTCTCGATCTTCGCCGTAATTATTACAAAACTCTTTCAAGTCTTCTACAGCGCCTTCGAATTTTACGCAATATTCGCGTTATTTGCCAGTATAGCAGGCTTCGGTTGCATCTTTATCTTAATAGCTATCCCTACAAAACCTTTCCAACAGTAATTAGTGATATAATTTAGTGCAATTTTATTAGTTTAAATTTTCTGATTAGTTTGTAAACTAGGCAACCCTCTTTACCGGTTTGCTTTAGACGGACAAGTTCTTAAGCGTTTCAGTACTTAGTCTATAAATATTGTATTTTTCTATTATAAGGAACATGCGGCTCGTTTCTTAAAGTCTAATTTGCCAAGAAGCAGTATTAAACGCACAACTGAATTAATACTATTACAAAACGAGTTCAGTTCAATTTTAATTTATTTTTTTACAAATTCTGTATTATATGTATACATCCTTATATACACAAACCGGTGATCAAATCTGTGTACTTTTAATGGAATTTAGAAGCATTCCATTTCAATTTATGTAAAAAATAAAACTATTTTTTTCTAAAACAACTATATATTATTATTTATATAATCCTTTTGGCCACTCATTTAAATATAAATTTATAAATATTGAAAATTTAAATAATAATTTTCATTAAAATAATAATAATTAAAAATAGATGGCGCCTCATGTCACGTCAATTTGGTTATTGGATTTCTCATATTAATTTATAATTAACTACAATTTTAACAAAATTAGATATTTTTTAATGTCTTAAAATATAGAAAAAAATTGAATAATTGGCGATACCATATAAGCTAATTTGGTTATCTAATTGGATTTTTTAAATTTTAAAATTCAATGAAACCAACTATAAACAATATAGTAAAAGTTCTCTCATGGATGTGCAGTAAGGTATATTCATGAAGGAAGCACTTTTTAAAATTAAAAAAAAATATAGCAAAAGTAATATTTTCTAATAAATTAATGATAAATAAAATAAAACAATCATTTCATCTGTCAATTGATAAGAATCTGAGCATATATTATTATTTTCAGTACTCCAAAATGTATTTTTAGGCACATATTTCCTCGCTACAAATTTATTTATTTTTAATATCCGCGTATTGCATCCTCCGCTCAAGTACGCATCGTAGTTGTATCGCTTTGAACTTGGCAAATATTGATGCATTCGGGATTATTTTAAGTCGCCGAGAATAAATAACTGCCACAAGAATTATTATTATCCTGAAAATGGATTATCGTTCTTATTTTCAATTACATAAATTGCATATGCAAATGCTTTAATGTCTTTACGACAATGACATAATATGGTACTTGTCAAGTATTCATACAAGTTGTCAAATTATTTATTAATTGTCTTGACAACAGTGTAAGAAACAATTTGACAAGTTGTGAAATGCTTTATTAGTTACCCGTTGCCTTGGAAACAGTGTAATAATATAGTACTTGTCAAGTTCTTCTGAAAGTTGTCTAATGTTGAATTAAATGAAAATGTACGGTCTTTTTGGGGTAAATAGGCGAAATGTAAATGATTGGATTGCAATAAGTGTGTTGGGGATGCGGTCGATATGCGGTGATATTAATTTGGTGGCAGGAAATTAAAGTTCCCAATACACATTAATTGAAACTGGAGGGGTTCGGCGGTGTCGTCTGTTCGAAACTTAATCGATTCATTGCATGTTTGCAGACCAAATATACTAGGCGATGTGTGCCTAAAAATTAATTTCTTCTAATACGCTCGTTGCGTTCTTTATTAGCGATCGGCCATTAAGATTAATTAGGCACGCGACGAGGATAGCATCGTGATGCGACTTCGATGGAACATGCATCGCATTATGTTTTATGTATTTATGAATTGTTCTTCAAAATCAATATTGAATTCACGCCATCAAAATGTCCTTTACCAACGACAACAGCTTCGAAACCCAAGAACAATAAACATTCGATTTTTGAATTGACAAGGTTATATAGAAGGGATAACGATACCAGAAAAACAATACATTTGAATTATAAGCTAAATTTTCATTAAATGTTTCCATAACAACACTCCAATTAATTATATAATTGTTGACGTAACAACTGTTTTGATAGTTATGTCGTGTCCCGGGATGAACTACCCAAATATTTAAATTTTGAAGTGTACCACACTTAGGAACTTTCTACAACTAAGCAATGTTTAATACACTATTCAGTAAGCATATTAGTTATTAAAAGTGGTTGTCACAATGACATTTCACTGTCAAATCGGTTGTTACGTAAACAATTTGAATTGTTTATTAGTTACCATGCCTAAATTTAAGCGAATATTAATCGAGGCCATAAGCTTCTTATATTGCAAAATATAAGAAGTTTTAAAAATGCTACCGAATTATATTAAAAATGATATAATATGATTTATACTACAAAATTTTTAGCTGTGTTTATTTACTAATTTAATTAAACATGTTGAATTTGAAGTATTTTGATGGACTTTGCAGAAACTTGTCAGACTTCCACCCCAGCATTAATTACGCAACACTTTGATCTCATCATATGTCTATTGTAAATTCATGAATGGACTGGAATTCGGCTCATCCAAAAAGCGGAGAATAATTATCAAATAATTTACATCTAATGGAATTCCAATTAAACCAGGCTTAAATCTAATTAATATTTTGTTAGGAAAATGACAAGAATCTGCATTTTTTTAAAATTACCAATTAGATAATTTAATTGTTTCATAGAGAAGAAATCTATACACTGATTACTACAACGCGATACCGACTCAAGGTGAAAAGTCTATAATTGCATATGCAAACAGGTAAATATTGCTCAGTTGTTAGCGGCCACACTTTAATTGAATGTTAATTTTAAAGAGACTTGTAAAATTTAAACGTTTCAATTAATCCGTTAGTTTAATATTATTATTATCCTAAATTGTAATTAATCTATGATGTTTATTCATAGGCATATGTTTTGCAGACACTTTGAACCTGTGATATTATCTAATGATGTTTACATTTGTCAATTTGCGTCTGCGGTATCTATAAATACACGTTTTTATCGCAAAATCTCAATTGATAGAGAAATAAATATTACTTCACATCAAATTTAATAAATATATATATTTTTTTATGTGTGTTTTATACATTTTGTATTCCCAGCATTTCTCGATGATTTTCTTTTATTTATTACATGCTATTTGTCACGCACTTCACGTTTATTTCATTCCAGCATATTTGGTTGGGTGTGTTGGGTGATTGCAAACTGCGTAAATCCATAAAAAAAAATTTAATAACAATACCATATTTCTGCATCGATATATTTCATTTCAAAATGCGATATTTGCGTTTCAAACAGATTTAATTTCATTTTATCACATAATACTGTTTTTATCTCAACAATAAATATTAATAAGTGTTCAATTTCAAAAATTCTGAAGGAAACAGAACCAGGAAAAGATCATAAATGATCACAAATTGTAGACGTCCGTTGTGAACCTACTTGACTCCCGAAAATGAATGAAAAACACTAATTAAACCATGATTCATTCTAATTTCGCGTTACGCAATTTTTAAACTTACAATTTTTTAATAGACTTGCCATTGTACATATTTTTTTTAACAATGAAATAGTTGTATTATCGACAACTTTTATTATGTAATTAGAATAGGATACTTCACAGTATTATTTAAATTGTATGAACGTCACGCTATTGTTGATTAATTAAAAATGATAGGCTACAATTGAGCGCAGAGCTTAAGAAATTCAAGTACCATTTTTGAAGCTGATTTTTGAATGGAAACTAAAAACATTTTTAAACAAACTATAATTTCTTGTTTATCAATTTAGATAATATTATGTATAATTTTAATTAATTCAATTAAATATTATCGATTCGCGTTTTACTCTAAAATCAACAATAAAAACAACAATTTAGTATTATTTGTTTTAAGTATTTTTAGTTAAGTTTTAGGTACGTGATTATCTTTAAATTTTAACCACGACGTGTCTAGGGAACCTTTTTTTGAAGTCGTTATGGTCAACATTCCTTTTGAATGGAAAATTACAAGAAAAAATTAAGGTTTCTTATCTAGAATGGATTTTTTTTAGTTTAGATGAAGTAAATTATGTCTGAAGTAATGCTAAAAATAAATCAAAATAAGAATTATTTTAAAATTGACAATATTTTTAAATGTATTTTTGTTTAAAATATATTCATTTTTAGTTAATTTGAAATAATGTTGTAAAATTAAAGAAAAGTTGTATTTCTTTATTAATTAAATAATAGGTGAACATTTTTAAATATATTTTGTTAGGAAAATATTTTATTCTAGCTAGATAAATTTTATTTTTTTTGTTGAAAATCTTAACAATTTAAAATCTAAATGCATGATTTTTCATTATTTTAACTTACTAAATTTCTGATAATTGCGATTATTCACTTTGTTGCTAAATGTGTGTAATGAATAAATGATTAGTTTGAATTATTTTTGCGGTAAAATTGTGTTATCAAAACTTTGGTTGTGCGCATTGATGAGCGTTGATCGAAGAATAAATTTGTTTTGTTTTTAGTTTAATGAAGTTTCTTGTTTTGGGTTTTGAAAAAAAACGGTCAACAGAAGCGTGCGTTAAGTAACCGTGTGTAGAGAGTATAGTGTATTCTGCAGAGCAATCGGCTTAATCAATTTATACATAACATATATGGTGGAGGTGGTGAGTGTGAGTGAGAGAGTGCGGAGAGTGTCAACACAATGTATAAAACGAGAGACTGGGAATCCGGGGGCTTCAGAATTGAGCGTTCAGTTTTGAAGAGAGACGCGCGTTGCGAGCAGCTAAACACACCAGTTTGTAAAACCCGTCGTGGTCGTCCAGAAAGGATAACATAGAGAAAAGCGATGTCCGCGGAAGGAGACCAGCACGTCCAGACACCGGAAGGAGAGGAGGAGGATGTAAGTGGAGGCGGCTTAATTGGAAGAGGCCTTGAACGCGAATGTTTCAAGTTTTGCGGCGAGATTTGCATCGAAATTTGCATTCATGTATTTTCGATCGAATATTTTGAATTTCGCGAGAGGCGCGCGCGTTTTTGACGCGCGTTTTTTGACACTGATGCTTTGAGGGGTGGCTGATTTTGTTTTGACCATTTTTTTTCCCCCCATAGGCGATGGGAGCTGGCGGTTCGACGAAGGAGACGCTTGGACTGTCGCCAGCTGAAAAGAAGATCCTGCGAACCACCTGGAGCAGCGTCAGGAAGGATCTCGGAAAAAACGGCATAGGCTTATTCACAATGTACGTGCAACGCGGAGACTCTCATCTCCTTCAGCAAACAACCTTAATCCATGTTCATCCTCTTCAGATTCTTAAGGGATTACCCGAACCACTCCGTCTATTTTAAGCACTTTAAGGACACGACGCAGGAAGGCTTGAAGATTGATCCGATCGTGAAGATCCACGGCATCCGGGTGCTTCGTGAAGTTTCGTTGATCGTTGATAACTTGGAAAATCCGGAGACGGTGCTGATGATGCTCAGGCAGAACGCGCAGAAGCATAAGGTGCACAAGATCAGCAGGAAGGCGTACGAAGTAAGTGCAATTGCATTGCCCATTGTTTACATTCATTGTATACATTATTTGTCTTATCAGGATTTAGCGCTGTCTTTCATAAAAATGGTTGAGAACCATTTGGGTGAGGACAAGGTGAGCGCGGAGGCAAGAGCCGCTTGGACCAAGGCCCTGAAGACCGTCTTCACAGTGATCGTGGATTTGAGCCGAGAGGGTAGGTGTACCTGTTCACGTGGCGAGGTGAAGGCCATTGAACCGAAACGCAACAGTTCCTCCTAATACCTTTTTTCCTGTACATATAATTACAATTAAAACGAAAACTGTGCTGTTACCACGTTATCTTTATTTTATGCAATTATTTTCTTGTGCTTGCAGAAACTTAAACGCCTTAAACGACAACAACCCCATCGGCTAGAGCATCTTTACAGCACCCTCGTTTTTAAGTTCATATTAAATTGTCTTTCTACACAATTATTATATTGTAATATTATTATTATATTTAACTCTCTGTGCATAACATATCATTATTATTTTTTACAAAATATTAAATATTCTAGAACGTAATTGTAGTTTCCCTTTCGCAACCCCCTCTTAGACGCCAAATTTTGACGTTGTCAGTGTATAGTTTTGTGTTTCTTTTTGGGATGACCGCAGTTGTTTGTTTCTTGGGAATTCAGGTGAATTTCGCTGCTTGGGATTTTCTTTGAAGGCAATCAATCTTCCTTCCAGTTTTTTCGTTCAATTTTAGGCACGATCGATATTAATTTAGCGCAATTCCAATACTTGGCCGACCACCTGACTTCGAGCGAGTGCAGGAAGTTGGTGGCCTCTCTGCACTTCGATTCGTTCGAATTGCCCGGTGCTCTGGATAAAGCTGGTAAACCTAACAAGAATTATTTGAGTATAAAGTTGATAATTTTCATTCAGAGAGAAGCGTTTCGAAGGATGTTCGCTGTTTGGAAAGCCTTCTGCATTGGAATTCGGAGGCGGGCGGAGGTCGGTCGGAGACTCACGAGCTGGTCGCGAGACGATTAAGGCAATTGGATCGGGATGATCTTGGCGAGTGGCTGACGAAGACCTCGTACGAGGCCATAGGGCATGACTTCGACAGGGAGAGCAAAGAGGCGTTCAAACCTTTCCAGCCGATTGTTCTGCCGGAACTGAAATTGAATGGCTCCACGGCAGGAATCCGGCGTAATGCGACCGGAAGCGGTGGAACTACACTGGCGATAGACAGATTCGCTCACAGACGAATTGCCAAGTATTTATGGGAATTGTTCAATTTATTTAATACTCATTATGTGACGACATTTGCAGGCAGGATTTCGTTCCTACTATTGCCACGGACATAGCCACGGATCCCACGGAATGGACCATATTCGACACGATCTCCTGGACGCTAGTGGTGATGATGTTCTTGTTCATCATCGGAGTCATGGTGTATCTCACGATAACGTCGCCATGCTGCAAGCATCACAGTTGGAACAAGTAATACTGGTTTCAAAATCGCGAAGCGATCTTTGCTTTAACAAATTCTTGTAATTTCAGTTTATTTTCGAAAAACAAGAGGTACAAGAGATACGAATGCTTGCAATGCGAGGAGGACGATTATTACTACGATAGATCGACGCGCAGATCGACAGATACGCGCTCCACGCCAGTTTGCCCAAGAACTGGAGGAACATGTCCTATGCACTCAAGACCCAAGAGATCGCAGAGGCAACAGCAGTCTTATGGACGGAGGCAATCTTCGCAAAACGATCCATCCAACGACTACGCTAATCAATTATCGCCATACCATCAGCAAATCTGTGCTCCCTGTCAGAAGAAATCAACACAAACTGATAATAAACCATTCAATCAATTATCGTCTTATCAACCAATCCCGCCTTGTCCCCCATGCCAGCATCACGCGAAGAGGCAAAGCACCGCATCGCGATCATCCGACGATAGGGCTGCGATTACACCGGTGCACGTAGAAATGTCAGAGAGTTCGGATACCGAATACGAGGAAGCCACCTGCCCAAACATTTGCCCTGCAATGCAGTTGATGGGATGCGACATGCCCAAGCATATTCCTCTTCCTCCGCCTTGCATGAAACCAATACAGAACGACAACAACAACAACAATAGTACATTGAACAATAACAATGTAGATAAGAAGTGTACGCCTTGTCCGATTATAAGATCACCAAAATCGGCTGCTTATTCAGCGGCTATGAGAACCATTGACATCCATCAGAAAATCGCCATACCGATGGGACCAGTCCCCAGTTGATAATCAAACATACATACATTTATGATCTAAATATTAAATGGAAATAAAAGGAAACTTATAGCTCAAACAGGACTTTAAACAAATGCAACAAATCCGCAACATCGCTTTGCTAATTACTATTGCAGCGTTAATATTCATTATTTGTAACATTTTTGTGCGTTCCTTTTTAAATAATAAAATACAATATCAAGTTTAAACCAAATTCAAATCACCCCTTATCAATGCCATCTGTGATCAGGAGGAAGATTTGCTCGTCGTAATCGGCACCAGCTGTTATGTTAATACCGTGTGTTTGCATTGTGTTCCCATTATTCGTACAACCTGTAGCCGGCGAAAATTAACGTTTCATATTGTAACAACAATTACTTTATTAAGAATATTTCGGGCAACAACCAGTTTCCACTTAACCCTACCACAATTCCAGCGCCGATGTTTGTCTGCTCGCGTACAAAGTCCGTAAATTGAATGTGCAAAGTCGAGCGGAGTTACTCCTAATCCATTCATCGTGTATTACCTACTGAAAACAATAAGGATGCATACCGCATTTGTAACAATAAACAAAGTGCCCACTAAGGTGACCACCTTTGGTAAATGGGTTGAAGAGAGCTTCGACAGTGAGAAGGAGAAAGATCTGATCATCTGCATTCCGGGCAATCCTGGATTCACCCAATTTTACTATAGATTCCTGGAGACTCTGCACCAGCAATTGGGTTGGCCCATTTGGATTGTAAGTCATGCTGGACATGAACGTCCGGAGAATGAAAACCTATATAACATTCCTAATATTAAAGAGAATAAGGATTTGTACAACTTGAGCGGCCAAATAAAACATAAGGTAAGAAAAAAAAAAGATTTTTTTTGTAAGCAAATTTCAATACGTTTTTTTCCTTTGCAGATGGAGTTCTTTGAAAAGATGGTTCCTGGAGATGTAAGGCTGCATTTGATTGGACATTCAGTTGGCACCTACATCATCACTGAGCTGATGAAGAATCCTTCAATAGCGTCTCGCGTTGTTAAAAACTACATGCTGTTTCCTACTCTCGAAGATATCGCTCTCACACCAAACGGACGATTCTATACAAGCATCGTCCATCACATAGTACCAATAATTTTGTTCCTCACCTGGTTATTCCAAATGTTCCCAATATTCCTCCAGCATTTCTTGGTCGGTATATATACCTGGGTGGTTGGAGCCGAAGACTTTCAGATACCTAACATATGCAACCTGATTCACCCCAGGGTTTTGCACAAAATATTTTTCATGGCTTCAGATGAAATGGTGACGTTGAAAGAGAGGAACACGGATGTCATCAAGCAGCATATTAACAAGTACAAGTTCTACTTCGGCGGTAACGACTACTGGGCTCCGGTCAGCTACTGCAAGAAACTACAAGACGATATACCGGAAGTGGATGCCGAAGTCTGCAAGATGCGTTTTCCTCACGCATTTGTGCTTACTTCGTCCATCCCAGCTGCGGTCATGATAGCTCAATGGATGCGCCAGAAGAATTAATTTATTTTTTAAACTGTGATTAATTGCATGTTCCTTTAAATATTATTTTTATGGTTATTACTATTATTAACATCACATCATATACCACATGATTGCATGCGGGGTATCGATAAACGAGTAAATGTCGGCTTTAAATCTAGTCTATACAAAGAATATAACTTATCCAGCTTTTTTTAGAGACACGTTGGGATGAGATACAGGGAACCGGTGGAAACCATTTAGATTACACCGAATGTAGCAAGTTTTAAATGTTTTTTATGGTCCAAATATGATATTAATGTGTTTTTACTGTTGTGTAAATATATGTATGTACAAAACCAAAATTTTCTCTTTGTGCAGCTAAATAAAATGATATGTAACTAAACGACATTTTCTTTTTTTAATGCTCCTGATTACCAAACTTTAGTTATCTACTTACTTTTCTTCTCGGTTCTTAACATACTTTTAGACCACTTTTCGTAACTACTATCAAAGTGTGAATGATGTTTGACCGCAATTATATTGCTTCGTAAGTAGTTTACGATTACGTTTTTTTTATAGTCTACAAATTGCGTTTCAACATTTGAATAGAATATTCCGATGTTATCACTTAAACCTTGACCCAAACAAGATTTGTTTTTACATTATGCAATCTTTGTTTAAATAATTGCTTTTTTCCAATTTTTTCATAATTTCCAAATATTTTCACTCCCAGTTTCGAAGTCGTAAATTTATAATTGTGTTTAGCAGGAATTTAATATTATCTTACATTTTTAAATACTTATTTACGATTTATAATAATGACGAGAGAATGCTGCAAAAGTAATAAACATTTTATTAGATTAAGTTGTTTACAAAATAGATTTAATTAATTAAATATTGTATAATTATTATAATCAAGTTTTGAAGCATCAAAACAGGAATTTAACTGAATCGTACAGATAATAAGTATAAATAAAAAGTAAATGAAGAAAAACATTTTTCGGTAAATAAATAATTCTTCTTCTTCTTCCCATCTCCTTCCACATTTAGCTTGTGCACTGCACAATGTCGCTAGTTCCCGCCGTGTGCTCTATCGGAATTCAAGGTATATTTAATAATTGGAGTTTAAATTTAAACGATGTCCAAATAAATAATTATTGATCTAATTAATAAGTAGTAATGGACACAGCGCATAAACTACAGTCCTGGCACGAACGTCGAAAGATGGCGAAATATTTATACACTTCAATTATAGGCAACCAAACTTGCTCACAATGTTCTGCGCTAACTCTAACTTACTTTTAAAAGTATATAGTTTACCCTATTTTGCCGATGTTACAATTTCTAGTTTTTACTTAAAGCTTTAATTGAAAATTAAAATTAACTAAATGGTTACTTGTTTAATTAAGCGATTGACTGTATTAATTATAGATAGATTAATTGAGTTATGATAGTTTGAGAGTTTTGCTTGGTGTAACCAATTTTTAAAACAAATTCTAGAATGATATTTTGAATTTAAATATATTTTGCTTGGGAAGTTAAATAAATAAGAAAAATTAAAACAATATTTTATTATTTAATATTATCACATAGGTGAATACATAGGAATGTATATACATAACAAACAACGGAATAAAAATAAAGAACGGGTTTCCTCTCATATTCGCATCCATCGTAAATCCTATACCTCGTCAAAATATACGTATCCGGAATGTTCATTCGGTTAGTTCACAGATTTGTTCTTTTACCTATTATTATTTTTTTGTTGTTTTCGTCTTTTGCTTTCAAACTTTGAACAATTGAGTAAAATATAATAAAAAAATGAACAGAAATCATTCGAAACGAAATACCGTGCAAATTACATGTCTACAGGAACCTAATTTGAGGAAAACCAATCGAACGAAACTACCGCACTTCCATTCAAAGAAACAAATGTTCATCATCACTAGAATTAATATTTGATATAAACTTAAGGTCGTCTCTTAATAAGTATTTCATATTTTTTTTTTGGTTGTTTGTTACTTTTTAATTTTTTTTTTTTTTGGGAAATTGATAAGGCTTCTTCTTGTGTGTATCTCTGAGGGGGGTAGTGTTTTTCTTTTATTATTTATTATTTTTGTTGAAATTACTTATTTCATTTTCGGTTTGTTATTCAATCGTCCGAACAACAGTACCTGCAACATCTCCTGCACAAGCAGACGCACAAACAGCACAAACTGATTAGAATTGATAACACTCCTAGTCCGACGTAGATCCAGTTGATCTCTATTGTCGGCTCGCCCTTGCACCGCTCTTCCGATTCATCGCTGAGGTCCTCCAGGTTGCCGTTGCTCGGACCGGTCACATTCGGGCAATTGATTACACCGTTGCAGACGAGGCGCGCAGGTATGCAGAGTCCAGCCTCGCCGGGACATTGGAATTCGCACTCTTCTCCATCGACGATTCCTCCTTCGGTCAGTCGAGATGTCATCAAGCTTCCGTCCGTGTTCCTCGGGAGATGGAAGAGTTCCGTCCAGGCTATCTTGAAGGCGGCTCTCGTTGGAGACGTCCTTCCGATGAATTGGATGGTGACACCCGGTTCTGATCCATCCGGACTTAGTTCTGCTGCGGAGAGGATGGGAAGCTCTTTGCTCAGCGACACGTTCTCCCCGCAAACGCTCAGATAGGGTTCGCTGCGTCCCTTAACGAATATGTCAACAATCCCGTCGTCGCAGTGCTTCGACGCAAACTTAATCCTATCGAAGTGCAGCCACAGATCCCTCTCCCTGTTTACTTTAATTTCCCAGATGCACCTAATCGACTTTGGAGGCTCCACGTAACCGATTGCTTCGTAGTAGGGATAGTGAATCTCCCCGTCGGTGGTGGGCTGGATAATCGGAGGACCGCAAAGAGGACCGTGGACGAACTCGTAGGTCGCCTCGAAGAGAGGAGATCCGTGCTTGAAGTAGCTGAGAGCCGCGTGGGCGCTGTCAATGATCAATTGAAGATTCAACTGCTCCCCGCGTGACACCACCGTAGTTGATCCAGTGTGCTTGTTGCACAAACAAGTGACTTCTCCGCTTTGCACGGCCTTCGAAAGGGTCGTAGGTGGATACGAAGAATTTACTCCTGGAGGAAGAGGCTCCCAAATCACGAGTTTATCCACCCTATCTTCGATGCAGTTCGTGCACATCCCCGGGTTGTAAGGATGGTCCTGAAATCAACATGTAATTGCATCAACATCAAAATCCAACAAACTGAATCAATAATCAATTACTTTGAAATGAATATTCGTCACGATCAGAATGACCCTAGCGAACAATCGTCTATCCGTAACGAATCTGTATAAGCATTGAACATCATCGCCAGAAGGCGCCTGCTTGTAAACCAAAGTATTCAGCGGAGACCTCAACCATCCTTTGGTCGACTTCCAAGATGCGAATACCTCATCGCACGTTCTCCCCGGCACCGGTTCACCCAATTTCGTGTTGTTGAAGAAATCGTAATGGGCCCAATAGTACAGAGATGATCTACGAATAAAGTCTGATTACTTAGTATCAATCCTCGAGCGCTGCTGCAACTAACCCGCTGTAGCTTCCGGTTTTGCTTTCGAATCGTACGAAGAGCGAATTACCGGTGGATACAAAGTCGTGCTTCTCCATCGCTTTCGAGAATGTGTCGCAGAATGTCTTGATTATTCGAGAATCGTCCGGCCAGGAGGCGTCGTACAGGGTGAGGGATTCCCCGCAATCGCCGTCGATCGGTTGGATCGGGGATTCTATGCGGTTTATCCGGAAACTAAACACAGCATTAGTGCATGCAAAGTTAGCCGCATTCGTGTAATCTCCAACCGAACGTTTTAAACTCCGTGCCGGACGCTTTCAATAGTGTCATCATCATTACCACCCAAAAATTTGTTACAAATTATTTTTTAACTTTTTCAATATGGAATTAGTAACATAAGTCTTCCATTGCGTATTATTTGATCTATTTGCAGTTAAAGATAACTAAAAACCGAAATCTAATGATTTATGGTATGCATCATTCCTCTGTTAAAAGCTCTCAAAAAATGAAGAAAAAAAATCCTGTTCTAAATATAATTTTAATGAATATTGTATAAGCAACCATCAATTTTATTTATGATGTTTTCACGTCTGCATCGATGTGTAACTGTAAAACTGTATAATCTTTCCAGTGATTGATTTGGGTATGAAATTGGATTAATTAAAAAAAACCACTATGAATATTGTATAAGCAAACGGCAATCAAATCGATACCAGTTTGCGATGTCTGCACTAAAGTTTACACGCAAAAAAATCAATTGCAATTGAGTGTAAACGATAAAAGCTCGATTTGATTTTATACGTACCGCACCATTTCAATTCAATTTATTCCATTTCGTATGGATACGATATTGAAAAGTGAACGGTGATTGAAAATATTTATTTTAATGGTTTATTTAAAGTTTTATTATTTATTGTTCTAATTAATAAAAATAGAAAAAATTACCTGGGAAAGTATAACCTGACGATTTCTCCTTCTTCTCCTTGCATGAGATAGGTGCAGCTCGTGTGTGGTGGATACCAATGGGCGACGGAGAGGAAGATTCCTTCGGAATCACCAGAAGCTCGAAGACTTTCCGAAGATAGAAGCCAATCGCAAGTGCCGTTTCGGCTTCCCGCCGTATCGACGTGACCCGGCCAATTTCCGACGTTGAAGTGGAAGCCCGTATTCAATAAAGGACCTGCGAAAAATGTAATTCAGATACAATTAATGAAACAAAAATAAAGAAATTAAAGACATCAAACCTGCAGGTGATGAAACGAATTCGACGAAGAGATCTTGCGATGTGCCAATGATCGAGTAGGGAAACTTGCCCATGCCGCAGAACGTCCCAATTACCGGACTGAACTCGTTCTTCCCATCGTATATCTTGATGTAGTCGTAGGGGCAGTTCTCCTGGCCTGAAACAAGGGGACAGAATTTCTTTCTCAGAGGTGTACTTTGACCCTAAAACTTGTCAAAACTTTGGCAATTTAATTAACTCGATTGCAGCCGCCGGCTTTCCTCGCTGCGGGACGCACGTGGAAACGCGGAAATTAGAGCGCTGCGTTAATTAATTAAAGTTTTCCCTACAACCAAGAGCCATCGAAACTTACTACCGGTTGCGTTCTGTCTCTGCCCCTGCTGCTCTTACTCTTTAACTTTTATATTTTTTAACTTTACTTTCATTAATCCCATTTTTGTTTTAAAAATATTCACGCTTAGTAATATCTGCATATTATTGTTTCAATATTTGTAAATGAAGTTGATACCTGAGGAGATGGGCCTCATGGGACATGTCATGATGTTCTCGCATCTTTGCCCATCGATGTTGAACTCTTCGTTCTCTATGTAGAGTTTGATGAAGGGTAGTCGCGTGTTCAGGTAGTACCTGCAGTTGAGATTCCGCGGATAGACTCCGGGAAAGGCAGGAGATTGCACGTAGCAAGTCTGCAATCGGCAATCTCGGAATATCCTCTCGCAATACGATCTGCAAACAGTTCCCAAAACACAATTAGCATTAGAGCTAAAGGATATTTTATAAATCTGACCCTTGCACGACTTCGCCTCTTCTATTAGGATACAATTCCGGATGCTGCCCGTATCTTAAGTAAACCACGAGCTGCTGCTCCGCCCTCGTATCGAAGCTGAAGTACGTCTGATCGGTGAAGTTGTCCGTGTGGAAGACGACTTTCACGAAGGACGTCTCCGACATGAAAGTCTGCGGCTGCTCGCTCTCTCCGCAGAAGGTGCCCGGCTCCTTCCGATTCGACACGTCCGTCTTGGCGTTACCATCCACGATCTGCAGCAAAAAAAGAAAACATATTAAAAAAAAGTCACCCTCGACGCTCGGGTATAGAAATCACGTAAACAATTGGTCGATGCGGTTTACCAGAGGGGAGCCCAAATGCGCGCACGGAATGCCGATACGCTTCATTTCGACCTTCCGAAAGCCGTAAGGTCCGTCCTTTCTTATTCACGCCAAGAGGCCAAGAAATGGAAACTTGTCGAGGGATATAAAATATATATAGAAAAAGCAACAACAGAAAAACGTAACATAATACGTAACGGCCTATATACGTGTCTGGAATCTTCTCCTCATATATTCTTTGTGTTATGTCTCTTGAGAAATACATGCACCCATCCATATATGGATTGTAATTTTCCGCGGATTTTTGGAGCGGCCCCGGATCGAATGAAAACATGGAAAGTGGATAAATGGCTTTGGATTTGCTCGCTTTTCCGTTCGCTTCTATTTATTAAAACATACGATGGCCATTTGTCTTCTCCCGCCGGTGAGAGTGGAGGCAAACACACAAAAAAGAAGCTGCGAAATCTTGCTACTTCCTTTTTTTTTTGTTAATAAAATCGAGACCGCCCGGAGGCCTCATATTGGAGAGAGCGCCGAGCAATTTCTCCTCTCTCCGAATCAAATTAATTCGTGTAAACGACTGCCCGAAACGAACGAGAAAATAAAAACGACAAACACTTATGATGAACACTTTTTGCAAATTAATTTGTTTATTATTGCCAAAGCACACAGACGCAGACAGACTTAATTAAACGATGCTATAATTCTTTTCGATTAAAAAATGTAATATATTTTCAATCAACAACGAAATTACTTAGTAAACGATTTTTTTTAGAATGTCATAAAAGAAGCGTTACCATTTTATTATTCCATAACTTGCTTTATTTTAAGGTTAAGTCAGTTATTGTTTAATATTAGTATATTTTCAACTATCCGTACATCAATAAAAAAAATAAATTATATTTATCTAATTTTAATTAAAAGTTATTTAAAAAACAAATAGTAACGTTTCTTTTATGACAAATGTTTTAAAATATATTTTGTAATATTATAACTACAATATTTTTTATATTCAACAAAAATGATGTGATATTCTATTCTAGTATGATTATATAAGAAATAAACTATATGGAAATCCTTTCATCAATGGCCTAAAGATGTTCGGTCTAATACCATAAAATATCTTGTTTTTCTTTTGGTGGATCAACAGACCATCAACTGGTTGCACATTTATCTCTACAATCCTCACACATGATATCCTTATTTTTGCAAAGGAGATTCAAATATTAGTCTTCCAAATTTTCATAAAAAAAATATGGTTTTATTAATTTGCGTATATTATATAACTGTGTATGTTGGAGAATATAGTTTGTGGATCAGCTGGACATGATTTCTGTAAGCTGATTCGTGAGGTACGCGCCTGTAGGGAAAATGAAAAGGATTAGCAGAGTCAGTCGATGCCAAATAAAGGGATTTAAAGACGCCATCGAATGTCGAAGCGACGTGTCGAAATTTTTGCATTGAACCAAAAGAAAAGAATACAAAAAAAACAATAATAGAGAGTCGGAATAGAAACGTGCACTCGCGAGGATTAACATCATTTCATTTCGCATGCAAAAAATCAATTTTCGGAATGCGAAAACCCCGAACGAACGAACGAACGGGGTGGGGTGGGGTGGCTTAAATATGCACGAAATACGGTTTGGGAGCATTAAAATTTTAATTGAACCGCCAGCATTACTATTTAAATGCGAATTAACTGCAAGTTTATTTTTGGGCTTAAAGTTGGCGAAACGCCGTTACGCAAAAACCCAATTATGCTGTCGGTTCACGCTGATGCTTATTTGTTTACGCCACGGAATTGCGTAAACAGAAAGTTTGAAATGTTATTTTGTCGTATTTTCAAACAACAACAACAATAACAGTAAAGATACTCTTTCTGCTTTTCGTGTATGTTTGCTGCAATTCTTGATGCATCTGGTTTACGTTAACTTGAACATATTTTATCTTGATGAATTACATAATTACAATTGATGTATTAAAATCATTATATAATATTATAAATTGTGAAGTATTTTTAAAATAAAATATGCAAAGGTTTTTAGTGAATATGAAAATTATGAATGGAAATTTATTTATGACAAAGCTGATTGGTCGTGTCTGAGCAGGATTAAATTATTTATCAAACTGTGCAGAGGGTGTTAAGAGGATTGCGAATAGTCCATTGATTATCAATTAAAGCAGATCCACAAGGGTAGAATCGGTGATCCGGTCAATCATCGCACGTCAATTTACTTGGCGACGGTTGGGGGGCGCAAATGGAAATGTCAGAGGGCTGTAAAAAGAATGCAGTCATAAACGTAATTGAGTTCTTGTCACCGCATGGAAATATCTCCGAAGTAGCTCGAGCATGGAAGTGGGTTAAATGGAGCAAACAACATTATAGTAAGCACCAAAAAAATAATGATTGGCATTTTACAACTTTCAACACATTTCAGATCATAAATAAATGGTTTTTGTCTTTTGCGATTTGAATATTTCTAATAAATATGCACTAATTGAAGGTAGTTTTATTTGGGTGATCAATATTAGTTTTGGAAAGTTTTATAAGCAAACAAATATTAAAAATAGCCATGAAGTGTAGCCATGGAAACGGGTTTTAAAAGCTGTCATAGTTGTCAGATGGTTTGATTGATGAAAAACAAAAATAGTGGAGAATGTATTGAAGGGTGAAGGGAACAAAAAAAAAACAAGAATGTTCGTGGCATGTATTTGCAGGGATTGATGGAATTCCATCGAAGTAAAGCGGAAAGAAAGGTGGCGTGTGCGGAGGAAGAAAAATGGAATGGCAAACAGAAGGAAGGGCATTATGCGTTTAATTGGACGGTTCCGTCCCTTCCGTGCCATTAGGATGAAGCAGGGGGGAAAACGATTTGCTTTCGATTTATATTCCGTGGCGCGTTTCATCCGCATTTTTTCTGCTGTCCTTTCATTGGGTTCGGCGCAACGTCGGACACACACGTCGATACAAACTCCCCTCATTATTTGCTCGCGGGGGGATGACATGAAAGAAGACGGGCAGGATTTGAGAGGGGTCGGTTGGATGATGGAACGGGGACCCTCGGGGTGGCCGAACGGAGAAAACGTCAAGTTGCCACTTAGGACCCTGCAGGTGTATGACATGCGGAGGGAGATGACGGGACGGCCGCAGGATGTCGGAATAAATGAGACGTGAGGATTTCTATTGGGCAAGGACTAAAGTAGATGTGTCAATCGGAGACCGCCGAAGAGAAAAAGAAGAAAAATGACATGAAGAAAAAAGTTGTCCTTTATTGATTTCCCATCATATTAGAGGAGATATCAGATTTCGATTAAACGACGGATTGATTACTTCTCTCAATTTATTTGTCAACAATTTAATCGAAACCGATCTCCAGATTATTATATACGTCACGTCACAGTGACATATTGCAAATTAGACAAGTTTAACTGTCAAAACAATAAACAATTAGCGCTTTTGAAATTTGACAGGTGAATTAATATAAAGTATTCAAGGTTATTAGAATTGAATACATTACATTTACACAGAAAAAATGCATCAGTCATTGAAAAAAAAAAAAAAACTAAACAAGTAACTTCCTGCACTATCAAAATATGCATGCAAATGTGCATCATAATTATTTATACCCTTTTCCGCTTGGCTTGTCAAAGCGCAACGAAACAATTGAATGCAAAAATGCGAGTCGAAACTGTGCATCCACGAATCGAATCGAGTTGTTTGTATTTACAAGCAGCCAACATTATTATTCGTTTCTGTTTTCCAACCCCATTTTTTTGATAACAAATATGCGTTTCTTATGCATGCAAATATTATTACTGCAAACCTTTATCGAAGATACATATTTTAATGTATATTTACATACTATATAGTGAAATATAATTTCTAAAAAATGACCTATTGACCTCATTGTCCGTGATATCGAATAATTTTTTTTTTTGGAATTTGTATCTTGTTGTGGGATTTGCTAGATTAACAAAGGCTGCATTTGACATTATCATCTATGGATCAATGTCTGCAACAAGAACAATCGACGAGAGGATTTCCATTGGACAAGGACCTAAAGTGGATGTGTCAATCGGAGGCTTTTGAGGGCCAACGAGAGGGCGAAGGAAGATGAAAAAAAAAAATACCGATGAAGAAGAGGGTATAGTATAGCCACAGAAAGAGAGAACGAGAGAAAAGCAGCGGAGCGGAGCGCAAAAAGAGAAGAGACTGAGCTCTTCGCAAATATTGATTTCCTTCTATACCGGGCGAGTTATTAAACTCATGTTTCTATATAGACGGCACTCTGGAGTGGATCTCTCTCCCTCTGTCCAGCTCTCATACACACACTATGACGGGTCACCGTTATTTTTTTTCTTGTTTCTCTCTCTCGTTCTTTTTTTCGGTTCTTTCGTTTTTGGTCTGTTTGTTTTTTTTTATGTTCCCTTTTCGTTGTCAGTGAGTTTCAGTGCGGTCCGATTCCCTTACGGGCCATCGATTCGCCGCATCGCGTGGCGCGACGCCAACAACCTTCCAACACGGCAAAACGCGTTTTTATTTTTATTCGCAGACATATAACATTCTCCCGGTGTTTTTCTTTTCTTTATTTTTTTCATCCTTTTTCTATATGTTTTTTTTCCCGGTTCATCCTCGCTACTCATCCGCTCGGGCTCTGTTGGCTGCAACTTTCCAAACACATCCGCGCAATAAAAACGGTGTTATTCCAAGATCTGTATACATGGGGGGATGAGAAATCAGGATAGAGACTTACTCATTCCACACTGTTTTAGACTAAATTTGTAACATTACATATCTTAATTATTATATTACAATTAAACCCTCAAATTTTCGTTTAATAAAAAATAAGGCTTATATTATAATTCACCCATAATTGAAAGATTCTGTAATTTTTAATTAAAGAAAAAAATTAATTACATAAAATCCTTCAAAAGTTATTTAAAATTTAAATTGTAAAGCTTCTTTTATGACAACCTGTATTTATATAAGTATAACATTCAAAACATAATTTTAAACTATTTACCAATATTATGAAAATGTTGCAAATATTCTTAGAAAATAAATTATTTATTTAAATTTATAAGAAATTTGAATACAAAATAATAAAATATTCAAGATTTATTGTATTTCACACCAAATTAAAATAATTCTTGAAAATAATAAAATAAATATTGATAAGAATTTTTTTAAATTTATACAAACATTTTGTAATCCTCTTGAAAAACATGAAGTCGAGTAAATTTTTGTTCTATATAATATTATAATTTAAATTAAATCTATACTTGTTCACTGAATGAGTTGCAACATTTGAATGCGATTTTTTACAACTTTTAATCGACGATTGATGGAAATGATTAAACTATTTAGAATAAACGCAAATACGAGAATGCATTATATAATAATGGTATAATAAGTATGTATCGCTATAAAATCAGATCGTTACATGTAGATTAATTTGTACAAAAAAAATCGAGGATGAAACAATGATACTCTTGATTCTATATAAATCTAGATGTTGGAATGATGCTGTGCAGTCGCCGAAATGAAACTGTGCGTAATTGTTTTATTGGTAATTGAGTAATCTATAGCTTATGTGTTAGATTTTCAAAATTAGTTTGTAGGCTACATTATGGGTGTCCATGGGTTTCGATATGAAGGTAAATTATATCCAGGATTGCAGACCGGGAATGGAAATATCAGCGCATGCAAGGATTAAGGACAACTTCATAAAAAATGGATACTTTAATATTACAACCCCACTTTCGGATCAAACGGTGAAGTGTACTTGTAAAGTAGACAATTGAATTAATAGCGTGAAGATTTTTCAGGCTGAATTGTCTATGAAATACTCGATGGACAATAAGACGTTCGTGAATGTCGGGAGTATTAAGATGAAGAATATTTGTAACGCGATTAATAAGTATATGGGAGAAACGTGGTATGATTTGCAGAGACAGGCTCATGTCAACCAAATTGGAAAATGTCCCATCAAAAAGGTTCAGTAAAAAAATAATAATATAACATTAAAATTAATTGATTTCTATTAAGGATTTGTACAGATACGAGAATTATTATTTGAAAATGGAGAGGATTCCGATGCAGACCTTTCCGAAGGGATACATACTGCTTAAAATGAAAATTTGGAAGAAAGGGACGGACGTTGAAGTGCTCTGCATTGATGTACATGCTTATAATAAGTGATAATCGATGGTTTGTGTAATTGATTTAGAATTAATTTCAAAATAATAAATAACAACTCTTCAAGAGTACCAATTTTTAAACTTTTCGTAATATATTTCAAATTTGACAGTTATGTCAAGTGCGAAAACGTAATTTATGTCACTGCATTCAAATATACCGGAAAGCAATCCTAATGCATTATAAATTAATGATTTCAAAAGAATCAAATTGAAGTTGAAAAAGCTTTGTAATAGAAATAATAATTATGCTTAAAATTAAATCGAAATTGCATAAGCTTTGTTTGGTTATGAAATTCAAACATAGAACATGATAGGTATGTTGCCTACATTTGCAAATGATTCGATTATCCATTATTTGATTAAATTGATATGGAATTTGACGCGCTACGCCTTTCGCCGTCTCCGCGCGACTTCTTCTTTTCACCATTATTGCTGCCTACCATTTCTCCATATAAATTTTATTTAAAATTTCCGCACGAGCGCGCAAGCTGTTGATTCAATATAGAGCAGTCGGTGGCGTCGTTTTCTCTCTGCATTTCCATCCATCCCACGTTTTTCCTCCACCCTCTCCCTTTCCCGCTACGTCTCGCTTACTTCACCATCACCATTCTCTATTTCTGTATGTTGACTACGGAAATTTTAAATAGCTGCCAACCTAATTAATTTCCCGTTTTTCATTACCGGGTGGAAACCCCACCAATCTCAATTCGAGCGCCAACCTGTCACGCGCCATCTATGGACCCCATTTATATTCATTCGAAAATTCAACATTTTAATTTGGCCAACAAAGAAAATTAATCAGTGATATTTCGCTTCCACCGTGATCCATTTGCATTAATTACCACTGGGGCTTCGGCGATTTACGTCATGCGCCTCTGTATGTGTGTAAATATGCTCTTTCCATCTGAAAACATGCATAATGGGCTTTTTGTTCATCGTATCCTTATGTAATTTTAAGCTAATTTCAATTAACCTGATTGGATTATAAATAGAAAACTTTTAAATTTAAATTTTGATACGTAAAACCGTGTAAAATCGGGGAATAGATATATTTTAAAATCATGTAAATAAAGTCCTGAGTAAACCGGGGAATAGATGTAATTTTAATACTAAAGTAAAATTCTGGAATTCAATAAATCCGCTGCGAAACTAAAGATATTTTTCCAACGTTTTTTGTGAAAGCATGTCTATAACTTTATGTAATGCTTAAGAGTAGGTTCATAGTTTTGCACGATTCAAATTTTCCTGGCATTTTCCCAAAACTTCTTAACTTTATTATGTGTTTAATCCTTATATCACAAGAAATTGAACAGTTTTACAATTTATTATTAGTGAATGAAATTTTTCACGTTATTTTTTTAAATTTCTATTTATTTATACCCATTTTTTTCATTTTATTATTTGCATAAATAATACTTCTGTTTTCCATTTAAGAATTATAATATAAAGTACAAGTAATAAATATTATTTAGTTTATGTAATATGAATAATGCATAGGCTTGTTTTGCGAAGTGGATGATATTAGTTACGCTGTTGCTCGTTTCCAAAGGCATTTCTATAGAAACCAGTGTTATTATTACATTCACTACATATTTCCAGATATTCCATGTAGTTACCACAGTTATTGCAGAGCCAGAATCATATCTACAAGAAGGATAATAACAATAACGTATTTATTTCCACACATAAAGTGTGCACTTACCAACTCTCTTGCTGCCCTAAATATTGATCTTTAAACCTAGACTTCTTACATCTTCGTAATAATATTATTTTCCAATAATTGTATAATCATTTATTTCCATAAATATTTTAAACATATTTTTTTTTTTGAGTCATTAATGAAAATTGTTATTAATTTTTATAATATTTCTGTATTCCAAATTGGATCTAATTTTTTTTAAATTTGCTCTTTACTTTGTTAGATTATTTGTTGTTGCAATTAACACCTACTTTATGAAGAGTTAATTGCATTAATGTTGAGAAAAGAAAAATATTGTAAACATTTATAAGCACCGCGGTTTCTTTTCTCCGCCTTTTATGTGCGGATCGCTCGTAAAGTTTCTTGCGGTGGAAGGATGGCCGAGGGCCAAGTACGAGAAGGCCGTCGTGCACACACAAACGCGAGAACTTGAAGATGGGTCAAATTGCAAATCAGAGTTCTTTATATATTCCGAACAATAAAATCCCTTCTTTACGACGAAATAAGGGCCGACTTTATCGCACCTCGTACCTTCCACTTCTTTTGTGCTGAAGCGTGTGCGTCTGTAATGCTCCCAACATTAGCAAACTTCAAATGAGTTGTTAATGAATGCCGAATTACGCGGCTAATGGAAGTTGAAGACTGGAGATATCTGCAAACAAACTCTGTGTTTTTGGTCTATAAAAAGTAATCTGGATTCGCACTTATTTTTACGAGGCTGTTTTAAACTTTCGTAATTGTTATATTTTTAATTGCATTAATTATCATTAAACAAAAGTCTACAGAACATTCTTGCATTTACATTTATTTTAAATATTTTATTTCACTATTTTGTTTCACAAAATTTGTTTGCAGTTAAAGAAAAACTAACTATGAGTAGTTTGTGATTAGTGTAAGTGCCGGTGCGCGATAAATATTTCACATAGTTTTGCTTCGAGTTCTAATTTAATCACTCGAAACTAAACATCAAGCATATTTATAAGGGAAAAGTTTTCGGTGAGAAAACTGATTCGACGTTATAACGCCTCGGAAAGGGTGCAAGTCGGAGGGATGAAAGTTGGGAGTTTTTAATTTGTGTTTATGCGCATTTTATTTGGCCGAATTTGCATGAGAATGTGCTGAAAATGAAAAGGCGTCGCCTTTTATCTTGATACTGGCGAACCCCAAATTACCCCTAGATATTAAAGAATAAAAAAAAATAGAGAACTTCAAGTCGTCACCCCCTTCTCACATTCATTACATTTATTGCATACGTAATGAATATTATCATTATTATATCGCTCGAAATTGCTTTCAAGGACGCTTTTATCCTTGATTTCATTCATTTGCATACATTTCTATTTATGAATTTACTATTCCACCTTAAAACTTACTAAAAAATATTATTAAGAAAATTTGAAATTTATATTCGTAATAATTCAATGAAATATTAATAAAATAATAAAAAATAGATTTCTGGTAAATAATTTAAAAAAAAACAATCTACAAATAATATATTATTATTTTATATTTATTTATATTTATATTTTTTTTTTGCTGTGTGTTCTTGAACTGAATTGGCGTTATTTTTACTGCGTGAGTCGCTTTGAGAAATGATGTCCTTTATTCATGGCAAATAATGTAAGATCTTTATATATTTTTTTTATATGTTCAACTGCTGAGGAATGTACTCAAACCGAAATTGTATTTATTATTCATGCTACGCACACACACGTGAAATACCTCGCTTTTCCCCAATGGGACGAACCAAAAAAAAAAAAAATTCTCACGCAACGCAGAAAAACGTCCTTGTGATCGTCTCGCATTTATTACTTTCATATTTTATATATTAATATAGTAAAAAATCTTTTAATGCATTTGAAAAATGTATAAATATGTTATAAATATTGTTTTTTTATTAATAATTGTAATATTTTTGGCTAAAAGATACTTAAAGTTTGACGTAGCAGTTCAGATGTTATTGTTGCTAAGTGAAATATCAGTATTTTTTATCGTTTCGTTTCTATTTTTCTGAACAATGTTATTTTTTTGAAAGTTTAATAAAAATTGTAGAAAAATAATTAATGATCTATTTGTTAAGAAATTCTTGTAATTTAAGTACATAGATAGTTTGATGTAGTTGATAAAAACTATTGTATGTCATTAAGATAGTACAATGTTTGTAAAGTTGGAGAAGAAATATGTGGGTGAATGGATGAGGGATAGGGTTGAGTTGGAAGTTAGTGTGTGTTGGGATAGCGTGAAATTTGTTGTTGTCCTGCTGTATGTGCAGTGGACTCTTCGCAGGAAGCGCTAACAAACTTCCGGTTGCAGTCGGAAACGTAGCTGTGTTAGGCTGGAAAGAGCGAGAGAATAAATAAAAGCGAGAGACAGACAAGGGGAGAAAGTATAGGAGAAATGAAAAAAACGAGTGCCAAGAAAGAGAGAAAATGGTGGAAGGGCGATAATAAATCCGTCGCCCGGCGCTTCCGCCAAAAAGCGTTAACATTTTATAAGCGTGCCGGGCATTTATCACTCAATAAAACAACGGCGCCAACGAACGGCGGTGTCGGACCAAACCAACCTCCAACCCACCCCTCACGCCGAAACCGTATTGACGGAGAACAAACGTGTGTAACGCAATTAAAACGGCTCGCTGTTTCACGTTTTCATTATTCCCACGGCTTTTATAACCCCCCCGTCATAAATCTCGTAAACCACCCTCATCCACCACCTCCCTCCGTCGCGTCTATAGCAACGTGAAGGAAGCGAGCAGGGGAACAACAAAAAGGAAGATAAAAAGGCGACACGTCGAAGTGGAGGAGAGATATGTTTTGTATTTGATAGGGAATGGGTCTTTCCAATTCCTGGAGGCTTTTCCAATTATCCGGGCGGCTTGTTAGGATGGGCGAGGGGTGGTGGGGCGCAGATGTCCATCGCAGCAGACGGGAGGGAAAGGGCCAGAACAGATGGCGCACGCGACTAACAACTTCAAATTGAGTAGACCGAGAAGATGGAGATAGCGAGAGTGGAACGAGGAGCGGCCCTTTCCTCATCCTCCTTCGAAAAGGATTAACTCGCCGTGTAATAGATTACGCGAACCGATATATAATGAAGTATAGTCCCGGGAACGAACGAAAATACACACACACACACACATCCATGCACGAAGAAAGTCCCGCGAGTAATTGGAATGGAAGTTTTAAAAGACCCGCCGAGAGAATCGATTAAAGATTGGAGAAGGCGGAGGCGATTCGCAATTGTCTTCAAAGTTCTTTAATATCATTCGCAAGAAGTAGCAGCAGCAGCAGCAGAAGAAGAAGAAGTTGTAGGGAACGAAAGAGAAGAGAGGCAAAGGTTTGCCTTTTCACTTTGATATCCTTGCTCCGGGAATCACAAAAGATTAGAGCGCGACGATTTATACAAATTACTGCTGCCATCAAACTAATGCGCGATCACCGGGAGCGGAGGGCATTAATTTTCAATTGAAAGTTTGATTTTTTTTTATTCTCCCTTTTCGCGCACTCAAATCAACTCTCTTCGAGATTGCAAACACAATCCAAAACCATACTTCAACTTTATGCATTCAATCTTCTCGCACTGTATACAAACAATAAAAAAAATAGATTTTCGTGCTGCGTTCCAGAACCAATTTACACCGAAAACCCATTCAGATCATTCACTTTAACAACTTTTCATCACGATTCCTACCTACATAATTCCATTATGTTTTTACATACAATCGTACATTTCATGTCACATCGAGTTTTTCAAAAATTTGTTTTTCAATATTTAATTTTATTTATATTAATAATTACTGCATTGAATAAAGAAAATGTCTTGAATTTGCAATAAAACTAATAATTTACATTTAATCTGATAAGAAAACCATTACATGTTTAATTTTTGTTTGTGATTTGGATGGATGGAAATCTTGGTATAATAAAATGATACGGATGCGTTCTGAGGAGTCGTTAAACTTATGGGTCGTAATAATAAAATAAATCATTTAAGAAGCAAAGTCAAATTGTTATGACGCCAGTAACGATTCGCGTTTTCGCACTAAACTATCTTCGAGTCGCAATTAAATCAGACCGTTATTAGACGATGCATGGAAATGGTAATTCGTATTACAATAATCAATAAAATTGAATTTTTATTAGTTTTTTCTTTTTGGTCTATTTGATTTGCATATATTTGCAACCAAATTTTTGTTAGAAATTGAGTTCAATTTACAATATTTTCTGAATATTTCAAATTTACTTTTTATTTTGAATATTTGAAATTATTATTTATTATTTTTTGTAGAAAAGAAACATAAATTCATGTTTACATCAAATTATGTTGAATATAAAAACTTAAAGAGAAATTGTCCATTAGAAGAAAATCATTTTCTTTAACGAAAAAAAAAATGCAAATATCGCCGACCCAATTTTATGCCATTAGGTATTGAAGAAAACAGGGAACGGAATAGGTTCATGGGTTGTATAAAAAAAAGCGAAGGGTCGTAAATTATGGAAATTAATATTACCTAAATGAATATATTATCTTCATTTTTACGAGGCAGCTTCCAGGGTTGCCCTGCATCGGACGTTTTTAATGCTGGCCAAAAATAAAAGGAAGAAAGAAACGACGGAAAAAGAGGGAAGAATCTCGTAGGGTGAAAATGAAAATAAGTAGAAGAAGGATGCTCTGCGAATCGGGACGTTCTCTTCGTAATTTTTATTTCATGTAGGAAGGAAGGAACAAGCGAAAAAGCGGCGCTGCCCTTAATGGTTTCAATTATAAACGGATTATAAATTTTATTAGGAGAGATTTAAAAGGGACGCGCTTTTAAAAATATTCCGCTCGTGCAGACCGTATTCCTCTCTAAACGCAGTCTAAATTAATACTTTATTTTCTTTTAAATTTAATCGTTTTTTTATTTAATATTCATAATAAACCAAAAATAATATTAGTTTATTTAATTGTAATAATTAAATATGAAACCAAATTTGAATTTAATGAATAAATTTCATAAAAAATACTATATTTACAAGAATCCGGCAAAAAACGATTAATCAATGAAAGAGATGAATGAAACGTAGTAAAAAGATGTGTAGAAAATTTCGGCTCGCGCGTCTAGACAAGATAAGAAATAATTTATTCTAACTAAAATCGACAGGAAGAACAAAAAAAAACAACTATAAATTACGATTCTCAGAAATATGTAGTAAAAGACATAAAAAATATGTGTAGAAAATTTTAACTCGCGTCTAGACAAGATACAAAATAATTAATTCTAATTAACATCGACGAGGAAGAATTAAAAAAGAAGGATAAATTTTCTTTGTATAAAATTCTAATTTTTATAAATTGCAAAACGTAAGTAACGCTTAACAAATATTTGTATTAATTTTTTATTATATGGTTATAAATATACAAAATAACAAATATGAATATTAATTAATTATTTATTAAAAAGCGTGTATATCTTAATTATTTGATTAATTATATTTATATTTATTTAGGTTAAAACATAAATAAATCAAAAACGAAAATAGTAAATACATTCGTGATAACAATACTTTTTTTCGGCGCTAATTAAATTAATACAGTTTCAGTCCGCATTTAATATCTATTTTTTTGCGTTTTCTGTTGCAGCTGGAATTTATTATTTGCTTTTTTGTATGGTTATAAATATTAATTAAACCAGTTTTTCACGTGAGAAATTATATCATGCAAGTAAATTTCGCTTCGACTGAGTGAATAAAAATATACGTTAATATGGGTCATGTTGTTTCCTGTATTGCATTCTAAAAATACCAGAAAATTCATACGATTTATGTAACGTTCTCATTAATTTTAATGTATAATTAATAAGTAAATACAATTTTTAAATATATTAGTTTTAAATAAAATGATGTAATTAACATTCGTTTTTTTTTACTCACCTCATGGTTTAAAATAATTATAAAAATAAACTAATATTTTATACGTTGCTATAGTTACCATATATTATTTCATTTATGATATTTACAAGTTTATGTTCCAATTAAGTGACATTTATATAATAAGTTGTCATAGTTACATACTATTATTTTCCTTATACTGATAATTCCATTTTGCTTTTTGTTTCAGTAATGAATGAATTATTTTAATTAAATAACGTTTCAGTTGTCATGGTAACATATTATTCTTTATAGAGTTAATTTCATTTTGATTCGTAATGACAATTATTTTAGTGAATGAAATGACGAAGTTTCCATAGTTACAAAAAATTGTTTAAATCTCTTTCTTTTTGAGTAATGGATGATTTATTGTTTTAATGTAGGCGATTCGGGATTTGAATGAAAGAAAGGAAGAGAAAAAAAAAAAGAAAATGTATGTAGTTAGAATCAAGATTACACGTAATGAAGTGACGGATCGAAAAGCGTACAAAACCGAGCGGAACGGTCCGGAGGGGGTCGCTCGGCTTTTCAATTTGCGAATGGAAAAAGAAATGTAATTGTTATGTAATTAGAAACGGCGGTGTATATTTCGCGTTGCAGATTAGATCTCGCCGGGGAAAGATTTATGTCGCTCGGGATTGATTTATCCGCAACAGGTTAATTAGCGTTTCTCGTGTTATTTTTTTTTGCTTTCTCTTTAGAATTTCCTCCCTCTGCAAATGCAAGCTCTACTCCTCCGCAAATAGTAAATTGCTCACGGAAATTGTGATTGCAATCTGGAATAGGGGAAGAGGAGGAGGTGGAGAGTGTTTGCGAAGCGTAGCGAAGAATGCTGGATGGTTGATAATAATTCTACGATTATAAGGGAAACGAAATCGAGGGTCCTTTTTTGGATTAGGTTAAGGACGAAATGCGAAATAGGAAATTGCAATCTCTACTAAATAAAATTTTGAATCAATTTTTTCGCAAGATCAAATGCAAATATTATTCTTTATAATTTCAGCTTTAATATAAATATCTAAATTTTTAGTTACTATTAATAGTTTTTGATATATACCACAAAATGTAATTTTCGGAATTTTTTTTTTCAAGTTTTCCACATCAAATAACGCGATATTTGTAAAAGTCACAATTGTACCAATATTTTCTCTATATTCATTATAAGTTCAGCTTTAATATCCACATTTGTAATTGAAATTTCCAGTTCTCTAGTTATACATCAAAATGTAAAGATATTGCATATTTTTTTTTATAAGAAATTTTTCAATATTCGTAAATATCATAATGTTTCTAATTTACTCATTTTATTCATTATAATTTTAGCTTTTATACAAGTATTTAAATTTATAGTTGCTATTAGCTAATTTTGATACAGTTAGTTGATTTTTGGTTTTCTGTCGAGATTCAATATTTTGTAAACTAAATTATGGAATACGTTTATAAATTTAGTTAATGTTTAGTTAATGCGGATGATTCAGTGAGAGGTAATTTTGCGAAATTAATGTCGATGAAATATTGCGTTCGTTGAAGGTGAAAGTGAGAGAATGCCTTCGTTCTAAATTAATAAAGGGAAGCGAAACACGAAAATAAATCAGCCCAAATATATTTTCCAGCCATTTAGCTTTCCAAGAAATGGAGAGAGAGAGAAAGAAAAAAAAACATCGTAATATAACTTTGGTAATTATTACGCTGAGGTAACGGAAACTTGGAACGACCGTAGATATTTTTTTTTTGCCGTGTCCATCGAAATTCCCTTACGCGATTTTTCCTACTTAAACTTTCCTTCCTCCATCTTCATCTTCTTCTCCATCTCGTTCTATTTCTTCCAATTTGTTCGGAGTAGCAGTAGGCAAAACTGATCGGTCCATTCTGCTCCTACGATTTATTTTTTTCGCTCTCCCTTCCCGGAAGCGGAAGTCCCGATCCTGGAAGAGAGGTTCGGGATGGGTGAGGTGCATTAGTTCGATTGCATCAATACGCGAGATTAATGCCCTGCGATGTGTGTGCAAAATGGTGGAGCATTTTTCACTCCTCCCCAGGAAAGCTTTAAAACTTGAGCGAAGAATAATAACTTGCGGCAGAACCGAAAAGCGGGTAATCATTCAAGATAATATTTACAATCACTTTATCACAACCCCATTTCGCCGCTAATAGCCTTCCACCTTACCTAAGTGGAAAAGCATATTTTTTTCACTTCGTCTGCATAAACAATCCATTCAGAGTTTAAGTGTTAATGAAAACACCCGCAGCTTCAGCATCTAAACAAAACGTAAGATGTTATTTCATCAAAAATTATGTTATTTAAAGCAGAAATTGCAACAGTTTAGTATTTACAAAAAAAATAAGGATTTAAAAAATTATACAAAAAATTGTAATTTCAGTTCAAAACTTTTGTAACTACTTATTGTAGAGATTATGTATATTAACTGTACACTAAGTTAATCATATGAAATTTTTTTTACTCTATTATTTTGTAACTCGAAAAATTATCTTCAATTTAATTTTGTTGGTTTCGTTGAAGTCATCCGCCGACGCATTGCATAATGGAGCGAAGGTCTGCAGGGAAATTCGGAGTTTGCGGTCGACCGGTCGTCATACATATGAAATTCATTTTTATTAAAACCCACCGAGGATGAAGTAAGTATGCGAAAATTAACTGAGTTTGCGACAGTAACAACAACAATAATACAAAAAATATATATTTATGATTTGTTGCAAAACTTTTCTCAAATCATGATTATTATTTTGTGTAAAAAATCAAGTAATTAAGATAAATGTAATGAGTGAAAAGATTAAGAAGATGTTTAAGTAAATGCAGACATAAATCTCTTAAAAGATTTAAAGAGTAGAAACGAAAGTTAGGTGGATAGAAGCCGTGCATGTTGCGAGTTTATTTTTTTGTGTATGCATATATTTTTTGCGTTCGCTCGTTGACAGGAATCAAAGGGCTGCAGATGTTTAGGGATTTTGATGTTGCGGTGGTTTGTGCGTAAAACGCGAACGAGTTGATCTCGCTAAGTGCACCATTAGTATTCGCGACATGCTCACAATGGTCTCGGATCCTTGAAAAGCGAATGAGTAAAAACGGTATGCGGTGTGTATGTGTGTGGGGTGTATAGGGGATGTCTGCTTTTTTCTCTGTTATTTCTCTGCGCGTAGCGAATGGATGTGAAATACAAAAAAAAATACTAGAAGTTGCGAAAAAAACGAATGGTTTTTGGCTTTCGATACGTCTGCGGGAGCAAATGCATATTTGTGTTTCTGGGGGGTGGTTTTGGTTTTGGGAGAGTCGGGGGCGTCGGTACTTCTGCTCCGGGCATCAATTTTCAACTCTCTCTCATTTCTTCCTCTTTCTGGTCGCTCGGACGAAAACTTTCACGATATTTTCAGGAGCGCGAATTTACGTCAATTCCGAGTTGCGACTTTTTAAAAGTCGATTCCTTTTTACACCACACGTAAACATATTCCTACGTACGTACATTCTTTAAGTTTCCCCACACTTTCAGTAATATACGCTTCTCATATTTTTGTCATTCTTTTTCTTTGCAAATACCTCCACCTCTCCATTATACTACTTTTCAATTCGAAAACTTTTATTTCAAATCATCAGCTTTTTTAATATCCACACTCTATACATGAATATATTAAAAACTATATTTTCAGTATAAATCTACATTAAAAACTCAATTAATTTCTAGTATATAAAAGATTAAGTAAAAAAAAAACAAGGAGAAAACTTTTTTAAATTTATAGGTTGGTAATATAAAGTATTAAAAAGGTTCATATGACATGAATATGAACATAACCTCAACAGATAAAAAAAGACAATAAAACAAAATGTGACGTTTCTTTTATGTCACTTTGAATTTATATTTATTAAGTTGAAATTCCATTGAAAATTGTAGCCTTTGATTTAATTTAGGTTGAAAAGAATCAATTAATTTCTAGTTTATAATAGATTAAGCAAGAATGCTGCAATAACATTAGGGTGAAAAATAGGGACGTAGCTTCTTCTTTTATTATCGTTTTTTTTTTGGGGTTGGTAATAAACAATATTACAAAGGGAAACAGAAAAATGTAATATGCGTTCCGGAAAACGCAATTAAAATCGCTTCAGCTTCCGTCCGAAGTTTTATTAATAAAATCGCGCTTCGTTCGTGACAGATGCCACGGGGCAAAAAAAGGGAAATAAAATAAAAGAGTGGCTCCATCCTCCTCCACAAGATGAACTCGAGATTGCCGGGATTTTTTGTGTGTTTCTCGGTGAGAACATTATTAATGATTTAACTCCATATTACGCGGTAGTTTCAATCCGCGACAAGGAGGATGGATGAAAGAAAAAAATGACAATTTTGGGAATAAAGAGGAGCATGGTTAATATATAACCGGGGGATTCGGGCTATATTTCGGGCACGTATGCTGATAAAGAACGTTGAATTATGGAAGGACAAAAAAAATGGGAGAGAAAATGGTAAAAATGGTCGTAAATGCAAAAAAAAAAAACGAGAGGATGTGTGTGTATATGGAAAATATATGTGCGTGGGTGTGTACAGAAATAATAAAAAAAGGAGGAATAAGGAAACCGATGCGATTTATGGAGGGAGTAAAATCGCTTTGTTGAAAGTGCAAATTGATTTACTGCGTCGGATACAAAATGTGAAATTTAATGTTGCGCAATCTCTGGCACATAAATGTTTAGGCTCGAACGTTCCCAATTATATTTTATTAATTTTTCCTCTCTTTGTTTATTCTGTTTTTTTTTTCATCGTCTATGTGGGGTGTATGTGTATTCGTTTGCCAGGACGAAGTTTCCTTGCGCTGTCACCGGCAGAAAACCGGGGATAAAATATGAGTCCACTTATTACATTCATCCCTTATCCTTTCGTTTACAGAATCACAACAACAACAGACGAAACAAAGAGCGAAGAAGAAAAAAAAATCAACGGGAAGGACGAAAAAATGTAAGGAGAAGAGCGAGGAGCAGAAAAATATGGTGAGGAGAGAAAAAAGGAACGGTCTCGGGATAAGGACGAGACAGTTCGAGCGATCGTCCTCTTTAATCTTCGCGGTTTCTTTGTATGATTTTTTTAATTATTTTTAATTACACTGCTTCGTCATTTGTAAAACTGCACTAAATAATTTCAGAAGATTTAAATGACCGCTTTGATTAATTATATAATGACCAAAAAAATCTGTTACAACAGATTGTTAAAATATCTTCAAAATAAATCTGTTTTAAACTTTAACTCAAGATTTAATTCAAATTTTCTGACGATAGGCGGATATATCCGCCATACTTAATTTTCATAATTTGAATAGTGAATGAAATTATTTGAATTAAAACACAAAATCTAAAACCAAGAAATATGTTTAATTATATTAAATATTTGAATTTGATTGTAGGCGAGAACTGCTATTTGTCAATTAATTCTATCAATTATTTAAGATGTTAGTTGCAACGATAATAAATTGGAAATACATAATAGATGAGAGATGCGAACAAAGTGTACGGAGCAATAGAAACGTTTAGTTTACTTAATTGAAACATACGTAACAGCCGCCGCCGCATAGTATCAATTATGTGTAATTCGAGATGTCCGTGGAGTGCGTAAAAGCGGATGTAAGGAGGACGGACGAAGAGACGAGGAAGTTTGTTAAATACTTAGCGGAGTGGAGAGTTGGAAATAAAGTAGTTCTGTGGGACCGTTGCGAGGGGTGGGTGATCCAGTTACTGTCCAATTTAATTAATTTATTTGATGTCCAGTGCGGACTTCTATTTTTCTCTTTTCTTCCTCATCCACCCTCGTTTCTGTTTCTGTTTCCCTTTTTTCAACCTCACTCCCCATCCCAGCTTCGTTTCCGGCAAAGTTTCGCGCTTTGTTTGTAAATGATAAACGAGTGGAGTGGCTAATTGGGGCGACGGTGGAAACGGCGGAAAAGGAGACCTAATAAATGGTCAATTCGGTTAAATTGAGACTGATCGAGGTCGTTTCTCGTAGTTTCTCTTCAAATCTTGCATTTATATAACTTATTGTCGTATTTTAGTATAAATTTCAAGCAATTTATGTCATATTCTTAGAAGTCGTTCAGACTTAAAGACAACATTTATATAATATTTTATTTAAAAATATTATAAAATAGATCATTGGCATAAGGGTTGAAAAGTGATAAATCCGAGCGGCTAAGCCAAATAAATTGGCAATTGAGGCGGAAACCTTCCTTTTTTATTTTTCTATATATATTTATTTTGTTTTTGATCCTCTTCGAAGGGTTTGTTTGCAGAAATAAATTGGATCACCTACGAGCGCGTCGACCTACGCAGAATTGTTTTAAATAAATAAATAAACATTTATTTTTTGTTATATTTCTTCGTCTTCTCTTCGACCAGATTACAGATTCCTTGCATACGATATAAATTTTAACACAAATGACTTATTTTATAATTAATAATTTGTTATGTGAACAGAAAAAAAAAATTATAAGAAATTCAATAATTTTACAAAAATTTGTAGCTAAAATCAAAATTAAATATATTATGATTATAAAAATAATGAATATCTTATCTTTATTGGGACGATAACCTCAATATAAAATAACTAGTCTTAGTTGTTTATTTTTAAGTATCTGTAATTTTTAAAACAATTTAGTTGTTTTTTTTTTAAATACAAATTGTTATTTAAAAATTGGCAAACAACACAACTTTTATGGTTGTTATCCTTCAATAATCGTATTATTGCGGCTTTATTAAAGTGTTTGATCTATAATTTTTATTTTGTCTATCGCACAAATCCGACCGGATTAAGCGTTATCTCCGGCATATATCCGGCAATTATAGGTGCAATTACATTTTCAATTGACGGCAATTTATTAATGAGCAAAAAATGTTTTTATTTAGTTTCTTTTTATTATTTTAATTTTTGCATATTATTAAATGTAATCATTTTTATAATTTGGATTTCGTTTTGCATATTATCTTTTTGTAATTTGTTATGTTAATTTTGACCTTTTACAATAATATTGTTTTTTTTGTCAATTTTTAATGTCAATTTTGACTATATGCAATAATTTTATTTCTCATGTCAATTTTGGACATTACCAATAATTTTGTATTTTGGGTTTCTATGTGAATTTTGGTAGTTTGCAATCATTTTGTTTTCACATGACAATTTTGGCCTGTTGCGTTAAATGTTTTTTTGGTATGGTTTTGGTTTATTATTCAATTTTGGAGTTTTGCAATAATATTTATATTTTTGGAATCGTTTTGGTTTCTTATGTAAATTTTAAAATTTTGAAATAATTTCATTTTATTTTTGGTTTCTCATGTTTGTTTTGGCCTTTTAAATTAAATATGTATTTTTGGTATAGTTTTGGTTTATTATGTCAATTTTGGCCTTTTACAATAATTTGTATATTTTTGGAATCGTTTTGGTTTCTAATGTCTATTTCTATGTTTTGCAATAATTTTGTTTTTCTTTTGGTTTCTCATGTCAAATTTGGTCTTTTGAAATAAATGGATATTTTTGGTATTGTTTTGATTTCTTAAGTCAATTTTGGTAATTTGCAACAATTATGCTTTTTTTTGGTTTCTCATGTCAATTTTGGCATTTTGCAATAAATATGTATTTTTGGTATACTATGTTATTTGGAATAATTTAACATTTTTGGAATAGTTTTGGTTTCTTATGTCTATTTCTATGTTTTGTAATAATTTTGTTTTTCTTTTTGGTTTCTCATGTCAAATTTGGTCATTTGCAATAAATGGATATTTTTGGTATTGTTTTGATTTCTTAAGTCAATTTTGGTACATTGCAATAATTTTGCTTTTTTTTTGGTTTCTTATGTCAATTTTGGCATTTTGCAATAAATATGTATTTTCGGTATGCTTTTAGTTTCCTATATCAATTTTGCAATAATTTTATATTTTTGGTTTCTTATGTCTATTTCTATATTTTTCAATAATTTTGTTTTTCTTTTGGTTTCTCATGTCAAATTTGGTCTTTTTTTTTTAAATCCAAAATTGACCAATTTGCAATTTTTTTTTTAATCGTTTTGGTTTCCTATGTCAATTTTCGTATATTGCAATAATTTTGGTTTCTCATGTCAAATTTGGTCATTTCCTAAATATGTTTTGGAATCGCTTATGGTTTTTGCTATTATGTTTTGCTTGTTAGGTGATCATTTGGTTTAGTTAGAATTTCAAATTTTCGCATTAAAACCATTAATCCGTTAATTAATTCCATGCATAGCGTAAACATCAGTCGTACATCGAAATTGTAAAATTGCGTTGTGTACGATGACGCCAGACAGTTTACATTTTAATTGGCAACGCTTCGAGCTCACTGCACATCACCTCCATCCACCCAACCACAAACACACAAATAAATACAAATACATAATACGTATAAGTATATGCGCGTGCACTACACACAATACAATACACACTATATAATATATTATATACATTTTCCCGAATTTCCACGGACCGGACCTGCAAATAATACAAATGGGCGTTGAGCTCGAAACAACAATATGATGTTCGAATGAATTCATTATTCAAATGTTTGCGTTAAGATTAGCGTTTATTTAATCCTTCACCCATTCCTCCACAACACCTCCCCCATTGTCCGACCCTTTCATTGTTTGCATTTTCACTGGATACTGCACCTCTCCAACCCTTTCCCGAAATGAGAACGCGCCAGTTGCACGCATAAATAATTTTGCGCCCTCCAAATATTTAATATAAATTACACACAATTTATTACAAACCATCTTCTGAATATATATGTGTGTGTGTGTGTGCTATCATGGCAAATTTAATTAAAAACGCAACGACTCTTCTTCACTTCCTACAAAAAATTAGACAGAGAACTGCACCTTAATTTATATTGCTCATTTCCCATTCGAGCCTCGCAATCTTCATTAATTCTTCCGCTATGGTTTATTAAATATTTCTCTTTCTCTGCGCTGAAAACAACTTACTTAGAAATGCACATTTTTTTTATTGCAAATTAATTCTTTCTTTACAAATTTATTACACGTTTCTTCTATTCATTATTCCAAATTTATTAAACACTTAATAAAAGCTTTAAAAGCAATTATAAAAAAAATATTAATTGTTAATATTTTCAGATTTTCTAAACATTATTTGACTTTTTTTCATCAATTAAAGTATATATTTTATAAAATAATTAAAAAAAATATTTTTCTATGTACTGTATCACATCATAATTTCTATTAATGAATGTATGTGGGCAAGCAATAAATATTAAATTAATTAAACATTTGTATAATTAATATGAAATACATTTCGTACCGAACAAATTCCATTTCTAATTAATTAACATTATATTTGATACAAATTCATTAACACATCGAAAATATATTAAATAATTAATAAATATGTAATAAATAATTTTATAAGAATAAAGAGAAATGATTTATACTGGTTTTACAATTTTGTAATGTAAATCATAATAATGTGAATCGTGCCCGTATATCAATGATATGTTATGAACAACTAATATTTAGTAATAACAATAATAGTCTTTATTGGCCCCTGTTTTGTATGCAGGAGGATTACGGCTCTCGAAGCTTCCAATTAGCTTAAATTAATATTATTTAGATAAATTATTGTCAAAAGCCGCAGCGTTATTTTACATTATAAACCGATTCGAATTATCGATGGCTTTATGGATCAAAACTCTATGTATTTATCCAATAAATGCACGGAGATAGCCAAAAAACACACTGCAATAAACGTAACTAATCCGGAGTATCGATTAAATTACTACATTGATAAGAGAACTTGAATGTACGTCGATACAGTTGTAATTGATAAAAAATATATTCCTTGGATTATTAAATTTATGTAATTTTTGTGAAAATTATTCTTTGAAAAATTTGACAGTTTTGCGATAGAACAAAATTGAGAATAAAATTACAAATTTTGAAAAATTGATTTAATCTTTTTCGGGCGAATGGCGGATATATCTGCCATGTGCTTTATACATAAGCCTACGCTTATTTATGCACAATTGTGGAGTCGCAGTCATCGAATTTTTGTTCAACGGAGGTTGTTCTTCATTCTCAAAGGAAGGAAGAAATTAAAGTTTTTACATTGATTATTTATGGAGAAAAATATTATTTTTTTTGGAAAATGGTAATTAATAACAATTTTTCTATTACTTCTAGCAGTTAAGGTAATCTTCCCTTAAATTGGTGAGAAGCAATAACGAAAAACTCCAAGTATTAAGTGGGCTCGATACAAGTCAATCAGGAGGGAAAATAAGGGATGAATAAAAGTGAAATTTCTTCCAATTTAAATTTTCCCCAATTACGTTTTGAAGTTAGTGGAACGATTTAATAAGCTGAGAGAGAGAGAGAGAGAGTGGAAGGGAATAAGGGAGTCTCAGAAAATCAATAAAGTGTATAAAAAAATTGATTGCTTTCTTTAAAGTTCTATTAATTCGTTTTGCGAAGAAAGAAGTAAAAAAAATAAATATATTAAACAACAAAATAAAAAGATGAGATGGAGATCAAAAGCTGTACTACCCATAATTCCGTTCCACCCTTCCTATACTATATAGAAATTCATGTTCCTTACATTGAGTACAAAATTAAATACTTCGGAAAATTCCGTAATTGAGTTTCGAATTTAATTAATATTTTAATGCCACTCTTCGAAGCGTTTTTAATTAAGAAATTAAATGCATCGAACGTAAATGAAAAAAAAAATATATAAAAAGAATCACTATTATATTTTCTGATGTAAAATTACGCAACGTGATTCTTCTGTTTTGTTTAAAATTCATTTATTCATACAATTTATACATTAGAGAATCAATCTTAGGCCGAAACTTTTATTTTGTTAAAAATAATATTTTTTCCAAATATCTTTTTTTAATTATGTTCATTTTTGATGTCACTCTATTTTAGGTTAATTAAAAATATTTTTAAAGTTTTTTTTTAAATTTATTTTGTGTGTATTTTCTACTTTATATACATATTAATGAATTGTAGAAGTATTTTTGGGATGAGTCTGAAATGTTAATAAACCGTGCACATTATACACGGAAAACAAATGTAAAAATTAATAAAATAATTAATCTTCAATAAAATGATTAAATTGGTGTTTTCGACGTAAATTACCAATTACCACGAGCATATTAATCAATAATATATCGCCGAGCAATTATTTATTTCGCATTTTGAATACTGCATTGTCCCCCATTTCGAACACCAATTATTTTTGCTAATCAATTATTTATTATATCCAACTTATTGATATTAATCCGACGAATAATTTTGTATTATTCTGAAAATAATTCACCTAATCTACAAATACTATAGTTTTTTAAATTTGTTATTAAGTTTTTAAAACTGTTGATGTTTTATAGGCGTATTTGACAGTACGTAATACCAACTTACATAATCATTGGTTGTCATGGAAAATGAAATGACATTTGCAACTATCGCCACGTGCGTTAACGATAAAAATAGAAGTTAAATGACAGCTGTCATTATCGCTAGTTGTACCAACTTGTGGTGATTTTAAAATAGAGTATAAAATCAAATTGGCAGCTGTAAATGTACCAACTGAAATAATAAACATTTGCAGTAAGTTTGACATTTACTGAAAGTAAATAGATAATTGCGATGAGCGAAAATATTTCGTTGTCTCTGCGAAAGGCAAAGTTAATTAGGGGAGTTTCGCCTTCGGATTAAGGGTCAATAGACTCGTTTAACTCGGCCTAGACCCAGATCTGTAAGTGACGTGACCCGTTGTGAGACACGGATTTGGATCGCTTAACGCTCGATGGGAAAAGGGTCCATGGTAGTATTACCACAATCCAAACCCAAAAACTCTGATCTTTCATCAACATTAATCTTGAAGTAACTGCTATAAAATATCTTTCATCACAACAATTTCGAAGTAACTACAACGATCCATTAGAATTACGTGTAATCACATTTGACTAGCGTGTTCATTTTGCCTCCTATCGTGCGACCAGATGTTCGCGACCCGCGTGATTCAGTGGCGGTGATTACGTAATTATGTGACGTAAAATTTTGCTGTGATCAATCAGGAGAGAGTCGCGCCTCGCAGAACTATAATAAAGTTTCGGTGAACGCGCGCGTCGCGTAAACTTTGTTTTTGGTAAATTGAATAAACCCCCATCTGACGGGGTGAGCAGCTAGTATAATGAGGTTGCAAATAATCCGCTTTCGCTTTAAAACAAATATTACAGTCGTACAATTTCCTAATTTACGTAGTGGTTAGTTTCCAAACTGCTTTACCTTAATTTCAACATTAATCTAATGATTTTATTATAATAATTTGAATAAATTTTTACTTTCATAATTTAAATCTATAGAGAATAAAAAATAAATAAAATTATTTTAATATTTTCAAAAAAAATTCAATTTCAAAATTTACATTATCAAAAATGTTTATTTTTAATAATTAGTAGTATTATTATTATATTAGTAGTATTGTTAAATATTGTAATAATATCGATTTAAAATTAATAAATTCTTAGATGATTTATCAGAATATTTACCGATGGAAGTCGTTTAATAATTGGTCCATGCATTTTCATCTGCTTGGACCAAGGTAAACATGAGTTTCTACTGCAAATATCTACGAGAATCTGCGATCAGAGCCTCGGGTTAAGCGTACCAGAAAATGAAAATACCCGGAGGAAATCTATGAATAGTAAATTCGACCGTTCAATCCACATTATTTCAAATAATCAATATTTTAAAATTGTAAATAAGTAAATATTTATAGTTATTTCCTTGTCTTTTTATATTAGAAATTGTTACATAATTATTACAATAACTGAATTAAAACTTAATAAATTACACGGATTTAGTTGGAAATGTTGACTAATTGAAATGTTGAAAAATTGTATCTCAGTCATTACTGTTTTTTTAACTAATGATTGAAAGCATTGCAGGTGGCAATGATAAATTTTCATTTAACGTGTGTGTTTTGTTTTTCTGGTCTAATGGGCAAAAAGCACGCATGCAGACACCATTAACTCAGGCGAAATTGTGTGTACGATTATTGGAATTATCCTGTTTTTGAATTATCGCAAGTCATCAATAATATCACTATAAAATGCAGTTCGATCGATTATTTCTGCGATAATCCCACCAATAAATGTATTAACAATATTATATACTGGTAAAAACTTGTAGATAAGCGTGTAAAATGTCGTTAATTGATATTTCATTTTGATCCATGTATTTCTTTAGTTGCTAGCTGTATTTTGTTAAAGTTGAAAAAGAGATGTTTTATAAGTATTGAACATAAATTTATTATAAATTTTAAAAGTAGATGAAAAATAGAAAATAGATAAAAGTTTACATTTGTATTGTGTTTTAACAATTTTTAGAAATGTGGCGGATATATCCGCCTTAACTTTTATACACGAAACTACGTTTATGCTAAATTGTATGCCAAATCAAATAAGTTGAGGTTATGCTGAGGCACCAAAATAAGTTATAACATAGTAATTTCTTTTGTTATTTTTTTATGTTTTAATCGAATGATATTTTCATCTTCTTCGCTTTGTTTCTTAACTTTCTTATTGCATTTTGCGAAAGGGGGATGAAGAGAGAGACGCCTTTGAAACGTTTCTTCGGTATTGCACATACATCATGAAAAGGGACGTGATGGGTCGGAATCTAGGAAATAATCAAATCCATCCCTCCCCATTTTCATCAGGAGCCTCTCGTTTTTATTTCCAGAAAAAAAAAATTCCGTAATCTCACCATCAGTTATTTCGCGCAAACAATTCACAAAATAACCTTTTGTCTGCTGCTTTTTCTCTCGCTCTCCCTTCACATCCAACGCATCGCAATTTTCCTCGTCATATCTGTCTCTTTTCCTCCTACAGCGCCGCCGCCGCCGCCGACAGCCCCGATATACATCAAACTTTTCCAATATAGATCAATCAAAAGCCGCGGACGGGTAACTGACATCCGACCATAATAAACTTTGCCAAAAACGGGACGGGAATATGATTAAAACAGTCCTATAAATTTCATTAAAATAAATCGAGGCTGGATGTAACGAGCGACGAGAGGATGAACCGACAACAACAAAAAAAAATTGGTGGCACAATGTGCTGCCTCTCCGCTGATGCTTCGGGGTATTTGAATGAGAATAATAAGCGCCATGAATGGAAACAAATGGGATTTTTTGTTCGTTTGTTTGTTTATTTTGGATGGGGGTTGGATTCAATCATCAGCGAGGAGAGAAGAGAAAAAAATTGTAGAAGAGGGAAAGGAATAAAATTAAAAGGATTTTGTTGCGGCGACACGGAACGAAACCGTTGAAGGAGATTTCCAGCGAGGAGAGGGACGAGAGTAGAAAGGAGGACGAGAAGGTAATTGGAAGGTCTGGTGGCAATCTGCGGACGAGACAATTAATTTGTGTTGGTGAGGGTGGATTAATTGAAATCCCATCCGGCCAAGTTAATCCCAACGACCGAAAAAGAGAAGAAGACAGAAAAAAAATATAAGCGTGTAAACTGAAATGAAATCAAACGAAAGGATATGAAAAAATAAAAATTGATTTAACTTCTTTAATCAAAGGGCGCGATTATTCCGATGGTGCTGCAGGGATGAGAATGCGCTTTAATCAGTGGAAAAAAAAGGAAAGGAGTTGAGAGAGGCGCTCGGTGTGTAATAAGGACATAAAGCGAAACACCTAGTGCGCAATATTCAGGAGGAGGAAGGAAGAGAGAAAGGAAAAAAAATAAAATATAAGACTGTGGAAAGATGGGCCCGGAAAAAGTTGCGACGTAAAAACCTGTATTCATGGGCCATGAATCAACGTTATTTTGCCTGCATCCACCTCATTTCGGTCCGCATATATTTAGCATATAAATTTATACTTTATCCATAATAATTTAGCGAATAGGTCACTATCCCAGTAAACCTCGAGGCTATGGAAAAGGAGAGGACAAAAAAATAATGGTGGAAGGAGGAAGGATTTTTGTGCCCTTAGACGTAATGAAATATTCATCCGCGTGAAGGTGCATAATGAATGAGGGACGTGTGTGTGTTGCCGAGTGGAGCCGTGGTTTCGAAATGCAATTTTCATTCGACGGCATCACTAAATTTACCGCAGATTTCGCTCTGCGAAGACACGAGCATCTGCTTCGATGCTGATGTAAATTAATTACTGATTGTATTAGAAATATTCCTTTTTTTTTAATTAGGAGTAATTTAGATTAAGATGGAAACATTCTTAAGCCGAATTCAATAAAGATGAAATTTTGGATTACGATAAGATAAGGATTTTTGGTATATATTCTGAGGGAATTGTGGAGACGGATCATACCAAGTTGTGAGTTCGAAACAACAACAATGGTTACCAAATTTGCTTTAGTTGCACTTTTGTGCTTTACTGGTAAATTAATTTTATCAAAACTTTACTTTTTTTATTAAATATTATTGCTAATTTTCAGGTGCTAACTGCTATGTCTTAACCCGTGACATCCCTAAGATTTCTACTGAATTGCTGCCATCTGTACCTCAGATTCAGCCAATTCAACCGCTTCTTCCAATTCCACAAGGATGTGCTAAACCGGAAACCCGTCCATTGCCTTTGCCTCAAAAGCCCGAGATTGGTGTCCTCCCAAGTCTTCCAGAATTCGAGCGTCCAACTCCAGAAATCATCACTCCAGAAGTCGTGATCCCAGAGCTTCGCCCATTGCCTTTGCCACAAAGGCCAGAAATTGGAGTCCTCCCAAGTCTGCCAGAATTCGAGCGTCCAAATCCTGAAATCATCACTCCAGAAGTCGTCATCCCAGAGCTTCGCCCATTGCCTCTGCCACAAAGGCCAGAAATTGGAGTCCTCCCAAGTCTGCCAGAATTCGAGCGTCCAACTCCAGAAGTTATCACTCCAGAAGTCGTCATCCCAGAGCTTCGCCCATTACCTCTGCCACAAAGGCCAGAAATTGGTGTCCTCCCAAGTCTGCCAGAATTCGAACGTCCAACTCCAGAAGTCATCACCCCAGAAGTTGTGATCCCTGAGCTTCGCCCAATGCCTCTTCCAGAAGTCGTTCTCCCACAAGAACCAGGATGCAACAGGCCACAAACTCGTCCTCTTCCACCAAAGCCACAAGTTCTCCCAACTCTTCCAGGACCACAGATTCTTCCAGCTATCCCAGAATTGGAAATCTCCACTGAACTTTTGCCACAACGTCCAGAACTTCGTCCAGCCGTTCCAGAATTGGAAATCTCCACCGAACTTCTTCCACAACGTCCAGAACTTCGTCCAGCTGTTCCAGAATTGGAAATCTCCACCGAACTTCTTCCACAACGTCCTGAACTTCGTCCAGCTGTTCCAGAATTGGAAATCTCCACTGAACTGTTGCCACACAGACCAGCTCGTCCAATCCCACCAATGTTGATCCGTTAAACATGTTTTATAACATTGTATATATTATGAAATAAATAGCATTGAAAATTGAAAATAATATTTTTTTATTCAGTTACTGTTAATCAAATGTATTTTACAAATATATTAAGAAAAACAACTATTATTTTGTTGCAAATATAGGAATTAATTTAAATCTACTTAATTCTGTTATTTTAAATAATCAATATATTAATTTATTGAAAATTATTTATTGTATTGAAAATCTTTGATAAAAACTAATATTGGCATATTTAGAATTCAAAATTTGAAGTTTATAAATATTTATTTACTGCTTAAACATTCAACATTTAACGTATACAAATTAAATATTTCTATACATCTAATTAAATTATTTCTTAATAATAAAAAAAACTGAGTTATAATAATATTATTTTATAAAAACTGTTATATCCAGGTGTTTCATTATAATAAATATGTGTAGTTTGTTGTAAATGAAATGATTATTTCTTTTTTTCATGTGAATAAATATAACAGAATTTTAACAAACTCATTTACTCGAATACGAAGGAACTCAATAAACAATTCTTTCAATTATCATCAATTTATTGGACCTCGTTTTGCAATTATGTTAATGATTGTCATGCAGGTTCCATAAATATGTACGTTATAAGTGTGACTAAAAATAGAGTTCGATTTTACTTGTTGCTTTTCATCGGTTTTCCGAATGGCTTACGGTTATCGAATATTCAGAAGCCGTTACTTATATGCAAATATCTTCATATTTAAAGAAAAATTCAAATGAATATTTAGTAAAATTCTCAATATCTAAATAGATGTATGGATTATCCTGTATTCTGAAAAGTTGCAATGGAAAATTTTTCGTAAATTGTTGGATTATTTGTATAACAATTTTTTTTGGTTGGTTTAAATAATTATAGTTTTAGGCTTTCGTCAATAAAACGAGTAAGTTTTTAATCCGAATTCAATAAAGACAATTACCTATTTCGGATTACGATAAGATAAAGGTTTAGTATAAGTATTGGATTGATTCGAGGATAGGATCATACCAAGTTTGGGCGTTCAAAGCAAACATGGTTACAAAATTTGCTCTGTTTGCACTCTTGTGCCTTACTGGTAAGTTATTTTTCAAAAGTTTTGATTAATTATTTTTATGTAATATTTTCTTATTTTTAGGTGCTAACTGCTATGTCTTGACCCGTGACATCCCTAAGATTTCTACTGAATTGCTGCCATCTGTACCTCAGATTCAGCCGATTCAACCGCTTCTTCCCATTCCACAAGGATGTGCTAAACCGGAAATTCGTCCATTGCCTTTGCCACAAAAGCCAGAGATTGGTGTCCTTCCAAGTCTTCCAGAATTCGAGCGTCCAACTCCAGAAGTCATCACTCCAGAAGTCGTGATCCCAGAGCTTCGCCCATTGCCTTTGCCACAAAGGCCAGAAATTGGAGTCCTCCCAAGTTTGCCAGAATTCGAGCGTCCAACTCCTGAAATCATTACTCCAGAAGTCGTCATCCCTGAGCTTCGCCCATTGCCTTTGCCACAAAGGCCAGAAATTGGAGTCCTCCCAAGTCTGCCAGAATTCGAGCGCCCAACTCCAGAGGTCATCACCCCAGAAGTTGTGATCCCTGAGCTTCGCCCAATGCCTTTGCCACAAAGGCCAGAAATTGGAGTTCTCCCAAGTCTGCCAGAATTTGAACGTCCAACTCCAGAGGTTATCACCCCAGAAGTTGTGATCCCTGAGCTTCGTCCAATGCCTCTTCCAGAAGTTGTTTTCCCACAAGAACCAGGATGCAACAGGCCACAAACTCGTCCTCTTCCACCAAAGCCACAAGTTCTCCCAAATCTTCCAGGACCTCAAGTTCTTCCAGCCTTCCCAGGACCACAAGTTTTGCCAGCTTTCCCGGGACCTCAAGTTCTTCCAGCTATTCCAGAATTGGAAATCTCCACTGAACTTCTTCCACAACGCCCGGAACTTCGTCCAGCTGTTCCAGAATTGGAAATCTCCACCGAACTTCTTCCACAACGTCCGGAACTTCGTCCAGCTGTTCCAGAATTGGAAATCTCCACCGAACTTCTTCCACAACGTCCGGAACTTCGTCCAGCCGTTCCAGAATTGGAAATCTCCACTGAACTGTTGCCACACAGACCAGCTCGTCCAATTCCACCAATGTTGATCCGCTAAAAGTTGTACTCTAACATAAAAATAATGCAATCACAATAAAAAGCAATACCTAAAGATATCCGAAGATATATAAATATTTCTTTTTCGTTTAACGAGCCTAATCTTCGAGTCCCACCAATAAAATCAGTTTCTGTGCGGTCAAAGCGTGTAACAATGCGAGAGAATTCGAGTCCGAACTACCCCATATCCTCCACCCTTGGTAAGCGCCTTGTAAGCCACCCCCCAAAACAGAGTATTCGAGTGCTTTCCGATATAATTCCGGCTTAACACTCAAACTTGAACCGGACCCGAAATTACAAATCGATACTCACACCCCGCCCCCCAACACCGCAACACTAATACCCCACTCTTTATATATATATAATATATAAATACACGTTTTCTCTGGGCCCTAATTTCCTGATAATATTTTATGACTACGCGCTACCCCTGATCATCCATCCATACTACACTTTCGGGATAATGAAAATACAACTTTCTATTTCGGAGCCACCGAATTCCGTCAACTGCTTCGAACCAATATCGATTCAACAAGCTCGTACACACTACGTACTTGTCTGTATTTATATTTAGATACATTGTATATAGACTTTAATAAACGTATAATCCGGGGCACTGCCGCGCTTGTTTGTACACATTCTGGCGGTCCATTAAAAACACGCAAGTTCATTTTAGGGCCAGATGGTTTACTACTTTTTGAAATTACTTCTCTTTCTCCTTTTTTTGGACATATTATTCTCATTGTTGCTATTGCCTTTGTTGTAGTCCTCTCCATCCACAACAATTTCGGATGCAAACATTTAATGGGTTTTTCTTCAATTAGCGGTCGGCTTTCATAGCAGGAATTGAAAAAAAAAGACAAAATTTGGATCGCTCATCCGGTCCGTCACCTGTCCATCATCGGTGACGAAAATGAAATATGCACAAAGCATAATTATCATCATCATGATCGACAATGAAAACGCGATGGCGCGAGATGACGTTATCGCTGCACCTGTCCTGAAAACTCGGAAAAGCGCACCGAAATTACCGTGAAAGCTATAAAAATGTTGCAATTACCGAGTTTTTTTAAAGCACTATTATTTTTTTTTTGATTTCGTGTAGTTTTCACCACGCTTTCAAATCTCATTCGGAAAGTTCACCTGCAGCTTTTAATTCAACAACCCATAAAGTTCACACACACAAAAAATGTTCAGCGTCGTCCAATATTAATTAACAATCGATTTGGACACAATTAGTTCAGATTTGACAATGAATTTACTGATTTTTACGGTTTCAATTATTCAACATTTTTAAAAAATTAATAAAAAAAATGCAATAAAATAAAAAAAAACTCAAAATTTATCTGCTTTTAAAATAATTATTCACTTTATTTTATAGCTTGTTACTATAAATATAGGATAATAAAATTGATATTAAAATCAAATGAATTATCGAGATTATCTTCTAAATATTTATTTTTCAAGTACATTCGATATTATAAAAGTTTAAGCCTTAGTTTCTGAATTATTTATTGAATATATCAAGTGAAAAGTTTACTTAATTAAGTTACGTATTCGCAATTCCTTATATCAAACCTTCAAAGAAACATATACTCTCTTAATTAATTAATTAAATTAATTAAAATGTGAATTATTAAAAGTTTTGATCTAATTACGTAAAAAAAAATAAATTGTAACTAACTAATCGATCATTTATGAGAGATTCTTAATGGAATAATTACGATGCTGTAAGTTGCTCGTTTCGTAACTCCTTTAAAGTAGGTAGTAGGTAGGTAGTTCATATTTCTGGCGTAACGTTGGGAAAAGAGGCACTCTCCGACCGACATTTATTTATTAGCCATTACTGAAATATGTGAAAAGTTCAATTATGTTGCAGCGCGTTAAAGTTTCCATAAAGTCTCGTAAAAGATTTATATCTGCAGATTAAATAAAGCAGATACAACTCATGGAATATTCATACGGCGGCTCAATGACCCCCGCGGCTCCGGTCGATTTTTCGGGGCCGGAGCGTTTCAACCTCCAAATTACGTTAACATTATTTTTCACCTCATTTCTGCAACCACCAAAAAAAAAATCCCTAATTTTGATATAAATTATATTTAAAAATCAAAATTACAATAATCCATTCATAAATTTATTTATCTAAATTATTTTTCAATTTAATTTCCATTTATTAATAATCAATTTGTTAATTTGATGTATTCGGAAATTTGATTCTTTGTATAAAGTTTAAAAGTTTTTAAGTTTCTATTTGTAAACCGAAAGTTTCGCGGAGCAATAATAAGATCGAGTGGAAGTATTGTGTTTAAAAACACTTCCATTAGGATGGAGAAGGATGCGAAGCGGAGAGCCCTAAATCAAGATTATCCTTAGTAACTAAATTGCTTCGAGATTTGCCAAAGTATTTGTTTTAAAACTGAAAAGGGGTGGAAAGTTATTTGCATTGCTCAGAAACCCCATCGTCCTCATCCTCATCGCTCTCGTTCTCCACTCGAAAGTTATTGAAATCTCAAAGACCGTCTGCATTGTATTCCTATTTGCTTTTAAAAGCAACAAGAAGAACAACAACGTCCCGTAAACAAATATCCGTGGAATTGGCTCTGAAGTGGTCTCCTTCGGGAGGAAGAGGAGAAGGAGTACATCCTCCTGTATGCAATCACTCGGGGCATACCTCAACCCATGACACTCCTTAAGATCCAATTCAGTTCCATATTTATTCCCGACCCCTATTTTAAATATTGCACGTGTGAGAGCAGGGAATACCAAAGGGATTTCTCTCGTTCCACATGAGAAGAAAAAAAATGTATATAAGCGCAACTTTCAGGCAAAAAGCTTTTATGATATTCACTTCTATTGTTTCCGGGATAGATATTTTATTTTATTTCTTTCTTATTTGATTTGGAAAGCCATCCGTACGCGCCCACTAAATGAGTTAAAACTTTCCCAATTTTCCAGGAGGAATTGCGTATTTCTCCCCTTGTTTCTTCCTCTCATCTTTCAACCACTTCTCTCTGACCACCAACAGAAATATTGATCTACAACCATTATTTGATTTATAAATTTCTACAATTTCTTAATGAGTTAAGATATCATTTATAAATTATTTTAAAGAAGCTTTCAAAAACACATTTTTCAAGGTAAAAAAACTATGAATGATCAATACAAAGATCATGATCAATACAAAGATCAACAAAATTTGTATATAAAAAAAGTTACGTTACTTCTGCAACAGATGTCTCTTCTCAAATTTATCTTCATAATACATTTTTTCTTCTTTCAATTTCTTTCACCACTATAATCATCTGACGATGGAACGAACTATACGGTTATATAAAATATCGAATTTTCGCTCTCTGAAAGTGAGACAACGTACATTTCGGAGCAGCCGTAATTTAATAACGTCAAGGAAATAATAATAATAATATGAATATTTTCATATTCGGTTTGAAATATAACGACGGTGGGATTTATCGGGCAGCGACACGGCATCAGTTGCCGAACGGGGAGGGTTTTTCGGGTAACATTAATTTTAGACGAGTCGCTGCAGCAGCGGCAGCACACAATGTCGTTACATTCAACGTTATACCGAGGCAGCAGCACCCCCACGGCTTTATCGCGCTCCACGATATTTATTTTAGGGGAATCATAAATAAATATGCCACGAAAAAAAAAAGAAGCAAAGAAAAATGGAATCGCAGCACGCCACCGCGATTATGCAACGGATGAATGTAATCATCATAAGCGGAAAGAAGAAAACAGAAATAAACGATAATCGAAAAGCGTTATTGGATTTCGCTTTTCTTTTACAATTACATTTAGTTATGGGAATTTTCAAATATAAATCGTTAGGAAATGTAATAATAATTTTGCAATGAAATTTATATTTTGTTAAACCAAATGTTATGTGCAATGGAAATTTAAATTTCATTACAATCGAATGTAATAACTTTTATAGGAAACAAAAAGGCAATTAATGTACTTATACATTTTAAATACGAGTTCATAAAAGTAATTGCGTTTTCGTATTAATAAAATTTTAATTGAAAAATTAAATATTTAAAATTTAATGTTATTGTTGGTGTTTGTAAGATTTGCGAATATTTCTGTGATGGTTTGAAATGTGTAAAGTTCGTCGATC